>JASTWF010000920.1:115749-157121 GCA_030390025.1 Squalus acanthias
TCAGAGGAAAGGGTCAGCGCAGCAACAGGCTGCGGCAGATCAGAGGGAAGGGTCAGTGCCCTCCCACCGTCGGGAAGAGCTCGCAGCAGCCTTCTCAGGATTTAAAGGGGCCGCCCTGAGAACGGGCGGCATTGTAAAGTTATTAGTTTAAGGTTTTAAGTTTTAGTTTAAAGTTTTAAGTAGTTTTAATAAGGTTAAGTTTGTAGTGTTTTTAACAGATAACGACAAAATGATGGGAGTTTTAAGGCTAGGTTTAGAGGAAGTCTATTTAGCAAACGTTGAAGTTTACGTGAGGCGAGGTCAGGGGACCCGCTCACCCTTCACAAAAGCCAGAGACTTTTTGCGAGGCTGGCTACCTCATTCTATCTGATCACAGGAACCAAGGAAGGATGGAACGACTTCTAGTTTTGCTCGTGGCAATCGGATGTGGATTGGCCTATCGGGGCCTCACCAAGGATGTCGTGGTGTTTGGATGTTCCGGGGACACGGCCCCCATCGCGGTGGATGGGACCGGGAGACGGAAGGCAGAAGGGACCAGCACCTATTTCCACAAGGGAAGGTGGCCAGGATGGCTGGGAACGAACTCAACGGAGTATTCCAGCACATCGGGGTTCGCCTACAAAGAGACTTCTTTAATGTGCCCCAAAGTACGGATCATCGCACCCAGGATCAGCGTCACCGTCGGCAAACGGATTTGTTTGACCTGCAGTGGGAATGTCCCATTGAGCCGATGGTGGTGGCTGCGAAAGCTGAGCAAAACTATGAGGAACTCTTCGGTTGAGTGGGAGCGACTGGGTAATAATACCCATCGGACAATTACGGGGACAGATGGACAAGTGAAAGTCTGTTGGGACAAATGGTGGGAACCAGATGAGGGGATTTATGTTTGTATGTGGGGGTCAAAGTACGTTTGCCCCAAAGGCATCTCCATATTCTTTATTAACCAGTGGCAGGATAACGGACAGGGGATGAGGTGGGATGCGAGCACCAGGGGGTGCGGAGCCCCATACTCTCCGATCCCAGTAAATGCCACTGAGCTCATTACGCGCCCACGCAAAGCCCCGCCCACGATTCCGGTAGTTCTAACTGAGGAAGAAGGGTGCCCTAAAACTAGTAAGGGACCCGGGAACGGTTTGGTACTGGTCCCCACAGACCAGATACTATTTCAGGGAGTGCATTACGCGGTGGCCTCGGTGATTTTAAATCTCACTGAGGTACGGTTACCAGAGTGGTGCCCCAAAAAGACGGAACAGTTGTACCAGGTCCTGTTGACCAAGATGTTCAGGCAATTTTACGAGTTTGATTTTGCAGAAATTGATAAGACAAGTTTATACACCGCACCGCAGGAAGTTTTGGACCAAGTAGGGAGGCAAAGAAGGGGTTTGGTGAACGATGCGTTCACTGCTTTTAACACAGGGACATCTGTGGTCAACGCTCTAGACAGTGTGGAGCTGCAGACCCAGATTAATGGTTTAAAAACACAGTTAAAGGATATTCTTACAGATGAGAATAAAGTGGTAGGGTCGGGTCTGCACGAGGACCAAGCCATGACACTACACTTAAAGGAAATCATAGCAGAGCTGGAGAAACATGCGCGTACGGTAAATGCCCTGATCAGGGAAGATCGGAATGCATCCGATCAAGCTGCGCAGAACGAGGTGTGCGTGCTTTACGGGGCGTGGTTACTGGGCGAGGGCCGCAGTAATTTGGAGGATTTAAAACAAGGTTTGGTCCCGTCCTGGATAAGTAACAAACACCTGCGGGCGCTCCACCCTTTTCAGAACGCATTAAGTCCGTGCCAGCTCAGGCTAGCTTCAGAAGCTTACCCAGTCCCCGTGGACTGCGGACGTTCAAACCATACTATTATGGGAATAGTATTACGCATGCCGGTTTTGGGCAACACAGCAAAGCCCGCCCCGGTGTATCGGGTAGAGAACATTGGTGTCATTCAGGGGGGAGCCCACATTCGTTATGCAGCGGTTCCACCTTACGTCATCCGCTGGGAGCAAACGATGACAGGTACAGATCTCTCTGGTTGTCGTGGCAGGGGAGCACACATAATACTGTGCCCCCAGCACTTGAATGCCTTTTTAACACCACAGTGCGGGTTCAGAACGGCTGGCGCCAAGTCCATGAATTGCACCATGGAGGCAATGGCACAAGATCATGTGCCTCCGCAGGTAGCATACATCGGGGGTGGAACATATTGTGTTACCACTGCAGCGCAACACTACCAGCATGGAAACCGTAGCCGGTGTCCGGTGAGTGACAGCAGTTTCTGTTTTAAACCCAGGGCTGAAGTTCAAGTAGCACAACAGCGAATTATCCCAATCCCTGAACCATCCACTGTTCATCTCACAGTAAAAGAGAATTTCACCGACTTGCAGCGATTTGTCGCACATTTTGGGTACCTCATTCCCCCTCTCCCGAGCATTTAACCAAACTTCTGAAAGCCGTCGCGGTGTCACAAAAGCATTTCTATACATTAGAACAGAAAACCGTCGAGATAGGTACAGACATTTTGGACATAGTGGTTCCACCGTGGTGGAATCTGTTCACGAATATTGAAGTGCCCTCATGGGTCAGAATAGCCTCCCACATTTTAGTCGTCTGTCAAGTGTTTATTGTAGTATACCTTTTGTTCATACATTGTAAAAGAGACAAGCGCCTCACCAAGCATGAGAACACGGGAGAGTGGCGAGAACGTTACGTGCGCGTGCACGATGAGAGCGCAGTGTAATGGGAAAATGGCGTCACTCCCGCTCGCCACGTGCGCCGCGGAAGTTTGTACTCATTGTAAATACGTTGGAAACTCGACATGTTTAAGAGTCGGGATTTGTTTATTTTGGTGATGGTGTTGATTGTTTGGTTTTTGGGTTTTGTTTTTCCTTCCCTTGAATAAAAGACAAATATACAGGTGATGCGTGAGGTATCGGCCTGGTTACGCCGGGAAGGAAAACAAGTGGTGTAAGTTTAAGGGCAAATGATGCCTACGGTGATATAAAATGTGATTTTTCTTGGGAAATGAGGACGACACAGAGACCCTAGTGAAGTTAAAATTTATGGGATTAATTTACTGGATTCGGAGTGAAATCGAGATAAGATTGCTCACCACTGAGATTTTTGATACGATAAGCGGAGTTATTCGCATCAACAGGAGGGACTGTAGAATTCGCAATTATCGCGATTTCATTTTAATAAGGAGAAAACACAAAGTTTCGTTCAAAACAGCTTTTATTTCAGCGGAATGCTGTCAGGTTTAAATTGGACACAAGCAGCCTGTAAAATGGCCGCCGCACCGCGTGACAGAACATTCGAGACTTTTCAGCAGGCAGACAAGATGGCGTTCCAATAAACATTTTTGCAGGATCGATAACGATTCAGCACAGTGAAGACAATACACAGGACATTATGGGTTTACAGTATAAACATCGATACTGGAATCGGTCTCCCAGGTACAAAGGAAAGCCATCAAGGGCCCATCCAAAGGACATTAATATGTAAACTCCCAACGGCTCTACGATGAGAGAGCCGTTAGCAGGTAGTTATACAGGACACTTGGAAGCCCCAAACCCCTCCAGGGGGAACACCGACCGATTTAACAATGGGAGAAATATTAACAGGTACTCAAACATTCAGGAGTAGCCCCGAAACCCATTAAGGACAGAGATCACCCATACAGGACATTTTGGGCGCCAAACCTTAAACAAAAGAATGGACATTGTAGTTGGGCGGGAAACGGAAGAACTGTGCACTATAATTGCAGGCCCCAAACCGTCCATTCTCTCTCTGGCCTCTTGCTCTTGCTCTTGCCTCGTGTTCTTGACTCTTGCCGCTTGTTGCTGTTATCATCGTGGCTGCTCCTGTGTAAAAGACTGTTGCAAAGACCTATGTTGGTAGCTGGCAGCGGAACCGAAGGCCCGGGATGAGATGAGATGAGATGAGATGAGAGGAGAAGAGAAGAAGACCTTATCCATCGCCACGGTCAGTAGATCCCGACCGCGCCTGTAGGTCGATCAGCCAAGTCTTCTCGACAGGAAGTTTTCTTCTTTAACAAGACATATTGCATCGACGATAACTGGACTGTGCAAACACATCGTATCAGCGATATTGACAACGGTGCTCCACCATACCTTGTATCCAACCAACAGAGGTCTTCACTACAGCGGACGGTCCAGCCGACTGACCGAGCAGCAGAAGCAGTAAACAAGTGGGACCAGGAGATCTCCTGACCAACACGTGGGTGCTGCGGTGAAAAACATCCGATCAGCTATTCGGGATTTCTCCGAGTTATTACGAGTGGTGAGCATGAGTCTCGGGATCCTACGAAGCTAGTTTAGGATAGACATTGATAGGGGAGGGTTTAAAGATTAAGGATATTTGTAATGTGTGCCCTATTTACGTTGTGCCGTTCGTTCCTCGTTTCCCTAAGAGTGATTATAACTGTTTGTAAGATTGTACTGTCATTAATCTGTGCATATGACATGTATTTCATAATTTTAAGTATCATGCAATAAAGATTTTCCATTTCGTACCGTTCAAACCAAGTCTACATGAGTTTTATCTCCATTACTGCTCTCGCATCTAAGTCCAGTGTCTAGAACCGTAAGGGAGAGTGATTCGAACCACTCACAGGGGTGTCTAGTGTTCCCAGACTGGCTGGAGACCAGGCCTAGACCCGCACTGACATACAGGCTGCACAGAGCCGCGTGAATCTCACAGGCTACGAGACACGCAGGGTCAGGAGAGATCCCTTACAACTCTCTGCCTCTCCTGACCCTGGACACAGTAAAAAAGCCCACGAAAGTGACTTATAATACTCACTGTACTGCCGCTCTCTCCGCTCCCGACCCTGGCCTCTGTAAAAAAGCCCACGAAAGTGAGTTTATATACTCTCTGTACTGCCGCTCTCTGCCTCTCCCGACCCTGGACTCTGCGAAAAAGCCCACGAAAGTGAGTTTAAATACTCCCTGTACCGCCACACTCTGCCTCTCCCGACCCTGGCCTCTGTAAAAAAGCCCATGAAAATGAGTTTAAATACTCTCTGTACCGTCACTCTCTGCCTCTCCCGACCCTGGCATCTGAGGAAAAAAGCCCGCGAAAGTGAGTTTAAATACTCACTGTACTGCCGCTCTCTCCGCTCCCGACCCTGGCCTCTGTAAAAAAGCCCACGAAAGTGAATTTAAATACTCTCTGTACCGCCACTCTCTGCCTCTCCTGACCCTGGCCTGTGTAAAAAAGCCCACGAAAGTGAGTTTAAATACTCTCTGTACCGCCGCACTCTGCCTCTCCCGACCCTGGCTTCTGAGGAAAAAAGCCCACGAAAGTGAGTTTAAATACTCACTGTACTGCCGCTCTCTACCTCTCCCGACCCTTGACTCTGTAAAAAAGCCCACGAAAGTGAGTTTAAATACTCTCTGTACTGCCGCTCTCTGCCTCTCCCCACCCTGGACTCTGCAAAAAAGCCCACGAAAGTGAGTTTAAATACTCACTGTACCGCTGCCCTCTCCGCTCCCGACCCTGGCCACTGTAAAAAAGCCCACGAAAGTGAGTTTAAATACTCACTGTACTGCCACACTCTGCCTCTCCCGACCCTGGACGCTGTAAAAAAGCCCACGAAAGTGACTTATAATACTCACTGTACCGCCACTCTCTGCCTCTCCCGACCCTGGCCTCTGTAAAAAAGCCCATGAAAATGAGTTTAAATACTCTCTGTACCGTCACTCTCTGCCTCTCCCGACCCTGGCTTCTGAGGAAAAAAGCCCGCGAAAGTGAGTTTAAATACTCACTGTACTGCCGCTCTCTCCGCTCCCGACCCTGGCCTCTGTAAAAAAGCCCACGAAAGTGAATTTAAATACTCTCTGTACCGCCACTCTCTGCCTCTCCCGACCTGGCCTGTGTAAAAAAGCCCACGAAAGTGAGTTTAAATACTCTCTGTACCGCCGCACTCTGCCTCTCCCGACCCTGGCTTCTGAGGAAAAAAGCCCACGAAAGTGAGTTTAACTACTCACTGTACTGCCGCTCTCTACCTCTCCCGACCCTAGACTCTGTAAAAAAGCCCACGAAAGTGAGTTTAAATACTCTCTGTACCGCCGCTCTCTCCGCTCCCGACCCTGGACTCTGTAAAAAAAGCCCACGAAAGTGAGTATAAATACTCTCTGTACTGCTGCTCTCTGCCTCTCCCGAACATGGCCTCTGCAAAAAAGCCCACGAAAGTGAATTTAAATACTCACTGTACTGCTGCTCTCTCCGCTCCCGACCCTGGCCTCTGTTAAAAAGCCCACGAAAGTGAGTTTAAATACTCTCTGTACCGCCACTCTCTGCCTCTCCCGACCCTGGCCTCTGTAAAAAAGCCCACGAAAGTGAGTTTAAATACTCTCTGTACCGCCTCTCTCTGCCTCTCCCGACCCTGGCCTCTGTAAAAAAGCCCACGAAAGTGAGTTTAAATACTCTCTGTACCGCCACTCTCTGCCTCTCCCGACCCTGGCCTCTGTAAAAAAGCCCACGAAAGTGAGGTTAAATACTCTCTGTGCCGCCGCTCTCTGCCTCTCCCGACCCTGGCCTCTGTAAAAAAGCCCACGAAAGTGAGTTTAAATACTCTCTGTACCGCCACTCTCTGCCTCTCCCGACCCTGGCCTCTGTAAAAAAGCCCACGAAAGTGAGTTTAAATACTCTCTGTACCGCCACTCTCTGCCTCTCCCGACCCTGGCCTCTGTAAAAAAGCCCACGAAAGTGAGGTTAAATACTCTCTGTACCGCCGCTCTCTGCCTCTCCCGACCCTGGCCTGTGTAAAAAAGCCCACGAAAGTGAGTTTAAATACTCTCTGTACCGCCGCTCTCTGCCTCTCCCGACCCTGGCCTCTGTATAAAAGCCCACGAAAGTGAGTTTAAATACTCACTGTACCGCCGCTCTCTGCCTCTCCCGACCCTGGACTCCGTAAAAAAGCCCACGAACGTGAGTTTAAATACTCACTGTACTGCCACTCTCTGCCTCTCCTGACCCTGGCTTCTGAGGAAAAAAGCCCACGAAAGTGAGTTTAAATACTCACTGTACTGCCGCTCTCTCCGCTCCCGACCCTGGACTCTGTAAAAAAGCCCACGAAAGTGAATTTAAATACTCACTGTACCGCTGCCCTCTCCGCTCCCGACCCTGGCCACTGTAAAAAAGCCCACGAAAGTGAGTTTAAATACTCACTGTACTGCCACACTCTGCCTCTCCCGACCCTGGACGCTGTAAAAAAGCCCACGAAAGTGAGTTTAAATACTCACTGTACCGCCGCTCTCTGCCTCTCCCGACCCTGGCCTCTGTAAAAAAGCCCACGAAAGTGAGTTTAAATACTCTCTGTACCACCACTCTCTGCCTCTCCTGACCCTGGACTCAGTAAAAAAGCCCACGAAAGTGACTTATAATACTCACTGTACTGCCACACTCTGCCTCTCCCGACCCTGGACGCTGTAAAAAAGCCCACGAAAGTGAATTTAAATACTCACTGTACCGCTGCCCTCTCCGCTCCCGACCCTGGCCACTGTAAAAAAGCCCACGAAAGTGAGTTTAAATACTCACTGTACTGCCACACTCTGCCTCTCCCGACCCTGGACGCTGTAAAAAAGCCCACGAAAGTGACTTATAATACTCACTGTACTGCCGCTCTCTCCGCTCCCGACCCTGGCCTCTGTAAAAAAGCCCACGAAAGTGAGTTTATATACTCTCTGTACTGCCGCTCTCTGCTTCTCCCGACACTGGCTTCTGAGGAAAAAAGCCCACGAAAGTGAGTTTAAATACTCTCTGTACTGCCACTCTCTGCCTCTCCCGACCCTGGACTCTGCGAAAAAGCCCACGAAAGTGAGTTTAAATACTCCCTGTACCGCCACACTCTGCCTCTCCCGACCCTGGCCTCTGTAAAAAAGCCCATGAAAATGAGTTTAAATACTCTCTGTACCGTCACTCTCTGCCTCTCCCGACCCTGGCTTCTGAGGAAAAAAGCCCGCGAAAGTGAGTTTAAATACTCACTGTACTGCCGCTCTCTCCGCTCCCGACCCTGGCCTCTGTAAAAAAGCCCACGAAAGTGAATTTAAATACTCTCTGTACCGCCACTCTCTGCCTCTCCCGACCCTGGCCTGTGTAAAAAAGCCCACGAAAGTGAGTTTAAATACTCTCTGTACTGCCGCTCTCTGCCTCTCCCGACCCTGGACTCTGCAAAAAAGCCCACGAAAGTGAGTTTAAATACTCACTGTACTGCCGCTCTCTCCGCTCCCGACCCTGGCCTCTGTAAAAAAGCCCACGAAAGTGAGTTTAAATACTCACTGTACTGCCACTCTCTGCCTCTCCCGACCCTGGACGCTGTAAAAAAGCCCACGAAAGTGAGTTTAAATACTCACTGTACCGCCGCTCTCTGCCTCTCCCGACCCTGGACTCTGTAAAAAAGCACACGAAAGTGAGTTTAAATACTCTCTGTACCACCACTCTCTGCCTCTCCCGACCCTGGACTCAGTAATAAAGCCCACGAAAGTGACTTATAATACTCACTGTACCGCCACTCTCTGCCTCTCCCGACCCTGGCCTCTGTAAAAAAGCCCATGAAAATGAGTTTAAATACTCTCTGTACCGTCACTCTCTGCCTCTCCCGACCCTGGCTTCTGAGGAAAAAAGCCCGCGAAAGTGAGTTTAAATACTCACAGTACTGCCGCTCTCTCCGCTCCCGACCCTGGCCTCTGTAAAAAAGCCCACGAAAGTGAATTTAAATACTCTCTGTACCGCCACTCTCTGCCTCTCCCGACCTGGCCTGTGTAAAAAAGCCCACGAAAGTGAGTTTAAATACTCTCTGTACCGCCGCACTCTGCCTCTCCCGACCCTGGCTTCTGAGGAAAAAAGCCCACGAAAGTGAGTTTAACTACTCACTGTACTGCCGCTCTCTACCTCTCCCGACCCTTGACTCTGTAAAAAAGCCCACGAAAGTGAGTTTAAATACTCTCTGTACCGCCGCTCTCTGCCTCTCCCGACCCTGGACTCTGCAAAAAAGCCCACGAAAGTGAGTTTAAATACTCTCTGTACTGCCACTCTCTGCCTCTCCCGACCCTGGACTCTGTAAAAAAGCCCACGAAAGTGAGTTTAAATACTTTCTGTACTGCCACTCTCTGCCTCTCACGATCCTGGACTCTGTAAAAAAGCACACGAAAGTGAGTTTAAATACCTTCTGTAACGCCGCTCTCTGCCTCTCACGATCCTGGACTCTGTAAAAAAGCCCACGAAAGTGAGTTTAAATACTCTCTGTTCCTCTGCTCTCTACCTCTCCCGTGTAAGGGATTCTGACCCTGCGTGTCTCGCAGCCTGTGAGATTCACGCGGCTCTGTGCAGCCTGTATGTCAGTGCGGGTCTAGGCCTTGTTGCCTGTTCTGGTCTCCAGCCAGTCTGGGAACACTAGACACACCTGTGAGTGGTTCGAATCACTCTCCCTTACGGTTCTAGACACTGGACTTAGATGCGAGAGCAGTAATGGAGATGAAACTCATGTAGACTTGGTTTGAATGGTACGAAATGGAAAATCTTTATTGCATGATACTTAAGATTATGAAATACATGTCATAAGCACAGATTAATGACAGTACAATCTTACAAACAGTTATATAGTCGATCTTAGGGAAACGAGGAACGAACGGCACAAAGTAAATAGGGGCACACATTACAAATATCCTTAATCCTTAAACCCTCCCCTATCAATATCTATCCTAAACTAGATTCGTAGGATTTCGAGACTCATGCTCACCACTCGTGATAACTCGGAGAAATTCCGAATAGCTGATCGGATGTTTTTCACCGCAGCACCCACGTGTCGGTCAGGAGATCTCCTGGTCCCACTTGTTTACTTGCTTCTGCTGCTCCGGCTAGCAGGCTGGACCGTCTGCTGTGATGAAGACCTGTGTTGGTTGGTTTAACAGGTACTTTTCGAGCACAGTTGTCAATATCATCGATACGATATGTTTCCTTGCAAGTTCGAAGAAGTCTTCCTGGCAAGGAAAACTTGGATAATCGACCTACAGGCGCGGTCGGGATTTACTGACCGTGGCGATGGATATGGTCTTCCTCTCTTCTCACCTCATCTCATCTCATCTCATCTCGGGCCTTCGGTTCCGCTGCCAGTTACCAACATAGGTCTTCGTTACGCGACACGAGGTAGATCCGAACGGATCAGAAAGTTCAACAGTCTTTTCAGAAGAGGCAACAGGCAAGCAGAAGCCCAACTACGAGTACACAGGAGCAGCCACGATGATAAGAGCAGCAAGAGAGAGAATGGACGGTTTGGAGCCTGCAATTATAGTGCAAAATCTTCCGTTTCCCGCCCAACTATAATGTCCATTCTTTTGTTTAGGGTTTGGCGCTCAAATGTCTTGTATGGGTGATCTCCGTTCTTAATGGGTTTCGGGGCTACTCGTAAATGTCTGAGTACCTGTTAATATTTCTCCCATTGTTAAATCGGTCGGTGTTCTCCCTGGAGGGGTTTGGGGCTTCCAAGTGTCCTGTATAACTACCTGCTAACGGCTCTCTCATCGTAGAGTCGTTGGGATTTTACATATTAATGTCTTTTGGATGGGCCCTTGATTACTCGGTACAATGGCTTTCCTTTGTACCTGGGAGACCGATTTCAGTATCTATGTGTATACTGCAAACCCATAATGTCTCGTGTATTATCTTCACTGTGCTGAATCTTAATCGATCTTGCACAAATGTTTATTGGAACGCCATCTTGTCTGCCTGTTGAAAAGTCTAGAATGTTCTGTCACGAGGTGCGGCGGCCATTTTACAGGCTGCTTGTGTCCACTTTAAACCTGCCAGCATTCTACTGAAATAAAAGCTGTTTGAACGAAACTCTGTGTTTTCTCCTTATTAATAAAATCGCGATATATTGCGAATTCTACACCCGACCCTGGCCTCTGTAAAAAAGCCCACAAAAGTGAGTTTAAATACTCACTGTACTGCCTGCTCTCTACCTCTCCCGACCCTAGACTCTGCAAAAAAGCCCACGAAAGTGAGTTTAAATACTCTCTGTACTTCCGCTCTCTGCCTCTCCCGACCCTGGCTTCTGAGGAAAAAAGCCCACGAATGTGAGTTTAAATACTCTCTTTACCGCCACTCTCTGCCTCTCCCGACCCTGGACTCTGTAAAAAATCCCACGAAAGTGAGTTTAAATACTCTCTGTACTGCCGCTCTCTGCCTCTCCCGACCCTGGCTTCTGAGGAAAAAAGCCCACGAAAGTGAGTTTAAATACTCACTGTACCGCCACTCTCTGCCTCTTCCGACCCTGGCTTCTGAGGAAAAAAGCCCACGAAAGTGAGTTTAAATACTGTCTGTACCGCCACTCTCTGCCTCTCCCGACCCTGGCCACTGTGAAAAAGCCCGCGAAAGTGAGTTTAAATACTCTCTGTACCGCCACTCTCTGCCTCTCCCGACCCTGGCCTCTGTAAAAAAGCCCACGAAAGTGAGTTTAAATACTCTCTGTACCACCGCTCTCTGCCTCTCCCGACCCTGGACTCTGCAAAAAAGCCCACGAAAGTGAGTTTAAATACTCACTGTACTGCCACTCTCTGCCTCTCCCGACCCTGGCTTCTGTAAAAAAGCCCACGAAAGTGAGTTTAAATACTCTCTGTACCGCCGCTCTCTGCCTCTCCCGACCCTGGCCTCTGTAAAAAAGCCCGCGAAAGTGAGTTTAAATACTCACTGTACCGCCGCTCTCTGCCTCTCCCGACCCTGGACTCTGTAAAAAAGCCCACGAAAGTGAGTTTAAATACTCTCTTTACCGCCACTCTTTGCCTCTCCCGACCCTGGCTTCTGAGGAAAAAAGCCCACGAAAGTGAGTTTAAATACTCTCTGTACCGCCGCTCTCTGCCTCTCCCGACCCTGGCTTCTGTAAAAAAGCCCACAAAAGTGAGTTTAAATACTCACTGTACTGCCGCTCTCTACCTCTCCCGACCCTAGACTCTGCAAAAAAGCCCACGAAAGTGAGTTTAAATACTCTCTGTACTGCCGCTCTCTGCCTCTCCCGACCCTGGCTTCTGAGGAAAAAAGCCCACGAATGTGAGTTTAAATACTCTCTTTACCGCCACTCTCTGCCTCTCCCGACCCTGGACTCTGTAAAAAATCCCACGAAAGTGAGTTTAAATACTCTCTGTACCGCCGCTCTCTACCTCTCTCGACCCTGGCTTCTGTAAAAAAGCCCACGAAAGTGAGTTTAAATACTCTCTGTACTGCCGCTCTCTGCCTCTCCCGACCCTGGCTTCTGAGGAAAAAAGCCCACGAAAGTGAGTTTAAATACTCTCTGTACCGCAACTCTCTGGCTCTCCCGACCCTGGCTTCTGTAAAAAAGCCCACGAAAGTGAGTTTAAATACTCTCTGTACCGCCGCTCTCTGCCTCTCCCGACCCTGGACTCTGCAAAAAAGCCCACGAAAGTGAGTTTAAATACTCTCTGTACTGCCACTCTCTGCCTCTCCCGACCCTGGACTCTGTAAAAAAGCCCACGAAAGTGAGTTTAAATACTTTCTGTACTGCCACTCTCTGCCTCTCACGATCCTGGACTCTGTAAAAAAGCCCACGAAAGTGAGTTTAAATACTCTCTGTAACGCCGCTCTCTGCCTCTCACGATCCTGGACTCTGTAAAAAAGCCCACGAAAGTGAGTTTAAATACTCACTGTTCCTCTGCTCTCTACCTCTCCCGACCCTGGCCTCTGTAAAAAAGCCCACGAAAGTGAGTTTAAATACTCTCTGTACCGCCGCTCTCTGCCTCTCCCGACCCTGGACTCGAGGAAAAAAGCCCACGAAAGTGAGTTTAAATACTCACTGTACCGCCGCTCTCTGCCTCTCCCGACCCTGGCTTCTGTAAAAAAGCCCACAAAAGTGAGTTTAAATACTCACTGTACTGCCGCTCTCTACCTCTCCCGACCCTAGACTCTGCAAAAAAGCCCACGAAAGTGAGGTTAAATACTCTCTGTACTGCCGCTCTCTGCCTCTCCCGACCCTGGCTTCTGAGGAAAAAAGCCCACGAATGTGAGTTTAAATACTCTCTGTACCGCCGCGCTCTGGCTCTCCCGACCCTGGCTTCTGTAAAAAAGCCCACGAAAGTGAGTTTAAATACTGACTGTACCGCCACTCTCTGCCTCTCCCGACCCTGGCCTCTGTAAAAAAGCCCACGAAAGTGAGTTTAAATACTCTCTGTACTGCCACTCTCTACCTCTGCCGACCCTGGACTCTGCAAAAAAGCCCACGAAAGTGAGTTTAAATACTCTCTGTACCGCCGCTCTCTGCCTCTCCCGACCCTGGACTCTGTAAAAAAGCCCACGAAAGTGAGTTTAAATACTCTCTGTACCGCAACTCTCTGGCTCTCCCGACCCTGGCTTCTGTAAAAAAGCCCACGAAAGTGAGTTTAAATACTCTCTGTACCGCCGCTCTCTGCCTCTCCCGACCTTGGACTCTGCAAAAAAGCCCACGAAAGTGAGTTTAAATACTCTCTGTACCGCCGCTCTCTGCCTCTCACGACCCTGGACTCAAGAAAAAAGCCCACGAAAGTGAGTTTAAATACTCTCTGTACTGCCGCTCTCTGCCTATCCCGACACTGGCTTCTGAGGAAAAAAGCCCACGAAAGTGAGTTTAAATACTCTCTGTACCGACGCTCTCTGCCTCTCCCAACCCTGGCCTATGTAAAAAAGCCCATGAAAGTGAGTATAAATACTCTCTGTACTGCTGCTCTCTGCCTCTCCCGACCCTGGACTCTGTAAAAAAGCCCACGAAAGTGAGTATAAATACTCACTGTACTGCCACACTCTGCCTCTCCCGACCCTGGACGCTGTAAAAAAGCCCACGAAAGTGAGTTTAAATACTCACTGTACCGCCGCTCTCTGCCTCTCCCGACCCTGGACTCTGTAAAAAAGCACACGAAAGTGAGTTTAAATACTCTCTGTACCACCACTCTCTGCCTCCCCCGACCCTGGACTCAGTAAAAAAGCCCGCGAAAGTGAGTTTAAATACTCACTGTACTGCCGCTCTCTCCGCTCCCGACCCTGGCCTCTGTAAAAAAGCCCACGAAAGTGAATTTAAATACTCTCTGTACCGCCACTCTCTGCCTCTCCCGACCCTGGCCTGTGTAAAAAAGCCCACGAAAGTGAGTTTAAATACTCTCTGTACCGCCGCACTCTGCCTCTCCCGACCCTGGCCTGTGTAAAAAAGCCCACGAAAGTGAGTTTAAATACTCTCTGTACCACCACTCTCTGCCTCCCCCGACCCTGGCCTCTGTAAAAAAGCCCACGAAAGTGAGTTTAAATACTCTCTGTACCACCACTCTCTGCCTCCCCCGACCCTGGCCTCTGTAAAAAAGCCCGCGAAAGTGAGTTTAAATACTCACTGTACTGCCGCTCTCTGCCTCTCCCCACCCTGGACTCTGGAAAAAAGCCCACGAAAGTGAGTTTAAATACTCACTTTACCGCTGCCCTCTCCGCTCCCGACCCTGGCCACTGTAAAAAAGCCCACGAAAGTGAATTTAAATACTCACTGTACTGCCACACTCTGCCTCTCCCGACCCTGGACGCTGTAAAAAAGCCCACGAAAGTGAGTTTAAATACTCACTGTACCGCCGCTCTCTGCCTCTCCCGACCCTGGTCTCTGTAAAAAAGCACACGAAAGTGAGTTTAAATACTCTCTGTACCACCACTCTCTGCCTCTCCCGACCCTGGACTCAGTAAAAAAGCCCATGAAAAAGAGTTTAAATACTCTCTGTACCGTCACTCTCTGCCTCTCCCGACCCTGGCTTCTGAGGAAAAAAGCCCGCGAAAGTGAGTTTAAATACTCACTGTACTGCCGCTCTCTCCGCTCCCGACCCTGGCCTCTGTAAAAAAGCCCACGAAAGTGAATTTAAATACTCTCTGTACCGCCACTCTCTGCCTCTCCCGACCGTGGCCTGTGTAAAAAAGCCCACGAAAGTGAGTTTAAATACTCTCTGTACCGCCGCACTCTGCCTCTCCCGACCCTGGCTTCTGAGGAAAAAAGCCCACGAAAGTGAGTTTAAATACTCACTGTACTGCCGCTCTCTACCTCTCCCGACCCTTGACTCTGTAAAAAAGCCCACGAAAGTGAGTTTAAATACTCTCTGTACCGTCGCTCTCTACCTCTCTCGACCCTGGCTTCTGTAAAAAAGCCCACGAAAGTGAGTTTAAATACTCTCTGTACTGCCGCTCTCTGCCTCTCCCGACCCTGGCTTCTGAGGAAAAAAGCCCACGAAAGTGAGTTTAAATACTCTCTGTACCGCAACTCTCTGCCTCTCCCGACCCACGCTTCTGTAAAAAAGCCCACGAAAGTGAGTTTAAATACTTTCTGTACTGCCACTCTCTGCCTCTCACGATCCTGGACTCTGTAAAAAAGCCCACGAAAGTGAGTTTAAATACTCACTGTTCCTCTGCTCTCTACCTCTCCCGACCCTGGCCTCTGTAAAAAAGCCCACGAAAGTGAGTTTAAATACTCTCTGTACCGCCGCTCTCTGCCTCTCCCGACCCTGGAATCTGAGGAAAAAAGCCCACGAAAGTGATTTTAAATACTCACTGTACCGCCGCTCTCTGCCTCTCCCGACCCTGGCCTCTGTGAAAAAGCCCGCGAAAGTGAGTTTAAATACTCTCTGTACCGCCACTCTCTGCCTCTCCCGACCCTTGACTCTGTATAAAAGCCCACGAAAGTGAGTTTAAATACTCTCTGTACCGCCGCTCTCTGCCCCTCCCGACCCTGGCTTCTGTAAAAAACCCACGAAAGTGAGTTTAAATACTCACTGTACTGCCGCTCTCTACCTCTCCCGACCCTAGACTGTGTAAAAAGCCCACGAAAGTGAGTTTAAATACTCTCTGTACTGCCACTCTCTGCCTCTCCCGACCCTGGACTCTGTAAAAAAGCTCACGAAAGTGATTTTAAATACTCTCTGTACTGCCACTCTCTGCCTCTCCCGACCCTGGACTCTGTAAAAAATCCCACGAAAGTGAGTTTAAATACTTTCTGTACTGCCACTCTCTGCCTCTCACGATCCTGGACTCTGTAAAAAAGCCCACGAAAGTGAGTTTAAATACTCTCTGTAACGCCGCTCTCTGCCTCTCACGATCCTGGACTCTGTAAAAAAGCCCACGAAAGTGAGTTTAAATACTCACTGTTCCTCTGCTCTCTACCTCTCCCGACCCTGGCCTCTGTAAAAAAGCCCACGAAAGTGAGTTTAAATACTCTCTGTACCGCCGCTCTCTGCCTCTCCCGACCCTGGACTGTGTAAAAAGCCCACGAAAGTGAGTTTAAATACTCTCTGTACTGCCACTCTCTGCCTCTCCCGCCCCTGGCCTCTGTAAAAAAGCCCACGAAAGTGAGTTTAAATACTCTCTGTACTGCCGCTCTCTGCCTCTCCAGTCCCTGGCCTCTGTAAAAAAGCCCACGAAATTGAGTTTAAATACTCTCTGTACCACCGCTCTCTGCCTCTCCCGACCCTGGACTCTGTAAAAAATGTAGAATTCGCAATATATCGCGATTTTGTAAATAAGGAGAAAAACACAGAGTTTCGTTCAAACAGCTTTTATTTCAGCGGAATGCTGTCAGGTTTCAAAGTGGACACAAGCAGCTTGTAAAATGGCCGCCGCACCTCGTGGCGGAACATTCTAGACTTTTCGACAGGCAGACAAGATGGCGTTCCAATAAACATTTGTGCAAGATCAATTAAGATTCAGCACATTGAAGATAATACACGAGACATCATGGGTTTACAGTATACACATAAATACTGAAATCGGTCTCCCGGGTACGAATAAAAGCTATTGTACCAAGTAATCAAGAGCCCATCCAAAGACATTAATATGTAAAATCCCAACGACTCTACGATGAGAGAGCCGTTAGCGGGTAGTTACAGAAAACACTTGGAAGCCCCAAAACCCCTCCAGGGAGAACACTGACCGATTAAACAATAGGAGAAATATTAACAGGTACACAGACATTTACGAGTAGCCCCGAAACCCATTAAAAACGGAGATCACCTATACAAGACATTTGAGCGCCAAACCCGAACAAAAGAAAAGACATTAAGGTTGGGCGGGAAACGGAAGATTTTGTACTATAATTACAAGCTCCAACCGTCCATCTTTCTCTTATCTTCGTATCTTGCTGGTGTTCATGCTCGTGGCTGCTCCTGTGTTCTTGACTCGCCGTCTTGTTCCTGCTTGCCTCGTGTCTCTTTTCAAAAGACTGTTGAACTTTATGATCCGCTCGGATCTACCTCGTGTCGTGTCGCGAAGACCTGTGTAGAACTGGGCTCTGAAGCCTTGAAGCGGGCGCACCATTCCGATAAGTCGGTAAACGGTATCGGAACCAAAGGCCCGAGAAGAGATGAGATGAGATGAGATGAGATGAGATGAGAAGAGAAGAAGACCATACTCATCGCCACGGTCAGTAAGCCCCGACCGCGCCTGTAGGTCGAGTAGACATTTTCCTTGCCAGGAAGACTTCTTCGAACTTTACAGAACTGACACAGGAAGACTCTTCTTTGAATTTTATCGGACCTGTGCGAGGGCACAGGAAGATTCTTCTTCGAGTTTTATAGAACCTGTGCGAGGGCACAGGAAGATTCTTTTTTGAGTATTGTCCGAACTCTGAAAGCCAACACAGATCTTCATGACAGCAGACGTTCCAGCCTGCTAGCCGGAGCAGAAACAAGTAAACAAGTGGGGCCAGGAGACCCCCTGATCGACACGTGGGTACTGCGGTGAAAAACATCCGATCAGAGTTTCGGAATTCTCCGAGTTATCACGAGTGGTGAGCATGAGTCTCGAATCCTACGAATCTAGCTAGGACAGATATTGATAGGGGAGGGTTTCAAGTATTAAGGATAATTGTAATGTGTGCCCCCATTTACGGTGTGTCGTTCGTTCCTCGTTTCCCTGAAATTAGTTACATAACTGCGTGTAAGATTGTACTGTCATTAATCTGTGCTTATGACATGTATTTCGTAATCTTAAGTATTATGCAATAAAGATTTTCCATTTCGTACCATTCAACCGAGTCTACCTGAGTTTCATCTCCATTACTGCTCTCGCATCTAAGTCCAGTGTCTAGAACCGTAAGGGCGAGTGATTCGAACCACTCACAGGTGTGTATAGTGCTCCCAGACTGGCTGGAGACCAGAACAGGCAACAAGGCCTAAACCCGCACTGACATACAGGCTGCACAGAGCCACACGAATCTCACAGGCTGAGAGACGGTCAGGAAACCCTTACAAAAAGCCCACGAAATTGAGTTTAAATACTCTCTGTACCGCCGCTCTCTGCCTCTCCCGACCCTGGACTCTGTAAAAAAGCCCACGAAAGTGAGTTTAAATACTCTCTGTACTGCCGCTCTCTGCCTCTCCAGTCCCTGGCCTCTGTAAAAAAGCCCACGAAATTGAGTTTAAATACTCTCTGTACCGCCGCTCTCTGCCTCTCCCGACCCTGGACTCTGTAAAAAATGTAGAATTCGCAATATATCGCGATTTTGTAAATAAGGAGAAAAACACAGAGTTTCGTTCAAACAGCTTTTATTTCAGCGGAATGCTGTCAGGTTTCAAAGTGGACACAAGCAGCTTGTAAAATGGCCGCCGCACCTCGTGGCGGAACATTCTAGACTTTTCGACAGGCAGACAAGATGGCGTTCCAATAAACATTTGTGCAAGATCAATTAAGATTCAGCACATTGAAGATAATACACGAGACATCATGGGTTTACAGTATACACATAAATACTGAAATCGGTCTCCCGGGTACGAATAAAAGCTATTGTACCAAGTAATCAAGAGCCCATCCAAAGACATTAATATGTAAAATCCCAACGACTCTACGATGAGAGAGCCGTTAGCGGGTAGTTACAGAAAACACTTGGAAGCCCCAAAACCCCTCCAGGGAGAACACTGACCGATTAAACAATAGGAGAAATATTAACAGGTACACAGACATTTACGAGTAGCCCCGAAACCCATTAAAAACGGAGATCACCTATACAAGACATTTGAGCGCCAAACCCGAACAAAAGAAAAGACATTAAGGTTGGGCGGGAAACGGAAGATTTTGTACTATAATTACAAGCTCCAACCGTCCATCTTTCTCTTATCTTCGTATCTTGCTGGTGTTCATGCTCGTGGCTGCTCCTGTGTTCTTGACTCGCCGTCTTGTTCCTGCTTGCCTCGTGTCTCTTTTCAAAAGACTGTTGAACTTTATGATCCGCTCGGATCTACCTCGTGTCGTGTCGCGAAGACCTGTGTAGAACTGGGCTCTGAAGCCTTGAAGCGGGCGCACCATTCCGATAAGTCGGTAAACGGTATCGGAACCAAAGGCCCGAGAAGAGATGAGATGAGATGAGATGAGATGAGATGAGAAGAGAAGAAGACCATACTCATCGCCACGGTCAGTAAGCCCCGACCGCGCCTGTAGGTCGAGTAGACATTTTCCTTGCCAGGAAGACTTCTTCGAACTTTACAGAACTGACACAGGAAGACTCTTCTTTGAATTTTATCGGACCTGTGCGAGGGCACAGGAAGATTCTTCTTCGAGTTTTATAGAACCTGTGCGAGGGCACAGGAAGATTCTTTTTTGAGTATTGTCCGAACTCTGAAAGCCAACACAGATCTTCATGACAGCAGACGTTCCAGCCTGCTAGCCGGAGCAGAAACAAGTAAACAAGTGGGGCCAGGAGACCCCCTGATCGACACGTGGGTACTGCGGTGAAAAACATCCGATCAGAGTTTCGGAATTCTCCGAGTTATCACGAGTGGTGAGCATGAGTCTCGAATCCTACGAATCTAGCTAGGACAGATATTGATAGGGGAGGGTTTCAAGTATTAAGGATAATTGTAATGTGTGCCCCCATTTACGGTGTGTCGTTCGTTCCTCGTTTCCCTGAAATTAGTTACATAACTGCGTGTAAGATTGTACTGTCATTAATCTGTGCTTATGACATGTATTTCGTAATCTTAAGTATTATGCAATAAAGATTTTCCATTTCGTACCATTCAACCGAGTCTACCTGAGTTTCATCTCCATTACTGCTCTCGCATCTAAGTCCAGTGTCTAGAACCGTAAGGGCGAGTGATTCGAACCACTCACAGGTGTGTATAGTGCTCCCAGACTGGCTGGAGACCAGAACAGGCAACAAGGCCTAAACCCGCACTGACATACAGGCTGCACAGAGCCACACGAATCTCACAGGCTGAGAGACGGTCAGGAAACCCTTACAAAAAGCCCACGAAATTGAGTTTAAATACTCACTGTAACACCACTCTCTGCCTCTCCCGACCCTGGCTTCTGTAAAAAAGCCCACGAAAGTGAGTTTAAATACTCTCTGTAACACCACTCTCTGCCTCTCCCGACCCTGGCTTCTGTAAAAAAGCCCACGAAAGTGAGTTTAAATACTCACTGTACCGCCGCTCTCTGCCTCTCCCGACCCTGGCCTCTGTAAAAAAGCACATGAAAGTGAGCTTAAATACTCTCTGTACCGCCGCTCTCTGCCTCTCCCGACCCTTGTCTCTGTAAAAAAGCCCACGAAAGTGAGTTGAAATACTCTCTGTACTGCCGCTGTTTCCGCTCCCGACCCTGGCCTCTGTAAAAAAGCCCACGAAAGTGAGTTTAAATACTCTCTGTACCGCCGCTCTCTCCGCTGTATGTGTGAAAGGGTTGGGAGTTGGATGGGGCGCAGTGTCTGTGTGAAAGGGTGGGGAGTTGGACGGTGTTCAGTGTTTCTATGACAGGAGTTGGATGGGTTCAGTGACTTTGACAGGGGTTGGAGGGGGTTCAGTGTATATGCCAGGAGTTGGATGGAGTTGGATGGGGTTCAGTCTCTATGACAGGAGTTGGTTGGGGTTCAGTGTCTATGACATGGGTTAGATGGTGTTCAGACTCTATGGCAGGGATTGGATGGGATTCAGTGTCTAAGACAGGGGTTGGATGTGGTTCAGTCTCTATGACAGGGGTTGGATGGGGTTCACTGTCTCTATGACAGGGGTTAGATGGGGTTCAGTGTCTATATGACAGGAGTTGGATGGGGTTCAGTGTCTATGACAGGGGTTGGATGGGGTTCAGTGTCTTTATGACAGGAGTTGGATGGGTTTCAGAGTCTATGACAGCGGTTGGATGGGGTACAGTGTCTATGACAGGGTTTGAATGGGGTTCAGTTTCTGTATGACAGGAGTTGGATGGGGTTCAGTGTCTATGACAGGTTTTGGCTGGTTTTCAGTGTCTGTGACAGGGATTGGAAAAAGTTCGGTGTCTCTATGACAGGGGTTGGATGGGTTCAGTGACTTTGACAGGGTTTGAATGGGGTTCAGTGTATATGCAAGGGGTTGGAAGGGGTTCACTGTCTATGCCAGGAGTTGGATGGAGTTGGATGGGGTTCAGTCTCTATGACAGGAGTTGGTTGGGGTTCAGTGTTTATGACATGGGTTAGATGGTGTTCAGTCTCTATGGCAGGGATTGGATGGGATTCAGTGTCTAAGACAGGGGTTGGATGGGGTTCACTGTCTCTATGACAGGGGTTGGATGGGGTTCAGTGTCTATGACAGGCGTTGGATGGGGTTCAGTGTCTCTATGACAGGAGTTGGATGGGGTTCAGTTTCTCTATGACAGGGGTTGGATGGGGTTCAGTGTCTCTATGACTGGGGTTGGATGGAGTTCACTGTCTCTATGACAGGGGTTGGATGGGGTTCAGTGTCGCTATGACAGGCGTTGGATGGGTTTCAGTGTCTCTATGACAGGAGTTGGATGGGGTTCAGTTTTTCTATGACAGGGGTTGGATGGGGTTCAGTGTCTCTATGACTGGGGCTGGATGGGGTTCACTGTCTCTATGACAGGAGTTGGATGGGGTTCAGTGTCTATGACAGGGGTTGGATGGGGTTCAGTGTCTCTATGACAGGGGTTGGATGGGGTTCAGTGTCTCTATGACAGGAGTTGGATGGGGTTCAGTGTCTATGACAGGGGTTGGATGGCGTTCAGTGTCTCTATGACAAGGGTTGGATGGAGTTCAGTGTCTATGACAGGAGTTGGATGAGGTTCAGTGTCTATGACAGGGGTTGGATGGGGTTCTGTGTCTCTATGATCAGGGTTGGATGGGTTTCAGTGTCTATGTGACAGGGGTTGGATGGGGTTCAGTGTCTCTATGACAGGGGTTGGATGGGGTTCAGTGTCTATGTGACAGGGGTTGGATGGGGTTCATTGTCTATGACAGGGGTTGGATGGGGTTCAGTGTCTCTATGACAGGAGTTGGATGGGGTTCAGCGTCTATGACAGGGGTTGGATGGGGTTCAGTGTCTCTATGACAGGGGTTGGATGGGGTTCAGTGTCTCTATGACAGGAGTTGGATGGGGTTCAGTGTCTCTATGACAGGAGTTGGATGGGGTTCAGTGTCTATGACAGGGGTTGGATGGGGTTCAGTGTCTCTTTGACCAGGGTTGGATGGGGTTCAGTGTCTATGTGACAGGGGTTGGATGTGGTTCAGTGTCTCTATGACAGGGGTTGGATGGGGTTCAGTGTCTATGTGACAGGGGTTGGATGGGGTTCAGTGTCTATGACAGGGGTTGGATGGGGTACAGTGTCTCTATGACAGGGGTTGGATGGGGTTCAGTTTCTCTATGACAGGTGTTGGATAGGGTTCAGTGTCTACGACAGGGGTTGGATGGGGTTCAGTGTCTATCACAGGGGTTGGATGGGGTTCAGTGTCTCTTTGACCAGGGTTGGATGGATTTCAGTGTCTCTGTGACAGGGGTGGATGGGTTTCAGTGTATATGACAGTGGTTGGATGGTGTTCAGTGTCTATGACAGTGGTTGGATGGGGTTCAGTGTCTATGACAGGAGTTGGATGTGGTTCAGTTTTTCGATGACAGGAGTTGGATAGGGTTCAGTGTCTCGATGACATGGGTTGGATGGGGTTCAATGTCTCTATGACTGGGGTTGGTTGCGGTCAGTTTCTCTATGACAGGGGTTGGTTGGGGTTCAGTCTCTATGACAGGAGTTGGATGAGGTTCAGTATCTCTATGAATGGTATTGAAAGAGGTTCAGTGTGTCTGTGACAGGGTTTGGATTGTGTTCAATCTCTGTCTGGAGTTGGATAGGGATCGGTCTCTCAGACAGGAGTTAAATGGGGTTCAGTGTCTCTATGACAGTGGTTGGATGAGTTTCAGTGACTCTATGACAGGGTTTGGATGGGGTTCAGTTGCTGTATGACAGGAGTTGGATGGGATTCAGTGTCTATGACAGGGGTTGGATGGGGTTCAGTCTCTATGACAGGGTATGGATGGAGTTCAGTGTCTCTATGATAGGGGTGGATTGGGTTCAGTGTCTCTATGATAAGGGTTGGATGGGGTTCAGCGCCTATGACAGGGGTTGGATGGGGTTCAGTGTCTATGACAGGTGTTGATTGGGGTTCAGTGTCTATGACAGGAGCTGGATGGGGTTCAGTGTCTATGACATGGGTTGGATTGGGTTCAGTGTCTCTATGACAAGGGTTGGATTGGGTACAGTGTCTATGACAGGGTTTGGATGGGGTTCAGTGTCTCTATGACAGGAGTTGGATGGGGTTCAGTGTCTATGACAGGGTTTGGATGAGGTTCAGTGTCTATGACAGGGGTTGGATGGGGTTCAGTGTCTATGACAGGGGTTGGATGGGGTTCAGTCTCTATGACAGGGGTAGGATGTGGTTCAGTGTCTATGATAGGGGTTGGATGGGGTTCAGTGTCTCCATGACAGGAGTTGGATGGGGTTCATTGTCTTTGACAGGGGTTGGATGGGGTTCAGTGTCTCTATGACAGGGGTTGGATGGGGTTCAGTGTCTATGACAGGGGTTGGATGGGGTTCAGTGTCTATGACAGTGGTTGGATGGGGTTCAGTGTCTATGACAGAGGTTGGATGGGGTTCAGTGTCGCTATGACAGGGGTTGGATGGGGTTCCGTGTCTATGACTGTGGTTGGATGGGATTCAGTGTCTCTATGACAGGGGTTGGATGGGGTTCAGTGTCTATGACAGGGGTTGGATGGGGTTCAGTGTCGATTTGACAAAACACTTGGAAGCCCCACAACCCCT
This sequence comes from Squalus acanthias, assembly GCA_030390025.1. Taxonomy (NCBI): domain Eukaryota; kingdom Metazoa; phylum Chordata; class Chondrichthyes; order Squaliformes; family Squalidae; genus Squalus; species Squalus acanthias. The sequence goes on from JASTWF010000920.1 coordinate 139,837, forward strand.
CCAGGGAGAACACCGACCGATTTAACAATGGGAGAAATATTAACAGGTACTCAGACATTTACGAGTAGCCCCGAAACCCATTAAGAACGGAGATCACCCATACAAGACATTCGAGCGCCAGACCCTAAACAAAAGAATGGACAATAAGGTTGGGCGGGAAACGGAAGATTTTGCACTATAATTGCAGGCTCCAAACCGTCCATCTTTCTCTTATCATCGTGGCTGCTCCTGTGCTCTTATCCTGTGCTCTTATTCGTAACCTCGTGGCTGCTCCTGTGTACTCGTAGTCGGGCTCCTGCTTGCCTGTTGACTCTTTGAAAAGGACTGTTGAACTTTCTGATCCGTTCGGATCTACCTCGTGTCGCGTAACGAAGACCTATGTTGGTAACTGGCAGCGGAACATAAGAACATAAGAACATAAGAAATAGGAGCAGGAGTAGGCCAATCGGCCCCTCGAGCCTGCTCCGCCATTCAATAAGATCATGGCTGATCTGATCCTAACCGCCAATCTACTATCTATCACAGAACCATCTCCTGCATCTAACAGAATTGCACACACGAAATAGGAGCAGAATCAGGCTACACAGTCCCTGGGCCCGCTCCACTACCCACAGTGCCATGACCGATCCGAACCTAGACTCATGTCCAAATTCCTGCCCGCTCCCCGTAACCCTTAATGCCCTTTACTTCTAGGAAACTGTCTATTTCTGTTTTAAATTTAATTAATGTTGTAGCTTCTACAGCTTTTTGTGGCAGCATATTCCATGGACCTACCACCCTCTGAGTGAAGTAGTTCCTCCTCATCTCAGTTTTGAAAGAGCAGCCCCTTATTCTAAGACTATGTCCCCTAGTTCTCGTCTCACCCGTCATCGGGAACATCCTCCCCGCATCCACCCGATCCAACCCCTTCACAATCTTATATGTTTCAATAAGATCGCCTCTCATTCTTCTGAACTCCAATGAGTAGAGTCCCAATCTACCCAACCTCTCCTCATATGACCACCCCCTCATCCCCGGGATTAACCGAGTGAACCTTTTTTGCACTGCCTCGAGAGCAAGGATGTCTTTCCTTAAGTAAGGACACCAAAACTGTATGCAGTATTCCAGGTGCGGTCTCACCAATACCTTGTACAACTGAAGCAATACCTCCCTATTTTTATATTCTATCCCCCTAGCAATGAAAGCCAACATTCCATTTGCCTTCTTAATCACTTGCTGCACCTGCATACTAACCTTTTGAATTTCGTGCACCAGTACCCCCAGATCCCTTTGCACTTCAGTACTCTCCAGTTTCTTGCCATTAAGATAATAAATTGCTCTAGGATTTTTCCTGCCAAAGTGCATCACCTCACACTTTCCAGTGTTGTATTCCATCTGCCAAATCTCTGCCCACTTACTTAGCCTGTCTATGTCCCCTTGCAGGTTTTTTATGTCCTCCTCACTCACTACTTTCCCTCCCATCTTTGTATCATCTGCAAATTTTGATATGTTACACTTGGTCCCTTCCTCCAAATCGTTAATATAGATTGTGAAGAGTTGGGGACCCAGCACTGACCCCTGTGGAACACCACTAGTTACTGATTGCCAGTCTGAGAATGAACCATTTATCCCAACTCTTTGCTTTCTGTTAGATAGCCAATCCTCTATCCATGCCAGAATATTACCCCCAATCCCGTGATTTTTTACCTTAAGCAATAATCTTTTGTGTGGCACCTTGTCAAATGCCTTTTGGAAGTCTAAATACACTACGTCCACTGGTTCCCCTTTATCCACTCTATATGTTACTTCCTCAAAGAACTCCAGCAAATTTGTCAAACATGACTTCCCCTTCGTAAAACCATGCTGACTTTGTCCTATTAAATTATGATTATCCAAATGTCCTGTTACTGTTTCCTTAATAATGGACTCCAAAATTTTACCTACCACAGATGTTAGGCTAACCGGTCTATAGTTACCAGCCTTCTGTCTACTGCCCTTTTTAAATAAGGGTGTTACATTAGCAGTTTTCCAGTCTGCCGGGACCTTAGCGGAATCCAGGGAGTTTTGAAAAATTATTACCAATGCATCTACAATCCCTACCGCCACTTCCTTCAAGACTCTAGGATGTAAGCCATCAGGTCCAGGTGATTTATCCGCCTTGAGTCCCATTATTTTACCGAGTACCACTTCCTTAGTGATTTTGATCGTGTTTAGCTCCTCTCCCCCTATAGCCCCCTGTTTGTCCAGTGTTGGGATATTCTTAGTGTCCTCTACTGTAAAGACTGATACAAAATATTCATTCAGTGTTTTTGCCATCTCCATATTTCCCACCATTAATTTCCCGGTCTCATCCTCTAAGGGACCAACATTTACTTTAGCCACCCTTTTTCTTTTTATATAACTATAAAAACTCTTACTATCTGTTTTTATATTTTTTGCTAATTTACTTTCATAATCTATCTTCCCTTTCTTAATCAATCAACCAAAGGCCCGAGATGAGATGAGATGAGATGAGATGAGAAGAGAGGAAGACCATATTCATCGCCACGGTCAGTAAATCCCGACCGCGCCTGTAGATCGAATAGCCAAGTTTTCCTTGCCAGGAAGACTTCTTCGAACTTGCAAAGAACATATCACATCGATGATATTGACAACTGTGCTCGGAAAAGTACCTGTTAAACCAACCAACACAGGTCTTCATCACAGCAGACGGTCCAGCCTGCTAGCCGGAGCAGCAGAAGCAAGTAAACAAGTGGGACCAGGAGATCTCCTGACCGACACGTGGGTGCTGCGGTGAAAAACATCCGATCAGCTATTCGGAATTTCTCCGAGTTATCACGAGTGGTGAGCATGAGTCTCGAAATCCTACGAATCTAGTTAGGATAGATATTGATAGGGGAGGGTTTAAGGATTAAGGATATTTGTAATGTGTGCCCCTATTTACGGTGTGCCGTTCGTTCCTCGTTTCCCTAAGATCGACTATATAACTGCTTGTAAGATTGTACTGTCATTAATCTGTGCTTATGACATGTATTTCATAATCTTAAGTATCATGCAATAAAGATTTTCCATTTCGTACCATTCAAACCGAGTCTACATGAGTTTTATCTCCATTACTGCTCTCGCATCTAAGTCCAGTGTCTAGAACCGTAAGGGCGAGTGATTCGAACCACTCACAGGTGTGTCTAGTGTTCCCAGACTGGCTGGAGACCAGAACAGGCAACAAGGCCTAGACCCGCACTGACATACAGGCTGCACAGAGCCGCGTGAATCTCACAGGCTGCGAGACACGCAGGGTCAGAATCCCTTACAGGGTTAAACTAGCTAAAACGTTTCAAAATGGCATTACAGAGCCAATTTAGGGCTTGTTAAGGGCTTTAATGGCCTCTCCCGCCTCTTGGAGGCGGGACGGAGTCGGGAACCCCGCGACTGATTTTGTCAAAATTGCGTGGATTCGGGATGGGGTCGGGACCCCTGACCCCGCAAATTTAACCCCCCACCCGCCTCCAAACCCGACTCCATGGGTCATTCAAAATCCAGCCCATGGACTCTATGGGGGAGAAATTCAGTATCGCCCCATTTGGGGCGCAAATATAGGCCGGGCGCAAAGATTAGCGCCTGGCGCTAATAATCGCCACCGACTGCAAACTTGACTTTTATCGCCCCTGGAGGTGATTGGAGCGCTAAATCAGGCGCTTCACACCTGTCTTAAGGCGCAAATGCCAAGGAGCGAGGCGCTACCTCAGAGCGCTGGCGAAGCTCATGAGATGTCAGTCAGCAATGGAACACACACACAATGGCGCGGGCCAGTTCTTAAAGGGGATGGTTGATCTTGCTTTCCATCCACATCCTGCTCATTGCAGCCTTGAATCTCGGCCTGGAGAGACCTGCACATCAAATCTGCTGGAAAGAACAATGGAGAGTACCAGGGAAAGAGCTCAGAGTGCAGCCCCCACACTCTCTTCTAAATCGATACAAGGAAGGGCAAATCAAAATGAACCTGCAAAGTGCTGCTCAGTAACCAAAACTCCTTCACACAGCGTTGAATCGCTCCAGATGTCTGTCTCTCTCTCTCTCTCTCTCTCTCTCTCTCAGAATGCATGGTTCAAAAATGTCACCAACAATAAAAGGCAGGAAGCGGTCGCCTTTAAATAGCACTCCCCCAGTCCCTTCCTGACTGCAAAACGCTCCCCTCAACCTGTCGTTGCTAGCGGCAGGCGGTAAGGCAGGGGGCGCCACTCAATATCCGCTCCGGGGCGTTGCGCACTCGACTGACGTCACGATCTGCTGGCGCAGGAGATCGTGGCGGTAGTGTTTAGCGCCGCCGCTAAATGTCTAGTTAATTTTGCGAGCGGCGCAAACATCGCCGCGCCCGGGGCGCTAGATGCTTTGCGCCCCATTAGCGCCCTCTTAAGGCACTAACGGGAGGCGCAACCAACTGAATTTTTACCCCTATGACTCTATGAATATTAAGGGATATGGGGATAGTGCAGGAAAGTGGAGATGAGGTAAAGATCAGCCATGATCTTATTGAATGGCGGAGGGAGGTCGAAGGGCCAAATGGCCAACTCCTGCTTCTATTTCTTATGTTCTTATGTTCTTATGTCTCTTCACCTTCACTAGTTTCATCCTCTCCCTCCGCTGACTGGGAAGGTTCCACTTCTAGGGTGTCTGAAATGAAAAAGGACAAGGGTTGGGTTGTGGTGAGGGGAATAGGGAAAGTAAGAAGTGCGCGCTTACATCATCTTCAGCTTGTGAGTCAGAAGAGATTGTGGGATGAGGGAGAAGCGGAATGAGAGAAGGAGGATTAGATATGCAGATACTCTCATTATCAATCCCTCCAGCCCTGCTAGTGGCCACAGCCTCAGTGATGCCCCTTCCTATGATGGCCACAACTGTCTCCTCCATTTTTTTTCTTTTTTTAATTCATTTTATATGGGATGTGGGCATCGCTGGCAAGGCCGAGGAAGAGGTCGATGGTTTGGAAGGTGCTGCCAAAGAAGCCTTGGCGAGTTGCTGCAGTGCATCTTGTAGATGGTACACACTGCAGCCACGGTACGCCGGTGGTGGAGGGAGTGAATGTTTAAGGTGGTGGATGGGGTGCCAATCAAGCGGGCTGCTTTGTCCTGGATGGTGTCAAGCTTTTTGAGAGTTGTTGGAGCTACACTCATCCAGGCAAGTGGAGAGTATTCCATCACACTCCTGACTTGTGCCTTGCAGATGGTGGAAAGGTTTTGGGGAGTCAGCAGGTGAGATACTCGCCACAGAATACCTAGCCTCTGACCTGCCCTTGTTGCCACAGTATTTATGTGGCTGGTCCAGTTAAGTTTCTGGTCAATGGTGACCCCCAGGATGTTGATGGTGGGGGATTCGGCGATGGTAATGCCGTTGAATGTCAAGTGGCGGTGGTTACACTCTCGCTTATTGGAGATAGTCATTGTCTGGCACTTCTGTGGCGCGAATGTTACCTGCCACTTATCAGCCCAAGCCTGAACGTCATCCAGGTCTTGTTGCATGCGGGCATGGACTGCTTCATTATCTGAGGAGTAGTGAATGGCGCTGAACACTGTGCAGTCATCAGCGAACATCCCCATTTCTGACCTTATGTTGGAGGGAAGGTCATTGATGAAGCAGCTGAAGATGGTTGGGCCTAGGACACTGCCCTGAGGAACTCCTGCAGTGATGTCCTGAGGCTGTGATGATTGACCTTCAACCAGCACAAACATCTTGCTTTGTGCTAGGTATGACTCCAGCCAGTGGAGCGTTTTACCCCTGATTCCCATTGACTTCAGTTTTACAAGGGCTCCTTGATGCCACACTTGGTCAAATGCTGCCTTGATGTCAAGGGCAGTCACTCTCACCTCACCTCTGGAATTCAGCATCTTTGTCCATGTTTGGACCAAGGCTGTAATGAGGTTGGGAGCCGAGTGGTCTTGGCGGAACCCAAACTGTGCATCAGTGAGCAGGTTATTGGTGAGTAAGTGCTGCTTGATAGCAGTGTCGATGACACATTCCATCACTTTGCTGATGATTGAGAGTAGACTGATGGGGTGGTAATTGGCCGGGTTGGATTTGTCCTGCTTTTTGTGGACAGGACATACCTGGGCAGTTTTCCACATTGTCGGATAGATGCCAGTGTTGTAGCTGTACTGGAACAGCTTGGCTAGAGGCGCCGCTAGTTCTGGAGCACAAGTCTTCAGCACGATAGCCGGGATGTTGTTGGGGCCCATAGCCTTTGCTGTATCCAGTGCGCTCAGCCGTTTCTTGATATCACGTGGACTGAATCGAATTTGCTGAAGACTGGCTTCTGTGATGTGGAAACCTCAGGATTAGGCCAATATGGATCATCCACTCGGCACTTCTGGTTGAAGATGGTTTCAAACACTTCAGCCTTGTCTTTTGCACTTTCGTGCTGGGCTCCACCATCATTGAGGATAGGGATATTCATGGAGCCTCCTCCTCCTGTTAGTTGTTTAATGGTCCACCACCATTCACAACTGGATGTGGCAGAGCTGCAGAGCTTTGATCTGATCAGTTGATTGTGGGACCACATTGCCCTGTCTATAGCATGCTGCTTCTGCTTTTTAGCATACATGTAGTCCTGTGTTGCAGCTTCCCCAGGTTGGCACCTCATTTTAAGGTATGCCTGGTGCTGCTCCTGGCATGCGCTTCTGCACTCCTTATTGAACCAGGGTTGGTCCCCTGGCTTGATGGTAATGGTAGAGTGAGGGATATGCCAGGCCATGAGGTTACAGATTGCAGTGGAATACAGTTCTGCTGCTGCTGATGGCCCACAGCGCCTCACGGATGCCCAGTTTTGAGCGACTAGATCTGTTCTGAATCTATCCCATTTAGCACGGTGGTAATGCCACACAACGCGATCGAGGGTGTCCTCAGTGTGAGGACAGGACTTCGTCTCCACAATGACTGTGCGGTGGTCACTGCTGCCAATACTGTCATGGACAGATGCATCTGCGACAGGTAGATTGGTGAGGATGAGGTCAAGTAGGTTTTTCCCTCGTGTTGGTTCTCTCTCCACCTGTCACAGTGGCAGTTATGTCCTTCAGGACTTGGCCAGCTCAGTCAGTAGTGGTACTACATTGAAGTCCCCCACCCAGAGTACATTCTTCCAAGTGGTGTTCAACATGGAGGAGTACTGATTCATCAGCAGTAGGAGGTAATCAGCAGGAGGTTTCCTTGCCCATGCTTGACCTGAAGCCATTGGGTCCGGAGTCAATGTTGAGGACTCCCAGGGCCACTCCTTCCCGACTGTGCCACCACCCCTGGTGGGTCTGTCCTGCCGGTGGGACATGGCTGCAAGGTATGATTCTGTGAGTATCAGGCTGTTGCTTGACTAGTCTGTGGGACAGCTCTCCCAATTTGGCACAAGTCCCCAGATGTTGGTGAGGAGGACTTTGCATAGTCGACTGTGCTGGGTGTGCTGTTGCCGTGTCCGTATCCGGTGCCGAGGACAAGTTGTCCATTCGGTTTCATTCTTATTGGCCCAGATATTCCGATCCCTACGGATGGGTACGCGCTGTGTACCCACCCGTAGGGACATCGGAACTGCCGGTTTCAGGCATGCACAGCGCATTCACTTAAAACCGGCATTTTCGATCTGTCAAGACCATTCTTGACAGATCCTCCGGTTGCACTGGAGAAGGGCCTCTGTGGGCGGATAGTTCTGTTTTTTGGAGACCTTCCGCCCGCAGAAAACCCTTACAATTCTTACGCCTGGTAAAAGCAGGCGTAAGGCCTGCTTTTACCAGGATAAGAGTTGAAAAAAGTTTTACTTTTTTTTTACTGGTTTATCATTTAAAAATGGTAAGTTTATTTTTAGCCCCGTAAAAAACTTCAATTATTTTTTTCAAAAAATAAAATTTTTGTTTAAAATACTTAATTTATTGTAATTTGAAGTCATTTTAAAAATGTGATTTAAAAAAAAATGTATTTAAAGTTTTACTATGTTTTTTCATTGATCTCCATTCATATATTTGACAGGTCTTCCTGTCAAATGTATGAAGGGAGATTCCCTTCTGTGATTGGCTCCCCATGGCCCACGTAATCCCAGGGATGCTGTGAACTACATGCGCCTCTGGGATACGTGGGCCCTGCACACTTCAAGTTTGGTGAGGCCCAGGAGCGGAAGCGTGTGCATCCCGGGAGCCCTCAGGTAAGGGTGCAGATTTTTCCAGATCGCAGGCCTCCGCCCGCGGGAGGCCTGCGATCGGAAAATACAGGCCACTATTGCTTTTTGTAGCGGCTGTATACAACTGAGTGGCTTGCTAGGCCATTTCAGAGGGCAGTTAAGATTCAACCACATTGCTGTGGGTCTGGAGTCACATATAGGCCAGACCAGGGAAGGACGGCAGATTTCCTTCCCTAAAGGACATTAGTGAACCAGATGGGTTTTTACGACAATCCAATAGTTTCATGGCTACCATTACTGATACTAGCTTTTTTTTATTCAGATTTATTTAATTAACTGAATTTAAATTCCCCAGCTGCCGTGGTGGGATTTAAACTCACGTCTCTAGATTATTAGTCTAGGCCTTGGATTACTAGCCCAGTGACATTACCACTATGCTACCATGGGGGTTAAAACATGGGAGTTAAAACATTCAGGCGCACTTGTCCTCCACCAGTTCTTTCCTGCTGCCTCCTGTTATGCACCACCCTCTCCTGCAAGAAAGAGAGAAGTGTGTCAGTGAGTTTCCGGCAATATGTTTGTCTCATGTGGCTGTCATGGTTGAATAGTTGCCAGTGTGTGCGAGCTTTCAGTTGTGGTTGTGAGGCTTGCAACAGTGCTAAGTGTATGAGGGTGAGGTAAACCATATGAATTGAAGGGTTGAGTACTGATTGATAGAGATTGTTGGTAGGTGGGTGATGGGGAAGTGAATTGAGCAGTGGATGAGGCTCGTGGTGCAGTTGGTAGGATATGCCATTTCAAGATGAACTCAGTCACCTTCACAACTCGTGTCAGATCGTTAAACTTCTTGCTGCACAGCGTCCATGTTCTTGGAGCAGCACTCTTGGCATTGACCTCCGCTGTTACTTCTTCCCACTGCATATTGAGCACATGTCTGGAGGGCCTGCTGCCCACCTGTGGATACAGGACATCTCTCTTTTTCTCCACATTTTGCACCAAGACCACCAGTGTATTGTCAGAAAACCGCGATGCTCGTTCTCTCATATATTCAGCCATTCCTCAAAGTATCATAGCCCAGATTCACTTTTCAACCTCTAACTACAGCCACAATGCACCTCCCCTTTAAGAGGTGCAGGCTGCCTTTAAGTAGCGCTAGCCACTCGCGATATTGAGCACCCTGCTGATGCGTGCAGCCAATAAACGGTGGAGAGCAATCATTTAAAACAGCAGGCAGCACGAATTTAGCGTGCTGCCTGCATCACATTGAATGGGCGTGTATTAATTGTGTACCGCAATCCCCACGCCCGTTTTTGAGTATTATCCAATTTAAGACACAATGGCCCAGAAATTGATCTCGCTCTGTTCCCGCGGGGGTAAGGAGCAGGCGCGATCTCTCACTCCGCGTTGGCTTTTTCACATCCAGCTCGCACGAACTTGATGTTCTAGACATCAGCTGGGCAGTGCTTGCGTATCCCACCGGCGTAGTGAATTCGTGCGAGCTGTGGGATCACGTGACTCAGTTAGAGCCAATGGCAGCACACCATCTTCCATTCATAAGTTTCACATACGTGATGTGAAAGCTATGAATCTTACACACCCCCAAAATAACAGCTAAACCTTAATTAAATTTTTTTTAAAAACCATCACATTAATAAAATAAGTATAGTTAAATAAATTAACCATTTTAAATAAAAAATTAAATTTTTGAAAAAATTAAAAATCTTTTAAAAAGTTATAAAAATAAACTTACCTGTCTTTAAAGTCTCTAAAAAAGATATACCTGTTAAAAAAAATTCAAAATAATACTTAATTCACTACTTACCTTGTTAAAAGTGGGTCTTACTCCTCCTTTTTTCGTTTCTAAAATCTTCCGTCCTTACCTGCGCGTCCAAAGCACTTAGTGCACAGCGTGCGCGCAGCCTGTAGCGCACACGCGATGCACCGAGGAACCGCCCCCTTTTCCAAAGACCAAGTGCCGGTTTTCAGCGCATGCGCAGTGCATGCAGAAAACCGGCAATTGGAGAGAGAATACGCGAGAGTACGCAGTGCGTACTCTCGCGCAGCGGGATCAATTTTTAGCCCAATATAACTGAAGCATCACTTTGTATTCCAGCCTCCTTGAGATAAAGGCCAACATTCTTGTAGCCTTTTTGATTACTTTTTACTAGTTTGTAGTGTTTTGTGTACATTGGCACCCAAATCACTTTGCTCCTCCAAAGCTCATTCAGATATTCAAGAATTCAGATTTGTCTTTCTCAGATCCAAAGTGGATGACCTCACAATCTCCAGAAGAATTAGGTGTAAAGGGAAATTCTCAGTAGTTAAGTGAAATTGTGTAACTGTTCACTATGGAAAGGCATGTTAACCTTTGGGCTTAATGCATTCTATTCATGATGGCAGGAAAATGATGTGCACTACCTTGTCCCTTCTGGTGAGATCATTGAAGGACTGAGGACCCCAACACCCCATCGCCTTCCCATGGCACCCTCCCGTGAAAGCGCAGGAGATGCAACACCTGCCCTTTTACTTCCTCAGTTCCCACTGTCCAGGGCCCCAAACACTCCTTCCAGGTGAAACAGCGATTTACTTGTACTTCTTGCAATTTAGTATACCGTATTCGCTGCTCACGATGCGGTCTGCTCTACAATGGGGAGACCAAACACAGATTGGGTGACTGCTTTGCGGAACACCTCCATTCAGTCCGTAAATGTGACCCGGAGCTTCCGGTTGCCTGTCACTTAAATTCTCCATTCTGCTCCCACTCTGACGTCTCCGTCCTCGGCCTCTTACACATTTCCAACGAAGCTCAATGTAAGTTCGAGGAACAGCACCTCATCTTTCGATTAGGCACTTTACAGCCTCTGGACTCAACATCGAGTTCAACAATTTCAGACCATAACCTCGGCCCCTATTTTTTCACATGGCAGCTGTTGATGATTCTGCCATTCCCATTTACACCTCTTCCAGACTCATCTTTTGGTTCCATTACCATCTCCTTTTGCCTTGCACCATCATCCCTTTTGTCTTTTAATCTCTCCTGCCTTCCACCCTATCACAGACCTTCCCTTTTGTTTTTTCTCCCCTTCCCGCTCTCCCTGCCCCTGCACTTGCTTAAAATCTGTTACATCTCTTAACTTTTTCCAGTTCTGACGAAAGGTCATCGACCTGAAACGTTAAACCTGTTTCTCACTCCAGAAATGATGCCTGAGCTGCTGTGTATTTCCAGCATTTTCAGTTTTATAATAGCTTGACATAGACATACTCACAGAATCATACCTTCCAGCCAGCGTCCCAGACTCCTCCATCACCATCCCTGGGTATGTCCTGTCCCACCAGCAGGACAGACCCACCAGAGGTGGCAGGCGGTGGTGTACAGCCGGGAGGGAGTGACCCTGGAAGTCCTCAACATTGACTCTGGACCCCATGAAGTCTCATGGCATCAGGTCAAACATGGGCAAGTAACCTCCTGCTGATTACCACCTACCGCCCTCCCTCAGCTGATGAATCAGTACTCCTCTATGCTGAAAACCACTTGGAAGAAGCACTGAGATTAGCAAGGGAACTAAATATACTCTTGGTGGAGGACTTCAATGTCCATCACCAAGAGTGGCTCAGTAGCACCACGACTGACCAAGCTGGCTGAGTCCTGTAGGACATAACTGCCAGACTGGGCTTGCGGCTGGTGCTGAGAGAACCAACATGAGTGAAAAACCTTTTTGACCTTGTCCTCACCAATTGCAGATCCATCTGTCCATAAGAGTATTGGTAGGAGTGACCACCGCACAGTCCTTGTGGAGAAAAAGTCCCATCTTCACATTGAGGTCACCCTCCATCATGTTGTTTGGCACTACCACATAGGATGTAATTTGTGACTTTAATAAGGGCCATTTTAGTACTGTGGCAGGGCGGAAACTTGATTGGAGGGATTCAAACATGGAATTGCGGGAAAGATGGGCATGGATTTTGGAGTCGACAGCACATTCAAGGACTTTGGAGAGGAAAGGGAGGTTGGAGATGGGGTGGTTGTTTGCAAGGGCAGAGGGGTCAAGGGATGGTTTTTTGAGGAGGGGGTGATGACGGCAGATTTCAACAGTAAGGGGACAGTTCCTCGAGCTCAAGAACTGTAACTTGTTTGAATTCTCTGGTGAACTCGTAAGCTATCTCCATAAGTGTACTGGTAAGTGTTTGTGTAATTATTGTCAAGTATAGTTATTGCTGTATGCTTGATTTCCACGATAGTAAATAAATACTTCTGAACCCTATTATTTTGAAGAATAACTTATGAACTTATAGGTAATAACACCCATCCTCTAACAGATGGCACAGCAGATAAGGGGGCAAAGGTTTCATACCTCACTAGCTGTCAGAAGCCCAATCTGGCAGCTTTCTCCTTCAGGACTCAACCACTTCAGTCAATGGTGGTACTAGCGAGTCACTCTTAGTGATGGAAGTGAAGGTCCACCACCCAGAGTACGTTCTGTGCCCTTACAAGCCTCAGTGCTTCCTCCAAGTAGTATTCAACATGGAGGAGTATTGATTCATCATTGAGGGAGGGCCATCGGTGTTAATCAACAGTCCGTGTGGTGAAGGTGCTTAGCTGTTTGATACAACTAAGTGGCCTGGTGGGCCACTTCAGATGGCAGTTAAGAGTCAACCATGTTGGCATGGGACTGAAGCTACATAAATGCCAGAGCAGGGTGGCAGGTTTCTTCCCTTAATGGACATTAGTGAAACAGGGCAGGGGTCATGGAGTGATGGATAGGTTGTTGTCAGCTTCCTCATGGAATCTGATGCCTTGTTTTTGGAAGATGTCGCTGAGGGACAAAATGAACATGAGGAGGAGAAGGGGATCAAGGTTATATCCCTGGATGACTCCAGGGATAATAGTGCCGCGATGGGAAGGGAAGTCATTCATCAGCTCCATGGAGGATTATGAGTGTCAAGAGGCCTTGACCACAGTAGACACCCCCAATGACAGTAGGTGGTGACCAGTATGTGGATTCATAGGCCGTGTTTGAGCTGAATCCATGAGACGTCATGGGATCAGGAGTCAATGTTGAGGACTCCCAGATCCACTTCCACCTGACAGTATACCACTGCCCCAACCTCTGCTAGGTCTATGCCACTGATGCAACAGGACATTTCCCATCAGATTTTGTTCTTGGTGCAATTTGTTGTAATTGTTTACAAACTGGTGGCTTGCTAGACGAGGACATCGAGTCAAAGACATATTGTGAGACTGAATTTAATGTAGGCCAGAGAGGGTAGGGGTGGCAGGATTAGTTCCCTGAAGGGCATCAGTGAACCATTTGGGCTTTCATTGATTTTCTCGAAATTAACTGTTTTCTTTTAGTATTTTTTCCAGATTTTCTCCCATTTATGATTCTAAAAATAAAAACTGAAAGACACCTGAGAAAATTCAGGCTTGTAAATCAGCAATAATAATTGAATTTAAAGGTCGCTCAGCATGGTACTGAGCCATCCAGAACATGACCTGCCTACCACCGCCCCTCCCCGTCCCCAACTCACCAGGTTCAAACATTGGACTGTACTGAGCTAGCTAATCTCAGACGGGGCACGCGATGAGGGCACTTCAATTCACCTCAGGACCCCCTCGGGATAGGGAGGCACAAAATTCAGGTTGCCGGTCCTGATTGATATCAAATGACACCATCCTCCCAACTATTGGAAAGTGAGGGAGATTAGGTTGGATGAGGACAAGTTCAGGCTCAGTTGTGACGAATATCCTGCTGTGCTCATTGATGTCAGGATGTCCCAAAGCACTTCACAGCCAATGAAGTAGATTTTAAGTGTCGTCATGTTGTAATGCAGACAATTTGCGCACAGCAAGGTCCCACAAACAACAATGAGATAAGTGAGCAGATAGTCTGTTTTAGTAATGCTGGTTGAGGGGTAAGTATTGTCCAGGACACCAAGGAGAAATCCCCTGCTCTTCTTTCAAAAAGTGCCATGGGATCTTTTTCATCCACCTGACAGGGCAGGTTTAATATCTCATCCGAAAAATGGCAGCTCTGAGAGTGCAGCACTCACCTCTGTAGTGCGCTGTGAGTGTCTGTCTAGATTCCGTGCTCTGGAGTGGGACTTGAACCCACAACCTTCTGACTAAGAGGCGAGAGTGCTACTGGAGGACACCTAAATAAGAAACATGAGAACTAAGCAGTTCCTGCCCACAGGAAGCGGGAGTGAAACTGAGCAATGCTGAATAAGAAAAACATACAGAGCGCACATGATCTAGCACAGACAGAGATCGTGCTTAGCTATTTAGCTCACGTATTGCTGTGTAATTGTGGTCACTTGTCACAAGCAGTTAGTAACCTCAGCCCAGAGAATAACTGTCAAGCTGCACGTCTGCATCTCCCAGCCATTTGACAGCTCAAGTCAGTGGTTGAGGAGTAGTTGAGGCGAATAGTAAAAAATGCATTTCAGGGAAAGTTGGATAAGTACATGAGTGAGAAAGGAATAGAAGGATATGCTGACAGGGTTCGATGAAGTAGGGTAGTCGGAGGCTTGTGTGGAGCATAAACACCGGCATGGACCTGTTGGGCCAAATGGCCTGTTTCTGTGCCGTAAATTTTATGTAATTCGATGTCTTTATAATTAAGCCACTCATTGGTACAAAGCCTATTCCTCATGTTGATATAATGCTTATTCAATTTGCCTCCATAAAGAGAAGGGAATTAAGTGGTAGCACGTGATACAGCCAAGTACTCGATGTACTCAGTAAGGATTCTCTGTTAAAATCCTGCTCTTGTGTTTGTAGATATTGTGCAAAGAAATGCATTTTGGATCGTAGGGAAGGCTTGCTTATGGGAGCGACTGGTGACAATGAGCCACCAAAACTTTTACGTAAAAATCAAAAACTGTGACGAACAATAAGAGAGGGAGAACAATAGTGATTAAATGAAACACGTGTGCCGATGTGTGTCTAATTTTTCTCACCACGATGTTTCCCTTTTATGCACTTCTTCCAGGGTGGTGTTTAAAGTGCACATCTACCTAAACTAATGCTTCTTCTAAGTGAACTCCCACTGATAGGCGACTGAGAGGTGTGTCTCAGCTTTGTGTCCAATACAGAAACAACATGATCTCATGCTCTAACAGTCTCATGAGTAAGTTTGCCACAAAGGTGTCAGAAAATTCCATTGCTGAACATTGAACATTTGTGGACTTTCAACTGGAGCAGATAGGGATCATGCTAAAGGAAGAGTGAATCGACTTTATTTTTATTCATTCATGGGATGTGGGCGTCGCTGGCAAGGCCAGCATTTATTGCCCATCCCTAGTTGCCCTTGAGAAGGTGGTGGTGAGCTGCCTTCTTCAACCGCTGCAGTCCGTGTGGTGAAGGTACTCCCACAGTGCTGTTAGGGAGAGAGTTCCAGGATTTTGACCCAGCGACGATGAAGGATTGGCGATATACTTCTAAGTCAGGATGGTGTGTGACTTGGAGGGGAACTTGCAGGTGGTGGTGTTCCCATGCGCCTGCTGCCCATGTCCTTCTAGGTGGAAGAGGTCGTGAGTTTGGGAGCCGCTGCCGAAGAAGCCTTGGTGAGTTGCTGCAGTGATTCCTGTAGATGGTACACACTGCAGCCCCGGTACGCTGGTGTTGGAATGAGTGAATGTTTAAGGTAGTGGATGGGGTGCAAATCAAGCGGGCTGCTTTGTCTTGGATGGTGTCGAGCTTCTTGAGTGTTGTTGGAGCTGTACTCATCCAGGCAAGTGGAGAGTATTCCATCAAACTCCTGACTTCTGTCTTGTAGATAGTGGAAAGGCTTTGGGGAGTCAGGAGGTGAGACACTCTCCGCAGAATACCCAGCCTCTGACCTACTCTTGTTGCCACAGTATTTATGCGGCTGGACCAGTTAAGTTTCTGGTCAATGATGACCCCTAGGATGTTGATGGTGGGGGATTCAGCGATGGTAATGCCGTTGAATGTCAAGGGGCGGTGGTTAGACTCTCACTAGTTGGAGATAGTCATTGCCTGGCACTTGTGTGGCTCGAATGTTACCTGCCACTTCTCAGCCCAAGCCTGAATGTTGTCCAGGTCTTGCTGCATGCGGGCATGGATTGCTTCATTATCTGAGGAGTTGTGAATGGCGCTGAACACTGTGCGGTCATCAGCGAACATCCCCATTTCTGAACTTATGACGGAGGTAACAGCTGTTTCTCATAGCAGTCCCTGATGTTCAGTACTCCAGTTGTGACCTCACCAAAGCACTGTACCATTGTAGTAAGACTCTTGGGGGGAAAAATTCAGTTGGTTGCGCCTCCCGTTAGCGCCTTAAGAGGGCGCTAATGGGGCGTAAAGCATCTAGCGCCCAGGCGCGGCGAAGTTTGCGCCGCTCGTGAAATTAACTAGACATTTTACGGCGGCGCTAAACACTACCGCCACGATCTCCTGTGCCGGCAGATCGTGACGTCAGTCGAGTGCGCAATGCCCCGGTATCGCCCCGGAGCGGATATTGAGTGGCGCCCCCTGCCTTACCGCCTGACGCTAGCAACGACAGGTTGAGGGGAGCGTTCTGCAGTCAGGAAGGGAAAGGGGGAGCGCTATTTAAAGGTGACCGCTTCCTGCCTTTTATTGTTGGTGCCATTTTTGAACTATGCATTCTGAGAGAGAGAGAGAGAGAGAGTCTTCTGGAGAGATTCAACATTGTGTGAAGGAGTTCTGGGTACTGAGCAGCACTTTGCAGGTTAATTTTGATTTGCCATTCCTTGTATCGATTTAGAAGAGACTGTGGGGGCTGCACTCTGAGCTCTTTGCCTGGTACTCTCCATTGTTCTTTCCAGCAGATTTGATGTGCAGGTCTCTCCAGGCTGAGATTCAAGGCTGCAATGAGCAGGATGTGGATGGAAAGCAAGATTAACCATCCCCTTTAAGAACTGGCCCGTGCCATTGTGTGTGTGTTCCATTGCTGACTGACATTACATGAGCTTCGCCAGCGCTCTGAGGTAGCGCCTCACTCCTCGGCCTTTGCGCCTTAAGACAGGTGTGAAGCGCCTGATTTAGCGCTCCAATCACCTCCAGGGGCGATAAAAGTCAAGTTATGAGTCGGTGGCGATAATTAGCGCCAGGCGTTAATCTTTGCGCCCGGCCGATAATTGCACCCCAAATGGGGCGATACTGAATTTCTCCCCC
>JASTWF010000921.1:0-31573 GCA_030390025.1 Squalus acanthias
CTGGGACCGGGTGTCACTGTGCGTTAGATACACTGTCCTTTCACCCTCTGGGACCGGGTGTCACAGTGTGTTAGATACACTGTCCTCTCCCCCGCTGGGACCGGGTGTCACCGTGTGTTAGATACACTGTCCTTTCCCCCTCTGGGACCGGGTGTGACAGTGTGTTAGATACACTGTCCTTTCCCCCTCTGGGACCGGGTGTGACAGTGTGTTAGATACACTGTCCTTTCCCCCTCTGGGACCGGGTGTCACAGTGCGTTAGATACACTGTCCTTTCCCCCTCTGGGACCGGGTGCCCCAGTGCGTTAGATACACTGTCCTTTCCCCCAGTAGGACCGGGTGTCTCAGTACGTTAGATAAACTGTCTTTTCCCCTCTGGGACCGTGTGTCACAGTGCGTTAGATAATCTGTCCTTTCCCCCTCTAGGACCGGGTGTCACAGTGCGTTAGATAATCTGTCCTTTCCCCCTCTAGGACCGGGTGTCACAGTCTGTTAGATACACTGTCCTTTCCCTCTCTGGGACAGGGTATCACTGTGTTAGAAAAACTGTCCTTTACCCCTCTGGGAATGGGTGTCACAGTGCGTTAGATACACTGTCCTTTCCCCCTCTGGGACAGGGTGTCACGGTGCATTAGATAATCTGCCCTTTCCCCCTATGGGACCGGGTGTCACAGTGCGTTAGATACACTGTCCTCTGCCCCTCTGGGACCGGGTGTCACAGTGCGTTAGATACACTGTCCTTTCCCCCTCTGGGACCGGGTGTCACAGTGTGTTAGATACACTGTCCTTTCCCCCTCTGGACCGGGTGTCACAGTGCTTTAGGCACACTGTCCTTTCCCCCTCTGGGATCTGGTGTCACAGTGCGTTAGGTACACTGTCCTTTCCCCCTCTGGGACCGGGTGTCACAGTGTTTTCGATACACTGTCCTTTCCCCCTCTGGGACCGGGTGTCACAGTGCATTAGATACACTGTCCTAACCCTCTCTGGGACCGGGTGTCACAGTGCGTTAGATACACTGTCCTTTCCCCCTCTGGGACCGGGTGTCACGGTGCATTAGATACACTGTCCTTTCCCCCCCGGGGCCGGGTGTCACAGTGCGTTAGATACACTGTCCTCTCTGCCTCTGGGACCGGGTGTCACAGTGCGTTAGATACACTGTCCTTTCCCCGCTGGGACCAGGTGTCACAATGCATTAGATACACTGTCCTTTCCCCGTCTGGGACCGGATGTTAAAGTGAATTAGATACACTGTCCTTTCCCCCTCTGGGACCGGGTGTCACAGTGTGTTAGATAGACTGTCCTTTCCCCCTCTGGGACAGGGTGTCACAGTGTGTTCGATACACTGTCCTTTCCCCCTCTGACCGGGTGTCACAGTGCGTTAGATACACTGTACCTTCCCCCGCTGGGACCGGGTGTCACAGTGCGTTAGATACACTGTCCTTTCCCCCTTTGGGACCGGGTGTCACAGTGCGTTAGGTACACTGTCCTTTCCCCCTCTGGGACCGTGTGTCACAGTGCATTAGATAATCTGCCCTTTCCCCCTATGGGACCATGTATCACAGTGCGTTAGATACACTGTCCTCTCCCCCTCTGGCACCGGGTGTCACAGTGCGTTAGATACACTGTCCTTTCCCCCTCGGGGTCCGGGTGACACAGTGTGTTAGATACACTGTCCTTTCCCCCTCTGGGACCCGGTGTCACAGTGCGTTAGATACATTGTCCTTTCCCCCTCTGGGACCGGGTGTCACCGTGTGTTAGATACACTGTCCTTTCCCTCTCTGGGACCGGGTGTCACAGTGCGTTAGATACACTGTAATTTCCCCCTCTGGGACCGGGTTCCACAGTGCGTTAGATACACTGTCCTTTCCCCCTCTGGGACCGGGTGCCACAGTGCGTTAGATACACTGTCCTTTCCCCCTCTGGGACTGGGTGTGACAGTGCATTAGATGCACTGTCCTCTGGGACCGGGTGTCACTGTGCGTTAGATACACTGTCCTTTCCCCCTCTTGGACCGGTGTCACAGTGCGTTAGATACACTGTCCTTTCCCCCTCTGGGACCGGGTGTCACAGTGCGTTAGAGACACTGTCCTTTCCCCGTCTGGGACCGGTGTCACAGTGCGTTAGAGACACTGTCCTTTCCCCGTCTGGGACCGGTGTCACAGTGCGTTAGATACACTGTCCTTTCCCCGTCTGGGACCGGGTGTCACAGTGTGTTAGATACATTGTCCTTTCCCCCTATGGGACCGGGTGTCACAGTGCGTTAGATACACTGTCCTTTCCCCCTCTGGGACCGGGTGTGACAGTGCATTAGATGCACTGTCCTCTAGGACCGGGTGTCACTGTGCGTTAGATACACTGTCCTTTCACCCTCTGGGACCGGGTGTCACAGTGCGTTAGATACACTGTCCTCTCCCCCGCTGGGACCGGGTGTCACAGTGCGTTAGATACACTGTCCTCTCCCGCTCTGGGACCGGGTGTGACAGTGTGTTAGATACACTGTCCTTTCCCCCTCTGGGACCGGGTGTGACAGTGTGTTAGATACACTGTCCTTTCCCCCTCTGGGACCGGGTGTCACAGTGCGTTAGATACACTGTCCTTTCCCCCTCTGGGACCGGGTGTCACAGTGAGTTAGATACACTGTCCTTTCCCCCAGTAGGACCGGGTGTCACAGTGCTTTAGGCACACTGTCCTTTCCCCCTCTGGGATCTGGTGTCACAGTGCGTTAGGTATACTGTCCTTTCCCCCTCTGGGACTGGGTGTCACAGTGTGTTCGATACACTGTCCTTTCCCCCTCTGGGACCGGGTGTCACAGTGTGTTAGATGCACTGTCCTTTCCCCCTCTGGGGCAGGGTATCACTGTGTTAGAAAAACTGTCCTTTACCCCTCTGGGACCGGGTGTCATAGTGCGTTAGATACACTGTCCTTTCCCCCTCGTGGACCGGGTGACACAGTGTGTTAGATACACTGTCCTTTCCCCCTCTGGGACCGGGTGTCACAGTGCGTTACATACACTGTCTTTTACCCCTCTGGACCGGGTGTCTCAGTGCGTTTGATATACTGTCCTTTCCCCGTCTGGGACCGGTGTCACAGTGCGTTAGATACACTGTCCTTTCCCCGTCTGGGACCGGTGTCACAGTGCGTTAGATACACTGTCCTTTCCCCCTCTGGGACCGGGTGTCACAGTGCATTAGATACACTGTCCTTTCCCCCTCTGGGACTGGGTGTGACAGTGTGTTAGATACACTGTCCTTTCCCCCTCTGGGACCGGGTGTGACAGTGCTTTAGGTACACTGTCCTTTCCCCCTCTGGGATCGCGTGTCACAGTGCGTTAGGTACACTGTCCTTTCCCTCTCTGGGACCGGGTGTCACAGTGTGTTAGATACACTGTCCTTTCCCCCTCTGGGGCAGGGTATCACTGTGTTAGAAAGACTGTCCTTTACCCCTCTGGGAATGGGTGTCACAGTGCGTTAGATACACTGTCCTTTCCCCCCTCTGGGACCGGGTGTCACAGTGCGTTAGATACACTGTCCTTTCCCCCTCTGGGACCGGGTGTCACAGTGCGTTAGATACACTGTCCTTTCCCCCTCGGGGACCGGGTGACACAGTGTGTTAGATACACTGTCCTTTCCCCCTCTGGGACCGGGTGTCACAGTGCGTTACATACACTGTCTTTTACCCCTCTGGACCGGGTGTCTCAGTGCGTTTGATATACTGTCCTTTCCCCGTCTGGGACCGGTGTCACAGTGCGTTAGATACACTGTCCTTTCCCCATCTGGGACCGGTGTCACAGTGCGTTAGATACACTGTCCTTTCCTCCTCTGGGACCGGGTGTCACAGTGCATTAGATACACTGTCCTTTCCCCCTCTAGGACTGGGTGTGACAGTGTGTTAGATACACTGTCCTTTCCCCCTCTGGGACCGGGTGTGACAGTGCTTTAGGTACACTGTCCTTTCCCCCTCTGGGATCGCGTGTCACAGTGCGTTAGGTACACTGTCCTTTCCCTCTCTGGGACCGGGTGTCACAGTGTGTTAGATACACTGTCCTTTCCCCCTCTGGGACCGGGTGCCACAGTGCGTTAGATACACTGTCCTTTCCCCCTCTGGGACTGGGTGTGACAGTGCATTAGATGCACTGTCCTCTGGGACCGGGTGCCACAGTGCATTAGATACACTGTCCTTTCCCCCTCTGGGACCAGGTGTCACAGTGCATTAGATACACTGTCTATTCCCCCTCTGGGACCGGGTGTCACTGTGCGTCAGATACACTGTCCTTTCACCCTCTGGGAGCGGGTGTCACAGTGTGTTAGATACACTGTCCTTTCCCACTCTGGGACCAGGTGTCACAGTGCGTTAGATACACTGTCCTCTCCCCCGCTGGGACCGGGTGTGACAGTGTGTTAGATACACTGTCCTTTCCCCCTCTGGGACCGGGTGTGACAGTGTGTTAGATACACTGTCCTTTCCCCCAGTGGGACCGGGTGTCTCAGTGCGTTAGATACACTGTCCTTTCCCCCTCTGGGACCATGTGTCACAGTGCGTTAGATAATCTGTCCTTTCCCCCTCTAGGACCGGGTGTCACAGTGCGTTAGATACACTGTCCTTTCCCCCTCTGGGACCGGGTGTCACAGTGCGTTAGATACACTGTCCTTTCTGGCCCTGGGACCGGGTGTCACAGTGCGTTAGATACACTGTCCTTTCCCCGCTGGGACCAGGTGTCACAGTGCATTAGATACACTGTCCTTTCCACGTCTGGGACCGGATGTCAAAGTGAATTAGATACACTGTCCTTTCCCTCTCTGGGACCGGGTGTCACAGTGTGTTAGATAGACTGTCCTTTCCCCCTCTGGGACAGGGTGTCACAGTGTGTTCGATACACTGTCCTTTCCCCCTCTGGGACCGGGTGTCACAGTGCGTTAGGTACACTGTCCTTTTCCTCTCTGGGACCGGGTGTCACAGTGTGTTAGATACACTGTCCTTTCCCCCTCTGGGACCGGGTGTCACGGTGCATTAGATAATCTGCCCTTTCCCCCTATGGGACCGTGTATCACAATGCATTAGATACACTGTCCTCTCCCCCTCTGGGACCGGGTGTTACAGTGCGTTTGATACACTGTCCTTTCCCCCTCGGGGACCGGGTGTCACAGTGCGTTAGATACACTGTCTTTTACCCCTCTGGACCGGGTGTCTCAGTGCGTTAGATACACTGTCCTTTCCCCCTATGGGACCGGGTGTCACAGTGCGTTAGATACACTGTCCTTTCCCCCTCTGGCACCGGGTGTCACAGTGCTTTAGGTACACTGTCCTTTCCCCCTCTGTGATCGGGTGTCACAGTGCGTTAGGTACACTGTCCTTTCCCCCTCTGGGACCGGGTGTCACAGTGCTTTAGGTACACTGTCCTTTCCCCCTCTGGGATCTGGTGTCACAGTCTGTTAGATACACTGTCCTTTCCCCCTCTGGGACCGGGTGTCACAGTGCATTCGATACACTGTCCTTTCCCCGCTGGGACCAGGTGTCACAGTGCATTAGATACACTGTCCTTTCCCCGTCTGGGACCGGGTGTCACAGTGCGTTAGATACACTGTACTTTCCCCCACTGGGACCGGGTGTCACAGTGCGTTAGATACACTGTCCTTTCCCCCTCTGGGACCGGGTGTCACAGTGCGTTAGATACACTGTCCTTTCCCCCTCTGGGACCGGTGTCACAGTGCGTTAGATACACTGTCCTTTCCCCCTCTGGGACCGGGTGTCACCGTGCGTTAGATACACTGTCCTTTCCCCCAGTAGGACCGGGTGTCTCAGTACGTTAGATAAACTGTCCTTTCCCCCTCTGGGACCGTGTGTCACAGTGCGTTAGATAATCTGTCCTTTCCCCCTCTAGGACCGGGTGTCACAGTGCGTTAGATAATCTGTCCTTTCCCCCTCTAGGACCGGGTGTCACAGTGCGTTAGATACACTGTCCTTTCCCCCTCTGGGACCGGGTGTCACAGTCTGTTAGATACACTGTCCTTTCCCTCTCTGGGACAGGGTATCACTGTGTTAGAAAAACTGTCCTTTACCCCTCTGGGAATGGGTGTCACAGTGCGTTAGATACACTGTCCTTTCCCCCTCTGGGACAGGGTGTCACGGTGCATTAGATAATCTGCCCTTTCCCCCTATGGGACCGGGTGTCACAGTGCGTTAGATACACTGTCCTCTCCCCCTCTGGGACCGGGTGTCACAGTGCGTTAGATACACTGTCCTTTCCCCCTCTGGGACCGGGTGTCACAGTCTGTTAGATACACTGTCCTTTCCCCCTCTGGACCGGGTGTCACAGTGCTTTAGGCACACTGTCCTTTCCCCCTCTGGGACCGGGTGTCACAGTGTTTTCGATACACTGTCCTTTCCCCCTCTGGGACCGGGTGTCACAGTGCATTAGATACACTGTCCTAACCCTCTCTGGGACCGGGTGTCACAGTGCGGTAGATACACTGTCCTTTCCCCCTCTGGGACCGGGTGTCACGGTGCATTAGATACACTGTCCTTTCCCCCCCGGGGCCGGGTGTCACAGTGCGTTAGATACACTGTCCTCTCTGCCTCTGGACCGGGTGTCACAGTGCGTTAGATACACTGTCCTTTCCCCGCTGGGACCAGGTGTCACAATGCATTAGATACACTGTCCTTTCCCCGTCTGGGACCGGATGTTA
The DNA here is from genome assembly GCA_030390025.1 of Squalus acanthias. Taxonomy (NCBI): domain Eukaryota; kingdom Metazoa; phylum Chordata; class Chondrichthyes; order Squaliformes; family Squalidae; genus Squalus; species Squalus acanthias. The sequence goes on from JASTWF010000921.1 coordinate 6,684, forward strand.
AAGTGAATTAGATACACTGTCCTTTCCCCCTCTGGGACCGGGTGTCACAGTGTGTTAGATAGACTGTCCTTTCCCCCTCTGGGACAGGGTGTCACAGTGTGTTCGAGACACTGTCCTTTCCCCCTCTGACCGGGTGTCACAGTGCGTTAGATACACTGTACCTTCCCCCGCTGGGACCGGGTGTCACAGTGCGTTAGATACACTGTCCTTTCCCCCTTTGGGACCGGGTGTCACAGTGCGTTAGGTACACTGTCCTTTCCCCCTCTGGGACCGTGTGTCACAGTGCATTAGATAATCTGCCCTTTCCCCCTATGGGACCATGTATCACAGTGCGTTAGATACACTGTCCTCTCCCCCTCTGGCACCGGGTGTCACAGTGCGTTAGATACACTGTCCTTTCCCCTCGGGGTCCGGGTGACACAGTGTGTTAGATACACTGTCCTTTCCCCCTCTGGGACCCGGTGTCACAGTGCGTTAGATACATTGTCCTTTCCCCCTCTGGGACCGGGTGTCACCGTGTGTTAGATACACTGTCCTTTCCCTCTCTGGGACCGGGTGTCACAGTGCGTTAGATACACTGTAATTTCCCCCTCTGGGACCGGGTGCCACAGTGCGTTAGATACACTGTCCTTTCCCCCTCTGGGACCGGGTGCCACAGTGCGTTAGATACACTGTCCTTTCCCCCTCTGGGACTGGGTGTGACAGTGCATTAGATGCACTGTCCTCTGGGACCGGGTGTCACTGTGCGTTAGATACACTGTCCTTTCCCCCTCTTGGACCGGTGTCACAGTGCGTTAGATACACTGTCCTTTCCCCCTCTGGGACCGGGTGTCACAGTGCGTTAGAGACACTGTCCTTTCCCCGTCTGGGACCGGTGTCACAGTGCGTTAGAGACACTGTCCTTTCCCCGTCTGGGACCGGTGTCACAGTGCGTTAGATACACTGTCCTTTCCCCGTCTGGGACCGGGTGTCACAGTGTGTTAGATACATTGTCCTTTCCCCCTATGGGACCGGGTGTCACAGTGCGTTAGATACACTGTCCTTTCCCCCTCTGGGACCGGGTGTGACAGTGCATTAGATGCACTGTCCTCTAGGACCGGGTGTCACTGTGCGTTAGATACACTGTCCTTTCACCCTCTGGGACCGGGTGTCACAGTGCGTTAGATACACTGTCCTCTCCCCCGCTGGGACCGGGTGTCACAGTGCGTTAGATACACTGTCCTCTCCCGCTCTGGGACCGGGTGTGACAGTGTGTTAGATACACTGTCCTTTCCCCCTCTGGGACCGGGTATGACAGTGTGTTAGATACACTGTCCTTTCCCCCTCTGGGACCGGGTGTCACAGTGTGTTAGATACACTGTCCTTTCCCCCTCTGGGACAGGGTATCACTGTGTTAGAAAGACTGTCCTTTACCCCTCTGGGAATGGGTGTCACAGTGCGTTAGATACACTGTCCTTTCCCCCCTCTGGGACCGGGTGTCACGGTGCATTAGATAATCTGCCCTTTCCCCCTATGGGACCGGGTGTCACAGTGCGTTAGATACACTGTCCTCTCCCCCTCTGGGACCGGGTGTCACAGTGCGTTAGATACACTGTCCTTTCCCCCTCGGGGACCGGGTGACACAGTGTGTTAGATACACTGTCCTTTCCCCCTCTGGGACCGGGTGTCACAGTGCGTTACATACACTGTCTTTTACCCCTCTGGACCGGGTGTCTCAGTGCGTTTGATATACTGTCCTTTCCCCGTCTGGGACCGGTGTCACAGTGCGTTAGATACACTGTCCTTTCCCCGTCTGGGACCGGTGTCACAGTGCGTTAGATACACTGTCCTTTCCCCCTCTGGGACCGGGTGTCACAGTGCATTAGATACACTGTCCTTTCCCCCTCTGGGACTGGGTGTGACAGTGTGTTAGATACACTGTCCTTTCCCCCTCTGGGACCGGGTGTGACAGTGCTTTAGGTACACTGTCCTTTCCCCCTCTGGGATCGCGTGTCACAGTGCGTTAGGTACACTGTCCTTTCCCTCTCTGGGACCGGGTGTCACAGTGTGTTAGATACACTGTCCTTTCCCCCTCTGGGACAGGGTATCACTGTGTTAGAAAGACTGTCCTTTACCCCTCTGGGAATGGGTGTCACAGTGCGTTAGATACACTGTCCTTTCCCCCCTCTGGGACCGGGTGTCACAGTGCGTTAGATACACTGTCCTCTCCCCCTCTGGGACCGGGTGTCACAGTGCGTTGGATACACTGTCCTTTCCCCCTCGGGGACCGGGTGACACAGTGTGTTAGATACACTGTCCTTTCCCCCTCTGGGACCGGCTGTCACAGTGCTTTAGGTACACTGTCCTTTCCCCCTCTGGGACCGGGTGTCACAGTGCGTTAGATACACTGTCCTCTCTGCCTCTGGGACCGGGTGTCACAGTGCGTTAGATACACTGTCCTTTCCCCGCTGGGACCAGGTGTCACAGTGCATTAGATACACTGTCCTTTCCCCGTCTGGGACCGGATGTCAAAGTGAATTAGATACACTGTCCTTTCCCCCTCTGGGACCGGGTGTCACTGTGTTAGATAGACTGTCCTTTCCCCCTCTGGGACCGGGTGTGACAGTGTGTTAGATAATCTGTCCTTTACCCCTCTGGGACCGGGTGTCATAGTGCGTTAGATACACTGTCCTTTCCCCCTCGGGGACCGGGTGACACAGTGTGTTAGATACACTGTCCTTTCCCCCTCTGGGACTGGGTGTGACAGTGCTTTAGGTACACTGTCCTTTCCCCCTCTGGGACCGGGTGTCACAGTGTGTTAGATACACTGTCCTTTCCCCCTCTGGGATCGCGGGTCACAGTGTGTTAGGTACACTGTCCTTTCCCTCTCTGGGACCGGGTGTCACAGTGTGTTAGATACACTGTCCTTTCCCCCTCTGGGACAGGGTATCACTGTGTTAGAAAGACTGTCCTTTACCCCTCTGGGAATGGGTGTCACAGTGCGTTAGATACACTGTCCTTTCCCCCCTCTGGGACCGGGTGTCACAGTGCGTTAGATACACTGTCCTCTCTGCCTCTGGGACCGGGTGTCACAGTGCGTTAGATACACTGTCCTTTCCCCGCTGGGACCAGGTGTCACAGTGCATTAGATACACTGTCCTTTCCCCGTCTGGGACCGGATGTCAAAGTGAATTAGATACACTGTCCTTTCCCCCTCTGGGACCGGGTGTCACAGTGCTTTAGGCACACTGTCCTTTCCCCCTCTGGGATCTGGTGTCACAGTGCGTTAGGTATACTGTCCTTTCCCCCTCTGGGACCGGGTGTCACAGTGTGTTCGATACACTGTCCTTTCCCCCTCTGGGACCGGGTGTCACAGTGCATTAGATACACTGTCCTTTCCCCCTCTGGGACAGGGTATCACTGTGTTAGAAAGACTGTCCTTTACCCCTCTGGGAATGGGTGTCACAGTGCGTTAGATACACTGTCCTTTCCCCCCTCTGGGACCGGGTGTCACGGTGCATTAGATAATCTGCCCTTTCCCCCTATGGGACCGGGTGTCACAGTGCGTTAGATACACTGTCCTCTCCCCCTCTGGGACCGGGTGTCACAGTGCGTTAGATACACTGTCCTTTCCCCCTCGGGGACCGGGTGACACATTGTGTTAGATACACTGTCCTTTCCCCCTCTGGGACCGGGTGTCACAGTGCGTTACATACACTGTCTTTTACCCCTCTGGACCGGGTGTCTCAGTGCGTTTGATATACTGTCCTTTCCCCGTCTGGGACCGGTGTCACAGTGCGTTAGATACACTGTCCTTTCCCCGTCTGGGACCGGTGTCACAGTGCGTTAGATACACTGTCCTTTCCCCCTCTGGGACCGGGTGTCACAGTGCATTAGATACACTGTCCTTTCCCCCTCTGGGACTGGGTGTGACAGTGTGTTAGATACACTGTCCTTTCCCCCTCTGGGACCGGGTGTGACAGTGCTTTAGGTACACTGTCCTTTCCCCCTCTGGGATCGCGTGTCACAGTGCGTTAGGTACACTGTCCTTTCCCTCTCTGGGACCGGTTGTCACAGTGTGTTAGATACACTGTCCTTTCCCCCTCTGGGACAGGGTATCACTGTGTTAGAAAGACTGTCCTTTACCCCTCTGGGAATGGGTGTCACAGTGCGTTAGATACACTGTCCTTTCCCCCCTCTGGGACCGGGTGTCACAGTGCGTTAGATACACTGTCCTCTCCCCCTCTGGGACCGGGTGTCACAGTGCGTTAGATACACTGTCCTTTCCCCCTCGGGGACCGGGTGACACAGTGTGTTAGATACACTGTCCTTTCCCCCTCTGGGACCGGGTGTCACAGTGCTTTAGGTACACTGTCCTTTCCCCCTCTGGGACCGGGTGTCACAGTGCGTTAGATACACTGTCCTCTCTGCCTCTGGGACCGGGTGTCACAGTGCGTTAGATACACTGTCCTTTCCCCGCTGGGACCAGGTGTCACAGTGCATTAGATACACTGTCCTTTCCCCGTCTGGGACCGGATGTCAAAGTGAATTAGATACACTGTCCTTTCCCCCTCTGGGACCGGGTGTCACTGTGTTAGATAGACTGTCCTTTCCCCCTCTGGGACCGGGTGTGACAGTGTGTTAGATAATCTGTCCTTTACCCCTCTGGGACCGGGTGTCATAGTGCGTTAGATACACTGTCCTTTCCCCCTCGGGGACCGGGTGACACAGTGTGTTAGATACACTGTCCTTTCCCCCTCTGGGACTGGGTGTGACAGTGCTTTAGGTACACTGTCCTTTCCCCCTCTGGGACCGGGTGTCACAGTGTGTTAGATACACTGTCCTTTCCCCCTCTGGGATCGCGGGTCACAGTGTGTTAGGTACACTGTCCTTTCCCCCTCTGGGACAGGGTATCACTGTGTTAGAAAGACTGTCCTTTACCCCTCTGGGAATGGGTGTCACAGTGCGTTAGATACACTGTCCTTTCCCCCCTCTGGGACCGGGTGTCACAGTGCGTTAGATACACTGTCCTCTCTGCCTCTGGGACCGGGTGTCACAGTGCGTTAGATACACTGTCCTTTCCCCGCTGGGACCAGGTGTCACAGTGCATTAGATACACTGTCCTTTCCCCGTCTGGGACCGGATGTCAAAGTGAATTAGATACACTGTCCTTTCCCCCTCTGGGACCAGGTGTCACAGTGCTTTAGGCACACTGTCCTTTCCCCCTCTGGGATCTGGTGTCACAGTGCGTTAGGTATACTGTCCTTTCCCCCTCTGGGACCGGGTGTCACAGTGTGTTCGATACACTGTCCTTTCCCCCTCTGGGACCGGGTGTCACAGTGCATTAGATACACTGTCCTTTCCCCCTTTGGGACCAGGTGTCAGTGCGTTAGATACACTGTCCTTTCCCCCTCTGGGACCGGGTGTCACAGTGTGTTAGATGCACTGTCCTTTCCCCCTCTGGGGCAGGGTATCACTGTGTTAGAAAAACTGTCCTTTACCCCTCTGGGACCGGGTGTCATAGTGCGTTAGATACACTGTCCTTTCCCCCTCGGGGACCGGGTGACACAGTGTGTTAGATACACTGTCCTTTTCCCCCTCTGGGACCGGGTGTCACAGTGCGTTACATACACTGTCTTTTACCCCTCTGGACCGGGTGTCTCAGTGCGTTTGATATACTGTCCTTTCCCCGTCTGGGACCGGTGTCACAGTGCGTTAGATACACTGTCCTTTCCCCGTCTGGGACCGGTGTCACAGTGCGTTAGATACACTGTCCTTTCCCCCTCTGGGACCGGGTGTGACAGTGCTTTAGGTACACTGTCCTTTCCCCCTCTGGGATCGCGTGTCACAGTGCGTTAGGTACACTGTCCTTTCCCTCTCTGGGACCGGGTGTCACAGTGTGTTAGATACACTGTCCTTTCCCCCTCTGGGACAGGGTATCACTGTGTTAGAAAGACTGTCCTTTACCCCTCTGGGAATGGGTGTCACAGTGCGTTAGATACACTGTCCTTTCCCCCCTCTGGGACCGGGTGTCACGGTGCATTAGATAATCTGCCCTTTCCCCCTATGGGACTGGGTGTCACAGTGCGTTAGATACACTGTCCTCTCCCCCTCTGGGACCGGGTGTCACAGTGCGTTAGATACACTGTCCTTTCCCCCTCGGGGACCGGGTGACACAGTGTGTTAGATACACTGTCCTTTCCCCCTCTGGGACCGGGTGTCACAGTGCTTTAGGTACACTGTCCTTTCCCCCTCTGGGACCGGGTGTCACAGTGCGTTAGATACACTGTCCTCTCTGCCTCTGGGACCGGGTGTCACTGTGTTAGATAGACTGTCCTTTCCCCCTCTAGGACCGGGTGTGACAGTGTGTTAGATAATCTGTCCTTTACCCCTCTGGGACCGGGTGTCATAGTGCGTTAGATACACTGTCCTTTCCCCCTCGGGGACCGGGTGACACAGTGTGTTAGATACACTGTCCTTTCCCCCTCTGGGACCGGGTGTGACAGTGCTTTAGGTACACTGTCCTTTCCCCCTCTGGGACCGGGTGTCACAGTGTGTTAGATACACTGTCCTTTCCCCCTCTGGGATCGCGTGTCACAGTGCGTTAGGTACACTGTCCTTTCCCTCTCTGGGACCGGGTGTCACAGTGTGTTAGATACACTGTCCTTTCCCCCTCTGGGACAGGGTATCACTGTGTTAGAAAGACTGTCCTTTACCCCTCTGGGAATGGGTGTCACAGTGCGTTAGATACACTGTCCTTTCCCCCCTCTGGGACCGGGTGTCACGGTGCATGAGATAATCTGCCCTTTCCCCCTATGGGACCGGGTGTCACAGTGCGTTAGATACACTGACCTCTCCCCCTCTGGGACCGGGTGTCACAGTGCGTTAGATACACTGTCCTTTCCCCCTCGGGGACCGGGTGTCACAGTGCTTTAGGTACACTGTCCTTTCCCCCTCTGGGACCGGGTGTCACAGTGCGTTAGATACACTGTCCTCTCTGCCTCTGGGACCGGGTGTCACAGTGCGTTAGATACACTGTCCTTTCCCCGCTGGGACCAGGTGTCACAGTGCATTAGATACACTGTCCTTTCCCCGTCTGGGACCGGATGTCAAAGTGAATTAGATACACTGTCCTTTCCCCCTCTGGGACCGGGTGTCACTGTGTTAGATAGACTGTCCTTTCCCCCTCTGGGACAGGGTGTCACAGTGTGTTAGATACACTGTACCTTCCCCCGCTGGGACCGGGTGTCACAGTGCGTTAGATACACTGTCCTGTCCCCCATTGGGAACGGGTGTCACAGTGCATTAGATAATCTGCCCTTTCCCCCTATGGGACCATGTATCACAGTGCGTTAGATACACTGTCCTTTCCCCCTCGGGGACCGGGTGACACAGTGCGTTAGATACACTGTCTTTTACCCCTCTGGACCGGGTGTCTCAGTGCGTTAGATACACTGTCCTTTCCCCCTCTGGGACCGGGTGTCACAGTGCGTTAGATACACTGTCCTTTCCCCCTCTGGGAATGGGTGTCACAGTGTGTTAGATACACTGTCCTTTCCCCCTCTGGGACCGGGTGTGACAGTGTGTTAGATACACTGTCCTTTCCCCCTCTAGGACCGGGTGTCACAGTGCTTCAGGTACACTGTCCTTTCCCCCTCTGGGATCGGGTGTCACAGTGCGTTAGATACACTGTCCTTTCCCCCTCTGGGACCAGGTGTCACAGTGCTTTAGGTACACTGTCCTTTCCCCCTCTGGGACCGGGTGTCACAGTGCGTTAGATACACTGTCCTTTCCCCCTCTGGGACCAGGTGTCACAGTGCTTTAGGTACACTGTCCTTTCCCCCTCTGGGACCAGGTGTCACAGTGCGTTAGATACACTGTCCTTTCCCCCTCTGGGACTGGGTGTCACAGTGCATTAGATACACTGTCCTTTCCCCCTCTGGGACCGGGTGTCACAGTGCGTTAGATACACTGTCCTTTCCCCTCTGGGACCGGGTGTCACCGTGTGTTAGATACACTGTCCTTTCCCTCTCTGGGACCGGGTGTCACAGTGTGTTAGATACACTGTCCTTTCCCCCTCTGGGACAGGGTATCACTGTGTTAGAAAAACTGTCCTTTACCCCTCTGGGAATGGGTGTCACAGTGCGTTAGATACACTGTCCTTTCCCCCTCTGGGACCGGGTGTCACGGTGCATTGGATAATCTGCCCTTTCCCCCTATGGGACCGGGTGTCACAGTGCGTTAGATACACTGTCCTCTCCCCCTCTGGGACCGGGTGTCACAGTGCGTTAGATACACTGTCCTCTGGGACCGGGTGTCACAGTACGTTAGATACACTGTCCTTTCCCCCTCTGGGACCGGGTGTCACAGTGCGTTAGATACACTGTCCTTTCCCCCTCGGGGACCGGGTGTCACAGTGCGTTAGATACACTGTCCTCTCTGCCTCTGGGACTGGGTGTCACAGTGCGTTAGATACACTGTCCTTTCCCCGCTGGGACCGGGTGTCACAGTGTGTTAGATACACTGTCCTTTCCCCCTCTGGGACAGGGTATCACTGTGTTAGAAACACTGTCCTTTACCCCTCTGGGAATGGGTGTCACAGTGCGTTAGATACACTGTCCTTTCCCCCTCTGGGACCGGGTGTCACGGTGCATTAGATAATCTGCCCTTTCCCCCTATGGGACCGGGTGTCACAGTGCGTTAGATACACTGTCCTCTCCCCCTCTGGGACCGGGTGTCACAGTGCGTTAGATACACTGTCCTCTGGGACCGGGTGTCACAGTACGTTAGATACACTGTCCTTTCCCCCTCTGGGACCGGGTGTCACAGTGCGTTAGATACACTGTCCTTTCCCCCTCGGGGACCGGGTGTCACAGTGCGTTAGATACACTGTCCTCTCTGCCTCTGGGACTGGGTGTCACAGTGCGTTAGATACACTGTCCTTTCCCCGCTGGGACCAGGTGTCACAGTGCATTGGATACACTGTCCTTTCCCCGTCTGGGACCGGATGTCAAAGTGAATTAGATACACTGTCCTTTCCCCCTCTGGGACCGGGTGTCACAGTGTGTTAGATAGACTGTCCTTTCCCTCTCTGGGACCGGGTGTCACAGTGCGTTAGATACACTGTCCTTTCCCCCTCTGGGACCGGGTGTGACAGTGCATTAGATGCACTGTCCTCTGGGACCGGGTGTCACTGTGCGTTAGATACACTGTCCTTTCACCCTCTGGGACCGGGTGTCACTGTGTCAGAAAAACTGTCCTTTACCCCTCTGGGAATGGGTGTCACAGTGCGTTAGATACACTGTCCTTTCCCCCTCTGGGACCGGGTGTCACGGTGCATTAGATAATCTGTCCTTTCCCCCTCGGGGACCGGGTGTCATAATGCATTAGATACACTGTCCTTTCCCCCTCGGGGACCGGGTGACACAGTGTGTTTGATACACTGTCCTTTCCCCCTCTGGGACCGGGTGTCACAGTGCGTTAGATACACTGTCTTTTACCCCTCTGGACCGGGTGTCTCAGTGCGTTATATACACTGTCCTTTCCCCCTCTGGGACCGGGTGTCACAGTGCGTTCGATACACTGTCCTTTCCCCCTCTGGGACAGGGTGTCACGGTGCATTAGATAATCTGCCCTTTCCCCCTATGGGACCGGGTGTAATAGTGCGTTAGATACACTGTCCTCTCCCCCTCTGGGACCGGGTGTCACAGTGCGTTAGATACACTGTCCTTTCCCCCTCGGGGACCGGGTGACGCAGTGTGTTAGATTCACTGTCCTTTCCCCCTCTGGGACAGGGTGTCACAGTGCTTTAGGTACACTGTCCTTTCCCCCTCTGGGATCTGGTGTCACAGTCTGTTAGATACACTGTCCTTTCCCCCTCTGGGACCGGGTGTCACAGTGCGTTAGATACACTGTCCTCTCTGCCTCTGGGACCGGGTGTCACAGTGTGTTCGATACACTGTCCTTTCCCCGCTGGGACCAGGTGACACAGTGCATTAGATACACTGTCCTTTCCCCCTCTGGGACCGGGTGTCACAGTGCGTTCGATACACTGTACCTTCCCCCGCTGGGACCGGGTGTCACAGTGCGTTAGATACACTGTCCTTTCCCCCATTGGGACCGGGTGTCACAGTGCATTAGATAATCTGCCCTTTCCCCCTATGGGACCATGTATCACAGTGCGTTAGATACACTGTCCTCTCCCACTCTGGCACCGGGTGTCACAGTGTGTTAGATACACTGTCCTTTCCCCCTCTGGACCGGGTGTCACAGTGCATTAGATACACTGTCCTCTCCCCCTCTGGCACCGGGTGTCACAGTGTGTTAGATACACTGTCCTCTCCCCCGCTGGGACCAGGTGACACAGTGCATTAGATACACTGTCCTTTCCCCCTCGGGGACCGGGTGACACAGTGTGTTAGATACACTGTCCTTTCCCCCTCTGGGACCGGGTGTCACAGTGCGTTAGATACACTGTCTTTTACCCCTCTGGACCGGGTGTCTCAGTGCGTTAGATACACTGTCCTTTCCCCCTCTTGGACCGGGTGTCACAGTGCTTTAGGTACACTGTCCTTTTCCCCTCTGGGATCGGGTGTCACAGTGCGTTAGATACACTATCCTTTCCCCCTCTGGGACCGGGTGTCACAGTGCATTAGATACACTGTCCTTTCCCCCTCTGGGACTGGGTGTCACAGTGCGTTAGATACACTGTAATTTCGCCCACTGGGACTAGATATCACTGTGTTAGAAAAAATGTCCTTTACCCGTCTGGGAATGGGTGTCACAGTGCGTTAGATACACTGTCCTTTCCCCCTCTGGGACCGGATGTCACAGTGCGTTAGATACACTGTCCTTTCCCCCTCTGGGACCAGGTGTCACAGTGCATTAGATGCACTGTCCTCTGGGACCGGGTGTCACTGTGCGTTAGATACACTGTTCTTTCCCCGTCTGGGCCCGGGTTTCACAGTGCATTAGATACACTGTCCTTTCCCAATTTGGGACCGGGTGTCACACTGCGTTTGATACACTGTCCTTTCCCCCTCTGGGACCAGGTGTCTTAGTGCGTTAGATACACTATCCTTTCCCCCTTTGGGACCGGGTGTCACAGTGCGTTAGATACACTGTCCTTTCCCCCTCTGGGACCGGGTGTCACAGTACATTAGATACACTGTCCTTTCCCTCTCTGGGACCGGGTGTCACAGTGCATTAGATACACTATCCTTTCCCCCTCTGGGACCGTGTGTCACAGTACATTAGATAATCTGTTCTTTCTCCCTCTGGGACCGGGTGTCACAGTGCGTTAGATACGTTGTCCTTTCCCCCTCTGGGACCGGGTGTCGCTCCCCGTCCGGTGACGCTTTAATCTCTCTTAACCGCCCGTTTCCTTTTTGCAGTCAGCCTCAGCAATCCAGGGACACTGCAGGAGGTGGAAGTGAAGCTGATCGGGTACCAGACTTGTAACCGTTTGTACCATGAAGGAGCGACTGTCGCCTCAGAAACCCCCAACATCATCGAGACGATGTTGTGCGCCGGCTTTCCGGAGGGCAAGAAGGACGCCTGCCAGGTGAGACGAGGGGGAGAGCCGCGGGACGGCAGAGGGAGAACTTGAAGATGGAATTGGTCCTTCAACTGGATCCTCCATGGGTGTCAGAGCGGCCAAGAGGGAATCGGACACTGAGAGGGCGCTGTGCTGATGTTAAAGCACCTTGACGGGACAGTGTAGAGGGAGCTTTATTCTGTATCTAACTCGTGCTGTACCTGCCCTGGGAGTGTTTGATGGGACAGTGTAGAGGGAGCTTTACTCTGTATCTAACTTGTGCTGTACCTGCCCTGGGAGTGTTTGATGGGACAGTGTAGAGGGAGCTTTACTCTGTATCTAACTCGTGCTGTACCTGCCCTGGGAGTGTTTGATGGGACAGTGTAGAGGAAGCTTTACTCTGTATCTAACCCGTGCTGTACCTGCCCTGGGAGTGTTTGACGGGACAGTGTAGAGGGAGCTTTACTCTGTATCTAACCCGTGCTGTACCTGCCCTGGGAGTGTTTGATGGGACAGTGTGGAGGGAGCTTTACTCTGTAACTAACCCCATGCTGTGCCTGCCCTGGGAGTGTTTGATGGGACGGTGTAGAGGGAGCTTTACTCTGTATCTAACCCGTGCTGTACCTGCCCTGGGAGTGTTTGATGGGACAGTGTAGAGTGAGCTTTACTCTGTATCTAACCTCGTGCTGTACCTGCCCTGGGAGTGTTTGATTGGACAGTGTAGAGGGAGCTTTACTCTGTATCTAACCCGTGCTGTACCTGCCCTGGGAGTGTTTGATGGGGACAGTTCTAATTTCAACCTGTGTTCTTTGTTTGATGAACAGGGGGACTCAGGTGGGCCGCTGGTCTACTATAACAACGGTACCTGGGTGCAGGTGGGCATCGTGAGCTTTGGCGACGGCTGCGGGCGAAAAAGTCGGCCCGGCGTCTACACCGAGGTGGCAGCTTTCCAAGGCTGGATCAGAGATAAAGTCTACGGGCTGCAGTACGTCTCTCCGATGGTGGTGGAGCAAAGCTCGCCCGAGGGCTGCCTGAACGGGGCGCCGGGAGACACGCGGTGGCTCCTACACCAGTTGGGCAGCCTCGTCTCCCTCCTGCTCTGCTTGATCCTGCTGACAAATTAATCGCCGGCGGCGGGGCGGGTGGGGTGGCCAGAACCCGAGACGGGCGTAGGGAAGGGGCGGGGTGGGGGGGAAAGTGATCGTAAACTGTAACCGGGAACCATGGCAATCGAACCAAATTTTATACGCCTGGGCGAATACCAATTGGCGAACGTGAGCCGTCAGACAGAGAGGAAACGCGGGAAACTGCCCAGAGCCACAATGTCCGCAGTCTCCTTGAACCAGCGTTGTTCGCCGGGAAATGGCGGCAGCGTTTTCTCAGCCGCGCGCACTGGCCGCGGGAGGACAATTGGAGCTTTGAAGGCCGAGATGGATAAGAACATATGATTTCGGAGCAGGAGCTTTATAAATAAGAACATATGAATTAGGAGCAGGAGTCGGCCATTCAGCCCCTCGAGCCTGCTCCGCCATTTAATAAGATCATGGCTGATCTTCTACCTCATCTCTACTTTCCCGCCCGATTCCCATATCCCTTGATTCCCTTAATAGTCAAAAATCTATCGATCTCTGTCTTCAATATACTCAACGACTGAGCCTCCACAGCCCTCTGGGGTAGAGAATTCCAAAGATTCACCACCCTCTGAGTGAAGAAATTCCTCCTCATCTCAGTCCTAAATGGCCGACCCCTTATTCTGAGACTGTGACCCCTGGTTCGAGACTCCGCAACCAGGGGAAACATCCTCCCTGCATCTACCCTGTCAATCCCTGTAAGAATGTTTCAATGAGATCACCTCTCATTCTTCTAAACTCCACAGACTATAGGCCCAATCTACTGAATCTCTCCTCATAGGACAACCCTCTCATCCCAGGAATCAATCTGGTGAGCCTTCGTTGCACCGCCTCCAAGGCAAGTATATCCTTCCTTCGATAAGGAGACCAAAACTGTGCACAGTACTCCAGGTGTGGTCTCACCAAGGCCCTGTACAACTGTAGCAAGCCTTCCTTATTCTTATACTCCAACCCCCTTCGCAATAAAGGCCAACATACCATTTGCCTTCCTTATTGCTTGCTGTGCCTGCATATTAACTTTTTGTGATTCGTGTACGAGGACACCCAGGTCCCTCTGAACACCAACATTTACTAGAATCTCACCTTTTATGAAATATTTTTGCTTTTCTCTTCTCCCTACCAAAGTGGAGAATTTCACATTTCCCCACATTATACTCCATCTGCCACCTTCTTGCCCACTCACTTAACCCGCCTATATCTCTATGCAGCCTCTTTGGGTCCTCCTCACAGTTTATAATCCCGTTTAGCTTTGTATCGTCAGCAAACTTGGATACATTACACTCGGTCCCCTCATCTAAGTCATTGATGTAGATTGTAAATAGCCGATGGATTCATTTCTTTGGGTGAGGGTGCCAACCGATATGGTGTAAATGGAGTTGAGGTACAGGTCAGCCTCGGTCTGATTGAATGGTGGGGAACAGACTCGAGGGGGCTGAATGGCCTCCTCCTGTCCCTATAGAGGCAGTGCAGCCTGGGAAGTGCTGATTGAGAGTCTGGTTAACCTACAAAGATTGGCCCTCCCAGCGGAGCATTTAAGACTCAACCGTCTGGTGTGAGACTGGAGTCACGAGTAGGCCCCGCCCAGATCGGGGTGGCAGGTCCCCTTCTCTGAATTGCTCCAGTCGGGTCTCGTGCTAATCCGGACGCCACAAATTATTCGATCTAGCATAGAATCAAAGAACGGTCCAGCACAGAAGGAGGCCATTCGGCCCATCGTGCCTGTGCCGGCTCTTTGGCCGAGCTCTCCAATTAATCCCGCTCGCCCCTGCTCTTTCCCGGGAGCCCTGTAATTTTTTTTTTCCCCTTCAAGTATTTGTCCAATTCTCTTTCTTTAATGTTAGTGTTGAATTTGGTGGACTGATTCCTGTGTTTGTCGAGCTTTAAGAGGATATTGTCGTGTCTCCTTTCGAGTGATACGCGTTGAAGAATGAAAAAGACAGACCTGCATTTATGTAGCGCCTTTCACCGCCTCAGGACGTCCCAAAGCGCTTTACAGCCAATGAAGTACTTTTTGAAGTGTCGTCCCTGCTGTAGCGCAGGAAACCCGGCAGCCAATTTGCGCACAGCAAGATCCCGCGAACAGCAAAATGTGATAAATGACCAGACGATCTGTTGCTTTTAGTGGTGTTGGTTGAGGGATAAATATTGGCCCCTGCTCTTCTCCCGATAGCGGTCGTGGGATCTTTTGCGTCCACCCGAGAGGACTGACGGGGGGGCCCCTCGGTTTAACGTCTCGTTCGAAAGACGGCCCCCTCTGTCAGAGCAAAAGTTGCGACACTTTAATTTGGGGAATTGCCTTTTGTATATCTACATGATTTAAATTTTATTTTTGACACAATGAGCTCTTCTTCCTAATAGAAACCTCAGGCACAAGCCATAGCTTTATAAAGAAAACAATAATTTATATTAATACTTTAGAAAACTGACATTGGAATCTAGACAATGTCTTGGGTATGTGCCCAAACTAGAATTGCCATATCATTACATCACCACCGTCTGATTTTCCAAAACTGCAGAACCTTTTAAAAATCTAATGTCGATCTTAGACTAAACCCATAACGAAAGTTATATACTCAGGTGGCGAGCAGTCAGGAAGATCCCAGCTGAGGCAGCTGTATTGTAAGCAAATGATTTTGTTTGAGCATGTGCAGTATGCGCTGGCCTAATAAACACGCACTCAATTGGCAACTCTGAGTCGTTGTCCTTCATTTGTTCTGCCCACATATATTACATTTTTCGACGACCAAGATGGGATCCCCAAAGCCATTTTTAGGCACCATGGAAGGACACCGCGTTCAACCTTCGAGTGGACAAGTTTAAGGTGAATTTGAGACACCCGAGCTAAATTCTTGCGATGTTTTACCATTAATGCTCGTGGAGAATCGTCTGTGCTTCGCCTTCGCGTGGTTGTATACACAGCAACAGTTGATTCTCACAGGTACACAGGTCGCGGGCTGAGTCACAGGGGTCGGGACAATCATGGCCGCGCCTACGGGATTCATCGCAAGCCTCGGCCTGTATGACCGAGCTCGCGAACCATTCAGTTCTTACATTGAGCAGACGGAGATGTTTTTTTAGGGCCAATAACATTATTAAGACCGAAGGTGCAGATGAGAATGTTCAACTCAAAATAAAGTAATTGATGAACAGAGGAAAACAGTTTTTCTAACGGAGATCGGGCCAAATGTCTACGGTACGTTGACAAACCTACTCGCGCCAGGGAAAGTGAAGGCTGTGCCGTTTGAAGGCATTGTCGAGAACCTCAAGCACCATTTCGACCCAAAGCCATTAGAAATAGCAGAGAGCTATAAGTTTGGTGCCAGAAACCAAAAACAAAGTGAAAACCATCAGTGAGTACATTGTAGCTCTTAAGAACCTGTCTTTGCATTGTAACTTCGGCACATTTTTGGATCGTGCGGTGCGAGATAAGTTTGTGTGTGGACTGGTGGACGAGCGCACACAGTCCAAGTTACTGAACACTCCGAACCTAACGCATGACATAGCGTGCAAAATTGCCCTATCTATGGAGATGGCGTCTAAGAATGCTAGGGAGCTCCGTCCAACTCAAGTGACTCGTGTTGCTGAGGTCCACAGTCACAAAGCCACCGCCGAACCTAAAGCTGAGAGACCGAGTCAAAAGCATGTCGATGAGAGCAATTCAGTGAACTGTTATCGCGGCAATGGAAATCACTCACCACAGTCCTGCCAATACAGAAATGCAAAGTGTTTTCACTGCCAGAAGCAAGGCCATATTTCAACAGCTTGCAGAGCTAGATCGAAAGCAGGAAGCAAGGACCATTCTAGTGGCAATGCAAAGCAGCGACAACAAAAGGGAGGAGTCGTAAGAGGTTTTCTCCGATACTGGTCCCCCGTTACACACAGTTCTTGGACGTCAGGATTTATAAGAACAAAATACACACGGCACAGGGTTTGGCTCAACCTTTGATTCGTTCGTTTATTGAACACACACACACACACACACACACACACTTACCTTCCCAGTATAAATCCCTATGATTTATATCAGGCTAACAACCCCAAAATACAAACCCCTACGCAAGGGTCATTTGCATCGACACAATATGACACAGTTAAACCCGTCCGCGATTTGACTGTTACATATAAAGTTACCCAGACTCAATCACAAAGCCCTTATTGTGATCTGACTGAAACTCACAAACTTACTCAGACTCGATCACAAAAGCCCCCTCTATGAGTTGACTAAAACATACACTCACCACTCCCGATCGGCTGTCTCTTGGAGTTGATTGCAGGCCCGAATCTTTCTGTTCACTGTTCTGCCGTCAGCTTCCCACACCGCTGTCTTCGAAGTGCTCTTACTTTTAAACCAAAACCAACTTGCAGTATCTTGACACACATTTCCTGGCCCCACCTCCTGAGCATACGATTCGTTTCAAAATGTGTGAATTGTCCCTGGTATTGTCCATTGCTTAGAGATACCTTTCTGACAATGCAACCTTCCCAAAGTGACTGCAGTTGTTGGTTTCTGTTAGCATTCGTATTCAAAAAGTTCAAGGCCCGGCCCATTGTCTAGGCCTGCACTGAAACTAGTTATTCAGGGGGCCATGGTCCTAAGGTGAACAATATAACCCCTTAAGGTACATGAATATGCAGATGTTCTTTTTTAGATTGTCTGTGATCCAGTCGTAGTTTCAGATGGAATGTTTGAATTAACCCTTTATTGCCGAGCCCTTTTTTGCGGGGCTCTGCAGTTCTGGGTTTTTATATTTCATAGTCCAATATTTTTACCATTTGGGGGGGGGGGGGTGGGGGGAGGAATCGATCCTACAGAGTTCACAATATTGAAGTGAACACACCTGATGTTGAAGAACTAGGCATCTACAGTATCTGTGCCACTAGCGGCAACGCTAGCAATCGTGAGAAAGACTTCCGCACAAAACTTTTGATCAACGAGCAATCTATCGATATGTGTATCGACACAGCGACGGACTGCTCTATCATGAGTAAGGACATAAGTTTAATCAAGTACCACTTACAAAGAGTACCGTAGAGTTAAAAACCTACTCCGGAGAAATCCGAGAGACATGTGGACAAATGGAATGAACAGTTCAGCACAATGGCCAGTCAGTAAAGCTGCCTATTAGTGTAGCGAGCTACAACAACAGGCCAACCCTCATGGGCAAAGACTGGTTGAGAAAGTTAAAACTGGACTGGAAAAGCGTCTTCAGTGCAGATGCGTCAAAGAAGCGACGCGACGCAATGCTGAACAAGTACAAAAGCATGTTCACAGACAGTTATGAGGGCACCACTGGGTATGACGCACAGATCCGCATCAAGTCCAACGCGAAGCCTGCCTATTGTAAGGCAAGGCCGGTCCCCTATGCGTTGAAAGGTCAGGTGGAGGAAGAGCTAGCGAAGCTCAGAGAGAACGGAGTGCTGGTAAAAACTGACAAAAGTGAATGGGCTACCCAGATTGTGGTAGTGCCCAAAGCAGACAAAACTGTACGCTTGTGCGGTGACTACAAAGTTACGATCAACCAAGCAGTTGACGATGAGCAGTACCCATTACCGACATCCCAAGATTTGTATGCAGCACTCTCTGGGTCAAAGGTTCTCTCCAAGCTTGATTTGTCGCACGCTCAGCTGAATGTTGACAAAGAGAGTCAACAGTATCTCGCCATCAACACACACAACACTCATCTAACCAAGCTGCCGTATGGTGTAAAGTCCTCCCCCAAAATCTTCCAGGCTACGATGGATAAGATTTTGCAAGAAGTTCCAAATTGCTTATGCAATCAAGACGATGTGCTGATCGCAACTGCACTGATGCACTGCAGCAACGCACCAAGGCTTCTTCGGCAGCACCTCCCAAGCCCGCAACCTCTTCCACCTAGAAGGACAAGGGCAGCAGGCACATGGGACCACCACCACCTCCCGGTTCAAGGCGGCGGCTCACCACCACCTTCTCAAAGGCAATTAGGGATGGGCAATAAATGCCGGCCTTGCCAGCGACGCCCATACCAGGAACGAATAAAGAAAAACACAAGTGGGATGCAGGAACCGTGGTAGATGTTGGTGGAACCAAGAGATATTTGGTTGATCTTGGTGACAACATCTGAAGTGTTCATGGAGATCAAAGGATCTCCGCCGGAGATGAACCAAGACATGATTGTGAACCACTTGATCACGAACACATACATGAATGAGTTTGACTCCATTCAGACTTCAGTAACTGAAGTACCCGGTTCAAACAAATCTGAGATGGAAACAGGATCATCTCGGAGTTCGGAACCAAAGCAAAACAGCCCGAAAACTGGTTCCACACCAAAACCTTCTGTAAGGAGATCAGGTAGGCTCCGCAAACCTGTTATTAAACTGGATTTGTAGTTCATTTCAAAAGAAAAAAAGCCAGGAGTCATTGCTATGTGGTACATGCACTATTGAAAAAAGATCTTTACTTTATAGATGCACTTTATATTATGTTAAAAAACAAAAGAGAATAAGTAAAACCAACAAATATATTAAGGCACATTCATATTTATTGTCTGACACTTATTAGTATCCATGTATAAGATACTGTAATAAAATGACATACCGAGAAAGATGACAGCATAGTTTTGTCATATTTATGAGCATGCGCAGTTTGCACTGGCCTAATAAACACAGACATAAACATCGTGTCGTCGTCCCTCATTTGTTCTACCCAAATATATTAGTCAGGAAGATCCCAGGTGAGGTGGCGAGGAGTGAGGTGTATCCCAGGTGAGGTGGCGAGGAGTGAGGAAGATCCCAGGTGAGGTGGCAAGGAGTGAGGTGTATCCCAGGTGAGGTGGCGAGGAGTGAGGAAGATCCCAGGTGAGGTGGCAAGGAGTGAGGTGTATCCCAGGTGAGGTGGCGAGGAGTGAGGAAGATCCCAGGTGAGGTGGCGAGCAGTCAGGAAGATCCCAGGTGAGGTGGCGAGGAGTGAGGAAGATCCCAGGTGCGGTGGCGAGGAGTGAGGAAGATCCCAGGTGAGGTGGCGAGCAGTCAGGAAGATCCCAGGTGAGGTGCCGAGCAGTCAGGAAGATCCCAGGTGCGGTAGCGAGGAGTATCCCAGGTGAGGTGGCGAGCAGTCAGGAAGATCCCAGGTGCGGTAGCGAGGAGTATCCCAGGTGAGGTGCCGAGCAGTCAGGAAGATCCCAGGTGCAGTAGCGAGGAGTATCCCAGGTGAGGTGGCGAGCAGTCAGGAAGATCCCAGGTGCGGTAGCGAGGAGTATCCCAGGTGAGGTGGCGAGGAGTGAGGAAGATCCCAGGTGCGGTAGCGAGCAGTCAGGAAGATCCCAGGTGAGGTGACGAGCAGTCAGGAAGATCCCAGGTGAGGTGGCGAGCAGTCAGGAAGATCCCAGGTGCAGTAGCGAGGAGTATCCCAGGTGAGGTGGCGAGCAGTCAGGAAGATCCCAGGTGCGGTAGCGAGCAGTCAGGAAGATCCCAGGTGAGATGGTGAGGAGTGAGGAAGATCCCAGGTGAGGTGGCGAGCAGTTAGGAAGATCCCAGATGCGGTGGTGTCGCCAGGAAACAAAAGGTGAGGTGGCGAGCAGCTGCCAGTCGAGCGGTGTCCCTTTCCACTCTGAACAGTCCAGCTCTTCGAAAGCCCCTTTATCAGGGCCAAAATAAACCTTCATTTGGAAAGGCATGGGTTAAATCCAAGGAGAGCCCGCACAGATTTGTTAAAGGCAAATCGTGTCTGACTAACTTGATTGAACTCTTTGTTGAGGTAACAGGGAAGGTTGATCAAGGTAATGCAGCAGATGTTGTATATATGGACTTTTGGAAGGCATTCGCCAAAGTGCCACTCAGGAGGCTTGTTGTGATGATGGAAGCCCATGGAATTAAGGGGAAAATGGCAGGGTTGAGGTGACTTCAGTTATGAGGAGAGGTTGGAAAAGTTAGGACTGTTCTTGGAACAGTGAAGGCAATGAGGTGACCTAATGACGAGAGGTTTTGATAGGAAACAACTATTCCCTCTGGCGGGTGGGTCAGTATAGGTCAGTGTGAGGTAATACATTTTGGTAGGAAGAATAAGGAGACCACCTACTCCTTGGAAAACAGTATCTAAATGGGGTAGAGGAGCAGAGAGATCTGTGGGTACAGATACGCAGATCACTAAAAGTACGACACAGGCTAATAAGGCCATAAAAAAAGCAAACAAAGCACTGAGGTTCATTTCTAGAGGGATAGAATTGAAAAGCAGAGAAGTTTTGTTAAACTTGTATCGAACCTTGGTTAGACCACACTTGGAGCACTGTGCACAGTTCCGGTCTGGTTAGACCACACTTGGAGCACTGTGCACAGTTCCGGTCTGGTTAGACCACACTTGGGGCACTGTGCACAGTTCCGGTCTGGTTAGACCACACTTGGGGCACTGTGCACAGTTCCGGTCTGGTTAGACCACACTTGGAGCACTGTGCACAGTTCTGGTCTGGTTAGACCACACTTGGAGCACTGTGCACAGTTCCGGTCTGGTTAGACCACACTTGGAGCACTGTGCACAGTTCCGGTCTGGTTAGACCACACTTGGGGCACTGTGCACAGTTCCGGTCTGGTTAGACCACACTTGGGGCACTGTGCACAGTTCCGGTCTGGTTAGACCACACTTGGAGCACTGTGCACAGTTCTGGAGGAGAACTGGGAGTGGGAATGGGAGGATCCAGTTGTCGTGGTCCACGTAGGAACCAACGACATAGGTAGAACTAGGAATAAGGTTCTGCTGAGGGAGTCTGAGGAGCTAGAATCCAAATTAAAAAGCAGAACCACAAAGGTAATAATCTCTGGATTGTTACCTGAGCCACGTGCAAATTGGCATAGGGATAAGCAGATTAGAAGGTTAAATGCATGGCTCAAAGAGTGGTGTGGGAGCAGGGGTTTCGCTTCATGGGGCACTGGCACCAGTACTGGGGAAAGAGAGAGCTGTTCCGTTGGGACAGGCTGCACTTAAACCGGGCTGGAACAGGTGTCCTGGTGAACCGAATAACTAGGACAGTAGACAGGGCTTTAAACTATTGAGGGGGGTGGGGGGGCGGAGGATTCCGGAAAGAGTAAATTTAAAAGCAGCAAGAGAAATGTCAAGGCTCTAGAGCAGAGTTTTGGGTAAAAATAAACAGAGTGGGTCAGGAAGGGACAGAGAGAGTAACAAAGGTAATAAGGCATCAGTGACTAAGGTGACATCAGGGAAAAATAGAAATGTCAAAGCTAACGCACTATATCTGAATGCGCGAAGCATTTGCAACAAAATAGATGAATTTTTTCTATTCGTTCCTGGGATGTGGGCGTCGCTAGCAAGGCCAGCATTTATTGCCCATCCCTAATTACCCTTGAGAAGGTGGTGGTGAGCCGCCTTCTTGAACCGCTGCAGTCCGTGTAGTGAAGGTACTCCCACAGTGCTGTTAGGGAGGGAGTTCCAGGATTTTGACCCAGCGACGATGAAGGAACGGCGATATACTTCTAAGTCAGGATGGTGTGTGCCTTGGAGGGGAACTTGGAGGTGGTGGTGTTCCCATGCGCCTGCTGCCCTTGTCCTTCTAGGTGGAAGAGATCACGGGTTTGGGAGGTGCTGCCGAAGAAGCCTTGGTGAGTTGCTGCAGTGCATCTTGTAGATGGTACACACTGCAGCCACGGTACGCCAGTGGTGGAGGAGGGAGTGAATGTTTAAGGTGGTAGATGGGGTGCCAATCAAGCGGGCTGCTTTGTCCTGGATGGTGTCGAGCTTCTTAAGTGTTGTTGGAGCTGCACTCATCCAGGCAAGTGGAGAGTATTCCATCACACTCCTGTCTTGTGCCTTGTAGATGGTGGGAAGGCTTTGGGGAGTCAGGAGGTGCGACACTCGCTGCAGAATACCCAGCCTCTGACCTGCTCTTGTTGCCACAGTATTTATGTGGCTGGTCCAGTTAAGTTTCTGGTCAATGGTGACCCCAGGATGTTGATGGTAATGCCGTTGAATGTCAAGGGGCAGCGGTTAGACTTTCGCTTGTTGGAGATAGTCATTGCCTGCCACTGGTGTGGCACGAATGTTACCTGCCACTTATCAGCCCAAGCCTGAACGTCGTCCAGGTCTTGGTAATCTGGTTGAGGGATAAATATTGGGCCCAGGAATCCGGGGAGAACAGCCCTGCTCTTCTTCCAATAATGTTGTGCAATTTTACATCCACCTGAGGGGGCAGACGGGGCCCTCAGTTTAACATCTCATCCGAAAGACAGCACCTCCGACAGTGCAGGGCTCCCTCAGTACTGCCCCTCCGACAGTGCAGCACTCCCTCAGTACTGCCCCTCCGACAGTGCTGCGCTCCCTCAGTACTGCGCTCCCTCAGTACTGCCCCTCCGACAATGCGGCGCTCCCTCAGTACCGGCCTTCCGACAGTGCGGCGCTCCCTCAGTACTGCCCCTCCGACAGTGCGGCGCTCCCTCAGTACTGCCCCTCCGACAGTGCGGCGCTCCCTCAGTACTGCCCCTCCGACAGTGCGGCGCTCCCTCAGTACTGCCCCTCCGACAGTGCGGCACTCCGTCAGTACTGCCCCTCCGACAGTGCAGCGCTCCCTCAGTACTGAGCCTCCGACAGTGCGGTGCTCCCTCAGTACTGCCCCTCCCTCAGTACTGCCCCTCTGACAGTGCAGCCCTCCCTCAGTACTGCCCCTCTGACAGTGCGGTGCTCCCTCAGTACTGCCCCTCCGACAGTGCAGCCCTCCCTCAGTACTGCCCCTCTGACAGTGCAGCCCTCCCTCAGTACTGCCGGGACTGTCGGCGACATTGTGGGCTCAAGTCTCTGGAGTGCGTGGGAACTTGAACCCACAACCTTCTGACATGCCTGAGAAATCCATTATGGTACAGGGAGTGAGAGTCTGATATAAAACAGAGTGGAGTGAGAGAGAGAGAGAATGTGTCCTATATAAAACCCGGAGTGGATTAGTGCAGGTTAGGGCACCCTCAAAAGCCCCCCGGCTTCGGGGCCAGCTGCAGGAGCTCTTGCAGCCAGCGCACGGTTCGCCCCTTGCACTCATCCCAAGGGAAGAGCGGGCGGTAGCCGAAGTGCCGGGCGGCCTTGTCCGTCCGCACGGTGAAGGTGGTGGAGGCGATGGCCAGTGTGAAGCGATTGAGGAGCGGCACGAAGGTGCAGAATGGGCGGAGGATGAACTGGAGCAGGTCGCCCAGGCAGGCCAGCAGGTAGACGATGAGAAAGGGCAGCACCGGCCTCCCCCGGCCGATCAGCCGCACGCCGCAGGGCGCCAGGAACTCCATGTTGAAATCCAGGTGGCTCTTGTCCGGTGACTCGTCGTAGCTGTAATAGACTTGCCCCCCCAGCAACCCCGGCTTCTCCTGAAGGGCCCTGGCGGCCAATAGGTGCATCCAAGCTACGTTTCCTAGAAGGGGGGGGGGGGAAGGGGAAGAGAGTCAACGCACGCACGCTTCCTTTCACCCGTGACCCACCAGCCCTGCCCTCTGCATTAGCAACTGGCCCTTCAGCCCCCCCCCTCCAGTCTTGCCACAATTGTACAGGGCCTTGGTGAGACCATAGCTGGAGCACTGCGCACAGTTTTGGTCTCCTTATCTAAGGAAGGATACACTTGCCTTAGAGGCGGTGCAACGAAGGCTCACCAGATTGATCCTGGGATGAGAGGGCTGTCCTATGAGGAGAGATCGAGTAGATTGGGCCTATACTCTCTGGAGTTTAGAAGAATGAGAGGTGATCTCATTGAAACGTATAAAATTCTTACAGGGCTCGACAGTAGATGCTGAGAAGTTGTTTCCCCCGTGCTGGAGAGTCTAGAACCAGGGGGCACAGTCTCAGAATAAGGGGGTCGGCCATTTAAGACTGAGATGAGGAGGAATTTCTTCACTCAGAGGGTGGTGAATCTTTGGAATTCTCTGCCCCAGAGGGCAGTGGATGCTCAGTCGTTGAGTATATTCAAGGCGGAGATCGATAGATTTTTGGACTCGAGGGGAATCAAGGGATACGGAGATCGGGCGGGAAAGTGGAGTTGAGGTCGAAGATCAGCCATGATCTGATTGACTGGCGGAGCAGGCTCGAGGGGCAGAATGGCCTCCTCCTGCTCCGAATTCTTAGGTTATGTTCCCTGCCATTAGGAACAGGAGGAGGCCCTTCAGCCCCTCATGCCTGTCCCCTGCCCTTTCCTGTACAGGGCACTTAGAAGCTAAACCGACAAAGCCCACAGTGCCGGTGGGCGGTCACGCAGCCCACTGTCCAAGCTTGACTAACCCACATAGACATCCCC
>JASTWF010000921.1:31773-156864 GCA_030390025.1 Squalus acanthias
TAGCTAAGTTAGACTCTTGAGGACCAGGGATAATGCTCACCAAACGAATCCTTTGACAGTTGAGATATGGTTTAAAGTCCTTTTAAGTAAAAAGCTTCATAAGGCCCTTGTGCCTCGAGGTGTTTGATGGTCACTGGAACCGTTGCTCTGGTTTCTTGTGTGTCGGTCTGTTTCTGGAGCCACTGGCCTTCTTCGTTGAACGGTCTTGTTTTCTGTTGAACTGTGTACTGGAGAACTCCTGTGCTTCAGCTGTCCTGCTTGTGGCCTGTCTGTGTGCCTTGAACAGCTTGTTTTAAACTGCCAGCCTGCAAAACTGCCCGTCTCATCTCTGTGGAACTCTCCGTAGAACTCCTCTCTGTAGAACTCGTCTCTGTAGAACTCCCGCTTCTTCCAGGCCAGGTCTCTGTAGCACTCCGGCTTGTAGAACTCGTCTCGTTCCAGCACAGGTCTAAAGTTATACTCTTCGATTGTTCCTTATTTGCCTTCCCAAATCTTCCCAGTGCTTTGTTTAATTCTGGTGGGCTCGTTAAGGTCGCTAACTTTAATGGCAGGAGATGGCCTTTAACGATATTAAATATTTGTTAAGTGGAGGATGATTGCTGGTCTGATGGTTGTTCATTTGTGTTGAGTACTTCTTTATATAAATGCTAAACAGTTTGATGGGGCTGGAGACAGGTCGACCACCTGTAATACACAACATTGTCTGTAGAGGCCAGCCCCGCCTCCTTTGGCAGCCTGTACTGAGATCTGCATGTCACCTGGCCTGCTGTTTTTGCAGGGCCCTGGTTTCTGTTCAATGTCGCAGGATTCTGTCACGAGGTCTAGAAGCCACTTTGTCGAGGGTACCCCTTATTAATAACTCTGGGGAATGTGGGAATTTTGAGAACCCTACAACTCCCGTCTGGTACTGTGCGGCCCGTGTGTGTCTCAGTGTCAGCTCCTGTACATGTCCAGTACACAGCGGGTAAAAGGGAACGATTCACTCCCGTCTGGTACTGTACGACCCGTGTGTGTCTCAGTGTCAGCTCCTGTACATGTGCAGCACACACCGGGTAAAAGGGAACGATTCACTCCCGTCTGGTACTGTACGGCTCGTGTGTGTCTTACATAGAAACATAGAAGATAGGAGCAGGAGTTGGCCATTCGGCCCCTCGAGCCTGCTCCACCATTTAATGAGATCATGGCTGATCATCCAAATTCAGTACCCTGTCCCTGCTTTCTCCCCATATCCCTTGATCCCTTTAGCCTTAAGAAATATATCTAACTCCTTCTTGAATATATTTAATGAATTGGCCTCAACTGCCTTCTGTGGTAGAGAATTCCACAGGTTCACCACTCTCTGGGTGAAGAAATTCCTCCTCATCTCAGTCCTAAATGGCTTACCCCTTATCCTTAGACTGTGACCCCTGGTTCTGGACTCACCCACCATCGGGAACATCCTTCCTGCATCTAGTCTGTCTAGTCCTGTTAGAATTTTATAAGTTTCAATGAGATCCCTTCTCATTCTTCTAAACTCTAGCGAATATAAGCCTAATCGACCCAATCTCTCTCCATACGTCATTCCTGCCATCCCAGGTATCAGTCTGGTAAATCTTCGCTGCACTCCCTCCATGGCAAGAACATCCTTCCTCAGATTAGGCGACCAAAACTGCACACAAAACTCAAGGTGTGGTCTCACCAAGGCCCTGTACAACTGCAGCAAGACATCCTTGCTCCTGTACTCGAATCCTCTCACTATGAAGGCCAACATACCATTTGCCTTCTTAACTGCCTGCTGCACTTGCATGCTTACCTTCAGCGACTGGTGCACAAGGACACCCAGGTCTCGTTGCACTTCCCCTTTTCCCAATCTATTGCCGTTCAGATAATAATCTGTCTTCCTGTTTTTGCCACCAAAGTGGATAACCTCACATTTATCCACATTATACTGCATCTGCCATGCATCTGCCCAATCACCCAACCGGTCCAAATCATACTGGAGTTTCTCGGCATCCTCCTCACAGCACGCACGCCCACCCAGCTTTGTGTCGTCTGCAAACTTGGAGATATTACATCTAGTTCCCTCGTCTAGATCATTAATATATATTGTGAATAGCTGGGGACCTAGCACCGATCCCTGCGGTACCCCACTAGTCACTGCATGCCACTCGGAAAAAGACCCGTTTATTCCAACTCTTTGCTTCCTGTCTGCCAACCAGTTCTCTATCCAAGTCAGTACCTTACCCCCAATCCCATGTGCTTTAACTTTGCACGCTAACTCTTATGCGGGACCTTATCGAAAGCCTTCTGAAAGTCCAAATACACCACATCCACTGGTTCTCCCTTATCTATTCTACCAGTTACATCCTCAAAAAATTCCAGTAGATTAGTCAAGCATGATTTACCTTTTGTAAATCCATGTTGACTTTGTCCGATCCTGTCACTGTTTTCCAAGTGCTCTGCTATTACATCTTTTATAATGGACTCTAGCATTTTGCCCACTACCGATGTCAGGCTATAATTCCCCGTTTTTTCTCTACCACCTTTTTTAAATAGTGGGGTAACATTAGCTACCCACCAATCCATGGGAACTGTTCCAGAGTCTATAGAATTTTGAAAGATGACCAGCAATGCATCTACTATTTCTAGGGCCACTTCCTTAAGTACCCTAGGATGTAGATTATCAGGCCCTGAGGATTTATCAGCCTTCAATCCCGTCAATTTCCCTAACACCATTTCCCTACAAATAGTGATTTCATTCAATTCCTCCCTCTCATTAGACCCTATGTTCCCCGACATCTCTGGGAGTTTATTTGTGTCCTCCTTTGTGAAGACAGAACCAAAGTATGTATTTAATTGGACTGCCATTTCTTTGTTCCCCATTTATAAATTCCCCTGATTCTGACTGCAAGGGACCTACGCTTGACTTCACCAATCTTTTTCTCTTCACATATCTATAGAAGCTTTTACAGTCAGTTTTTATGTTCCCTGCAAGCTTACTCTCATATTCTATTTTCCCCTCTTAATTAATCCCTTTGTCCTTCCTTTGCTGAATCCTAAACTGCTCCCAATCCTCAGGTTTGCTGCATTTTCTGGCCAATTTATATGTCTTCTCTTTGGATCTTATGCTATCTCTAATTTCCCTTGTTAGCCACGGTTGAGTCACCTTTTTTGTTTTATTTTTATGCCAAACAGGGATGAACAAATTCTGTAGTTCATCCATGCGATCTTTAAACGTTTGCCATTGCCTATCCACCGTCAACCCTTTACGTAACGCGCCCCAATCCATCCTAGCCAACTCGCGCCTCGTACCATCGTAGTTTCCTTTATTTAAATTCAGGACCCTATTCTCTGAGTCAACTACTTCACTCTCCATCTTAATGAAGAATTCTATCATATTATGATCTTAGTGTCAGCTCCTGTACATGTACAGTACACAGCGGGTAAAAGGGAATGATTCACTCCCGTCTGGTACTGTATGGCCCGTATGTGTCTCAGTGTCAGCTCCTGTACATGTACAGCACACAGCGGGTCAAAGGGAACAATTAACTCCCATCTAGTACTGTACGGCCCATGTGTGTCTCAGTGTCAGCTCCTGTACATGTATAGTACACAGCGGGTAAAAGGGAACGATTCACTCCCGTCTGGTACTGTACGGCTCATGTGTGTCTCAGTGTCAACTCCGGTAAAATGACAGTGTATCTAATGCAATGGCACCTGATTTGTCTTTCTATTTCTCCTTTTGCTCCCTTTCTCTCTCTCGCTGTCTCCCTTTCTTTGTCTCTACCATTATCTCTCTCTCTGTCTCCCTGTCACTCACTCTCTCGGTCTCCGCTCTCTCTCTATCTCCCTCTCTCACTATCACTCCTCTCTTTCTCTCTCTCTCTGTGTCTTCATATCACTCACTCTCTCTATCTCTCTCCATCTCTCTATCACTATCTATATATCTCTCTCCATCTCTCTATCACTATCTATATATCTCTCAAACTCTGTCTCCCTCTCTCACTCACTCTCTCTACCACTATCTATCTCGCTCTCAATCTGTCTGCTTGACTCTCTATCTCCCTTTCTCACTTTCACTCCCACTGTCTCTGTCTCTCCTCTGTCACTCCTGTCTCTGTCTCTGTCTCTGTCTCTGTCTCTGTCTCTGTCTCTGTCTCTGTCTCTGTCTCTGTCTCTGTCTCTGTCTCTCTCTCTCTCTGTCTCTCTCGCTCTCTGTCTGTGTGTCTCTGTGTTTTGCTCTCTGTGTCTGTCTCTGTCTGTCTCTCTCAGTCTCTCTCGCTCTCTGTCTCTCTCCCTCGCTCTCTGTCTCTGTCTCTCTCGCTCTCTGTCTGTGTGTCTCTCTCTGTGCGTTTTTCTCTCTCTGTCTGTCTCTCTCGCTCTATCTCTCTCTGCCTCTCCCTCTGTCTCTCTCTCCCTGTCTCTCTCTCTCTCTCTGACTCCCTCTCTCACTATCCACCCTCTCCTCTGTGGAAGTTTTACATGCCGAGTAGAACTAATTTAAACATAGGTTTTTAAGAAGGTGGAGCGAAACATTATCAGGCGCACACAATTGCGTCACTTCACGTAAATTTAAAAAAAAACTTTCCCGATCCAAAAAAGCAGTTGTGTTTTCACACTTTAACTGAACACGAACAGAACAGGTAAAACAAAACAGACTAGCACATGCTTGCAGAACTAGTAAATTACATCATATTTCTTATTGTCCTTTCTTCAGATGTCTTTCCAAAATACTGTAAAAACATTGAATTTAAACAAATCAAATCAGAGTGCTTTGGAAGATTTCACCATAGCACCATAGACCGAAACTTAATCTTTTGTTAAACAAACTTTTTTTTGTTGTTCTTCTCAGTTTTTACACACCAGCTTAACTTAAATTGTAATTCAAATTAGTTTTTTTTTCTCTGGCACAATGCTTTCCCTGCAAAGTCTGATATAAAATTCCTGTCTATCCCTGACAGTAAAGGCGAATTTCCTTGTGATTCCTCTGCCAATGGTATGGACCAGAACCCGTTCTGTATCCAAGACTGTAAATATTTCAAAATCTGGTTTCAGACCATTAAATATCTTATTCAATGCGGTCTACACAAATTTACACCAACCAGAATTTCACCGTGCACAATGAAAGTCTGGTTTTTAATAGGTTAATTAACCTCAATAATTCCAATTCAATCCAGATCAATTTTTTTTTAAACTAACCAGTGTCAGTTGGAAAAGAAAGAACCCATCGTCACATTAACACAGAAACAATTACCCATGCCTTGTAAACATTCAAATTAATTGTAATTTTCTTTCCAGGCACATTGGCAACTGTGACTTCAAGGCTGAAGCTTATACCTCTTTTGTAAAACAATTAACAAACTTAAAACAACACACTTGTCTGTCATTCAAGACAGGTCTTCAAAGAGTTAAAAACAGCTTTTAGCTCTCTGTACAAAAGAGTGGGTGGAGCTAAAACATAAACAAAATGACAGACACCTTTTTTTTAGGCAGATTTTTTTTTTCCAGGGACAAAATAATACTGTAACTTAACAAACTTAAACATTCACACAATCAGGAATTTTTCACACTTTTCACACAACTGAGATCCCAGTATTCCTTTTAAGATTCCTTTCACTCAACAAATCTTGTATATTAGCTTTTTATCTCGGCACAGACATTAATAACTTCCATGCCGGTAAAACTTTTCTCAGCAGCTTTTCCTGGCTTTCCAAATCCCTTTTTTTTTTGCTTTGAGTTTCAGATTTCAATTCTGGTCCGTCGGTGTTGCGGAAGCTGCTTGCTCCATTAAGAGGGAAACTTTATTCTTTTGGTCCCTATTTGTCTAACTTCATTTTGTTTAGCCAATTTACTCAGGGCCTTTTCTCTTATTTTTAATGTCAGATCTACTGGCTTGTATACTACGGTCCTTACGCCTTTCTGCTTCCTTTTTCCAGTCTGAAAAGGCTGACCAATTTATTGACTTTTTACCTCTTCTTTGTGGGTCTCTATTTGCGAGACAGTCCTCTAGACATGTAATTCTTCTATTCTTAGTAAAGTTTTAATTATACTAGGCATTCTTCTTCTAAATCGCAAGTTTCACCCTTTACCCCCTTATGATTATTATTAACCCTTCGGAGCTCCACAAGTGACAAACAATAACAAGAATTAACAACAATAAAGACAATGATAAGTAACGCAAAAGCCCAAACAGGCAAACAAATCAAGTAATCAGACATTAATCTTATACTTTAAACTAAACAAATAGTCAATTCTCAGACGGCGTTGAATGCCACTACAAACTGAGTCCTTAACATTTAACTTATGCTTTATACGTAACTTATATTCTAAGTGAAGGCTTCTCTCTAAACCTTTCTGCCGCGAGACTCTTTTCTCCGGCTCAAGGGACCCACCCTTGATACTGCAGTTTTAACCTTTTAGCGCTTTTTCACAACCTGGTACCTTTAGTCCGGGACGCAACCCTGCCGACTCTCTTTCTTGCCTTCTTTGCCCGATTAGTTTTGAGACTTGAGCCGTCAGAATTCTTCTCCTTTTAACGTTAAAATAAAAGAAGCAAAAGTTACAAGATTCAACTCAATTCTAAAACAGGATCATCGCAGTGCTGCTGTCGGAAGAAACAGACTAACACCAATTCAGTATCTGGTGAGAAATCCTTTTAGGTGATAAAACATCACTTTTGGCCATTTAGGATTTGTCACTAGAAATTCATAGTGTCCTCTGTCCGTGACTTACCGAGAGGTAGCAAGCGATCTCGGTGGAACCTCCAAGAAACTGTGGAAGTTTTACATGCCGAGTAGAACTAATTTAAACATAGAATCGTGTCAAAGAAGGCTTTTTAATAAAGTTTACTTGTTACAAGGGAAGGTTCTGACACAGTCAAGTTGCTATGTCAGAATGCTTCGAATCTTACAAGATTTGAACATACTTTATACAAAAAAAGAACACAGAACAGGCCATTTGACATAGCATTAAACATCCTGATTAATGAGGCAGAAACTTGTGAGTTATTGCATAGGTTTTCGTTATAATAACGAGCAGAAATTCCTTAAAGATCAGATAACCAGACCTTCCTTGTGGGATTCCCTTGTTCAATGTTCATTCTCTAATCTGTGGGTTGATGGCTTACCTTATCTCATCCTGAGCTGGTTAGAACTAATTGATGCCTTATTTTGCTAAGCTTCTCTTAGAAAAGGAATTCCGAGTTGTCTCTATCCTTGTAGCTAATTAGAATGATTTACTTATTATGGTGACTCCTACTGTCGGCCATTTTGAATTCCCTTTTTAAATTCTTTTCTCAGAGAAGCCTATTTTGTTTGTGTCTTAAAAGTAAACTGCACTTCCACACCTCCCTTCTCCCCTTCTTTCAAACAGAAACCGTCCAAGTGACGTTAATTCAGGGAGACATCGCTGAGGTCGCGGAGGTTCGGGAAGCAGCGAGGGGTGTCGATGTCATAATCAACACAGCGGCTCTCATCGATGTTTGGGGAAAAATCCCTCCGGCCAAGATCTGGGCCGTCAACTATCAAGGTAATGAAACCAGTAAAGTTCCCTCTACACTGTCCCATCAAATACTCCCAGGGCAGGTACAGCACAGGTTAGATACAGAGTAAAGTTCCCTCTACACTGTCCCATCAAACACTCCCAGGGCAGGTACAACACGGGTTAGATACAGAGTAAAGCTCCCTCTACACTGTCCCATCAAACACTCCCAGGGCAGGAACAGCACTGGTTAGATACAGAGTAAAGCTCCCTCTACAGTGTCCCATCAAACACGCCCAGGGCAGGTACAGCACGGGTTAGATATAGAGTAAAGCTCCCTCTACACTGTCCCATCAAACACTCCCAGGGCAGGTACAGCACGGGTTAGATGCAGAGTAAAGCTTCCTCTACACTGTCCCATCAAACACTCCCAGGGCAGGTATAGCACGGGTTAGATACAGAGTAAAGCTTCCTCTACAATGTCCCATCAAACACTCCCAGGGCAGGTACAGCACGGGTTAGAAGGCACAGCTAACTCTATGATGGGGATGGAGCCTTGGCCTTTCCTGATTGGAATATCCTTCCTGCTTTTCCTGCAGGGGCTCGAAACGTTGTTGAGGTCTGCAAGGAACTCGGGATTCAGTACCTGCTGCATACCAGCAGCATGGAAGTGGTGGGACCAAATCAGAAGAGGGACCATTTCATCAGGTAATGCTGTCAGCAGGAAGAATTAGATATGACGCACCAGGAAGTAGTGGATTGGGGGACCCCCATGGGCCTGGGACACTGTAAACAGGAAGCAGGTGATTGGATCATAAGTGTCCAAATGGGGTAGAGGAGCAAAGGGATCTTGATGGGCAGATACACAGATCACTAAAAGTAGCAACGTAAGTTAATGAGGCCGTAAGAAAAGCAAACCAAGCACTGGGGTCAATTTCTACAGGGATAGAATTGAAAAGCAGAGAAGTTATGTTAAGCTTGTAACAAACCTTGGTTAGACCACACTTGGAGCACTGTGCACAGTTCTGGTCTCCATGTACCTTGGTTAGACCACACTTGGAGCACTGTGCACAGTTCTGGTCTCCATGTACCTTGGTTAGACCACACTTGGAGCACTGTGCACAGTTCTGGTCTCCATGTACCTTGGTTAGACTATACTTGGAACACAGTGCACAGTTCTGGTCTTGGTTAGACCACACTTGGAACACAGTGCACAGTTCTGGTCTTGGTTAGACTATACTTGGAACACAGTGCACAGTTCTGGTCTCCATGTTCCTTGGTTGGACCACACTTGGAGCACTGTGCACAGTTCTGGTCTCCACATACCTTGGTTAGACCACACTTGGAGTACTGTGCACAGTTCTGGTCTCCATGTACCTTGGTTGGACCACACTTGGAGCACTGTGCACAGTTCTGGTCTCCATGTACCTTGGTTAGACCACACTTTGGAGCACTGTGCACAGTTCTGGTCTCCATGTACCTTGGTTAGACCACACTTGGAGCACTGTGCACAGTTCTGGTCTCCATGTACCTTGGTTAGACCACACTTGGAGCACTGTGCACAGTTCTGGTCTCCATGTACCTTGGTTAGACCACACTTGGAGCACTGTGCACAGTTCTGGTCTCCATGTACCTTGGTTAGACCACACTTGGAGCACTGTGCACAGTTCTGGTCTCCATGTACCTTGGTTAGACCACACTTGGAGCACTGTGCACAGTTCTGGTCTCCATGTACCTTGGTTAGACCACACTTGGAGCACTGTGCACAGTTCTGGTCTTGGTTAGACCACACTTGGAGCACTGTGCACAGTTCTGGGCTCCATATACCTTGGTTAGAACTATACTTGGAACACTGTGCACAGTTCTGGGCTCCATATACCTTGGTTAGACCACACTTGGAACACAGTGCACAGTTCTGGTCTCCATGTTCCTTGGTTGGACCACACTTGGAGCACTGTGCGCAGTTCTGGTCTTGGTTAGACTATACTTGGAACACTGTGCACAGTTCTGGTCTCCATGTACCTTGGTTGGAGCACTGTGCACAGTTCTGGTCTCCATGTACCTTGGTTAGACCACACTTGGAGCACTGTGCACAGTTCTGGTCTCCATGCACCTTGGTTAGACCACACTTGGAGCACTGTGCACAGTTCTGGTCTCCATGTACCTTGGTTAGACCACACTTGGAGCACTGTGCACAGTTCTGGTCTCCATGTACCCTGGTTAGACCACACTTGGAGCACTGTGCACAGTTCTGGTCTCCATGTACCCTGGTTAGACCACACTTGGAGCACTGTGCACAGTTCTGGTCTCCATATACCCTGGTTAGACCACACTTGGAGTTACATAGAACAGTACATAGAACAGTACAGCACAGTACAGCCCTTCGGCCCTCGATGTTGTGCCGAGCATTGTCCGAGACCAAGATCAAGCTATCCCACTCCCTATCATTCTGGTGTGCTCCATGTGCTTATCCAATAACCGCTTGAAAGTTCCTAAAGTGTCCGACTCCACTATCACAGCAGGCAGTCCATTCCACACCCCAACCACTCTCTGAGTAAAGAATCTACCTCTGACATCCCTTCTATATCTCCCCCCATGCACCTTATAGTTATGCCCCCTTGTAACAGCTGCCTCTACCCGAGGAAATAGTCTCTGAACATCCACTCTATCTATCCCCCTCATCATCTTATAAACCTCTATTAAGTCGCCTCTCATCCTCCTCCGCTCTAAAGAGAAAAGCCCCAACTCCCTCAATCTTTCCTCATAAGACCTCCCCCCCAAACCAGGCAGCATCCTGGTAAATCTCCTTTGCACTCTTTCCAATGCTTCCACGTCCTTCCTATAGTGAGGTGACCAGAACTGCACACAATATTCCAAATGTGGTCTCACCAAGGTCCTGTACAGTTGCAGCATAACCTCACGGTTCTTAAACTCAAACCCTCTGTTAATAATCGCCAACACACCATAGGCCTTCTTTACTGCTCTATCCACTTGAGTGGCAACCTTCAGAGATCTGTGGATATGAAACCCCAGATCCCTCTGCTCCTCCACGTTCCTCAGAACCCTGCCGTTGACCCTGTAATCCTTATTCAAATTTGCCCTACCAAAATGAATCACTTCGCACTTATCAGGGTTAAATTCCATCTGCCATTTTTCGGCCCAGCTCTGCATCCTATCAATGTCTCTTTGCAGCCTACAACAGCCCTCCACCTCATCCACTACTCCACCAATCTTGGTGTCATCAGCAAATTTACTGATCCACCCTTCAGTCCCCTCCTCCAAGTCATTGATAAAAATCACAAACAGCAGAGGACCCAGCACCGACCCCTGTGGCACACCGCTGGTAACGGGTCTCCAATCCGAAATGTTCCATCCACCACCACCCTCTGCCTTCTATGAGATAGCCAGTTACTTATCCAATCGGCCAAATTTCCCTCTATCCCACAACTCCTTACTTTCTTCATGAGCCGACCATGGGGAACCTTATCAAACGCCTTACTAAAATCCATGTATACGACATCAACTGCTCTACCTTCATCTACACACTTAGTTACCTCCTCAAAGAATTCAATCAAATTTGTTAGGCAAGACTTACCCTTCACGAATCCGTGTTGACTATCTCTGA
Organism: Squalus acanthias; assembly: GCA_030390025.1. Classification (NCBI taxonomy): domain Eukaryota; kingdom Metazoa; phylum Chordata; class Chondrichthyes; order Squaliformes; family Squalidae; genus Squalus; species Squalus acanthias. The sequence goes on from JASTWF010000921.1 coordinate 42,857, forward strand.
TTAAGTTGCCCCTTTCCAAATGGTCATAAATCCTATCCCTCAGGACCTTTTCCATTATCTTACCAACCACCGAAGTAAGACTAACCGGCCTATAATTACCAAGGTCATTCCTATTTCCTTTCTTGAAGAGAGGAACAACATTCGCCACTCTCCAGTCCTCTGGCACCATTCCCGTGGACAGTGAGGACCCAAAGATCAAAGCCAGAGGCTCTGCAATCTCCTCCCTTGCCTCCCAAAGAATCCTAGGATATATCCCATCTGGCCCAGGGGACTTATCGACCCTCAGGTTCTTCAAAATTGCTAAAACATCTTCCCTCAGAACATCTACCACCTCCAGCCTATCCACCTTTATCACACTCTCATCCTCAAGAACATGGCCCCTCTCCTCGGTGAACACTGACGAAAAGTATTCATTCATCACCTCTCCTATCTCTTCTGACTCCATGCACAAGTTCCCACTACTGTCCTTGACCGGCCCTACCCTCACCCTGGTCATTCTTTTATTTCTCACATAAGAGTAAAAGTTCTCTAGTAAAGAGAAGGTTGAGGGGTGACCTGATAGAGGTCTCCAAGATTATGAAAAGGTTTGATAGGGTAGACATAGAGAAGGTGTTTGCACTTGTGGGGGACACCAGAACTAAGGGCCATAAATATAAGATATTCACTAATAAATCTAATAGGGAACTCAGGAGAAACTTCTTTACCAGAGAGTGGTGAGAATTGTTCCCTTTTACCCGCTGTGTACTGTACCTGTACAGGAGCTGACACTGAGACACACACGGGCCGTACAGTACCAGACGGGAGTGAATCGTTCCCTTTTACCCACTGTGTGTACTGTACATGTACAGGAGCTGACACTGAGACACACACGGGCCGTACAGTACCAGACGGGAGTGAATCGTTCCCTTTTACCCACTGTGTGTACTGTACATGTACAGGAGCTGACACTGAGACACACACGGGCCGTACAGTACCAGACGGGAGTGAATCGTTCCCTTTTACCTGCTGTGTACTGTACATGTACAGGAGCTGACACTGAGACACACACGGGCCGTACAGTACCAGACGGGAGTGAATCGTTCCCTTTTACCTGCTGTGTACTGTACATGTACAGGAGCTGACACTGAGACACACATGGGCCGTACAGTACCAGGCGGGAGTGAACCGTTTACTGGGATCGCACTGTGCGCCGGACGTCCTTGATTGCCCTGGTGATCTTGGCAGTTTCTCCGCAGCCTCTTTCCTTGTTGTCTTCACAGGGGTGATGAGGAGACAAAGTACAACGTCCAGAACGAGGGGCCATACGCAAGGAGCAAGGCCGAGGCAGAGAAACTGGTCCTCAGTGCCAATGGGGAGAAGGTGAGCGTGAGATTGAGGTGGTCCAGGGTTTGGGAGGATCTCGGGTCAAAGGTCGCGCTCAAGAAGAACCATTTACCCTGGAGTGAAAGAACTCACATTTGTATCGTGCCTTTAACGTAGTAAAACGTCACAAGGCGCTGCACAGGAGTATTGTAAGACAAAAAATTTGACACCGAGCCACATAAGGATAAATTAGGGCAGGTCAACGAGGTAGATTTTAAGGAGCATCTTAAAGGAGGAGAGAGAGGCGGTGAGGTTTAGGCAGGGAATTCCAGAGCTTGGGGCCTAGGCAACAGAAGGCACGGCCACCAATGGTTGAGCGATTATAATCAGGGATGCTCAAGAGGGCAGAATTAGAGGAGCGCAGAGATCTCGGGGGGGGTTCTGGGGCTGGAGGAGATTACAGAGATAGGGAGGGGCGAGAGCATGGAGGGATTTGAAAACAAGGATGTGAATTTTCGAAATCGAGGCGCTGCTTAACCGGGAGCCAATGTAGGTCAGCGAGCACAGGGGGTGACGGGTGAACGGGACTCGGTGCGAGTTAGGACATGGGCAGCCGAGTTTTGGATGGCCTCAAGTTTATGTAGGGTGGAATATGGGAGGCCAGCCAGGAGTGCGTTGGAATAGTCAAGTCTAGAGGTAACAAAGGCTTGGATGAGGGTTTCAGCAGCGGATGAGCTGAGGCAGGGGCGGAGACGGGCGATGTTACGGAGGTGGAAATAGGGGGTCTTAGTTATGCTGCGGATATGTGGTCGGAAGCTCATTTCAGGGTCAAATATGACACCAAGGTTGCGAACAGTGTGGTTCAGCCTCAGGCAGATGTTAGGGAGAGGGATGGAGTCATTGCAGGTGCAGCAGGCGGTTAAGAAGGCAAATAGTATGTTGGCCTTCATAGCGAGAGGTTTCGAGTACAGGAGCAAGGATATCTTGCTGCAGTTGTACAGGGCCTTGGTGAGACCTCACCTTGAGTATTGTGTGCAGTTTTGGTCACCTTATCTGAGGAAGGATGTTCTTGCCATGGAGGGAGTGCAGCGAAGATTCACCAGACTGATACCTGGGATGGCAGGAATGACATAGGAAGAGAGATTGGGTCGATTGGGCTTGTATTCACCAGAGTTTAGAAGAATGAGAGGGGATCTCACTGAAACTTATAAAATTCTGACAGGACTAGACAGACTAGATGTAGGAAGGATGTTCTTGGTGGCGGGGAAGTCCAGAACCAGGGGTCACAGTCTAAGGATAAGGGGTAAGCCATTTAGGACTGAGATGAGGAGGAATTTCTTCATCCAGAGAGTGGTGAACCTGTGAAATTCTCTACCACAGAAGGCAGTTGAGGCCAATTCATTAAATATATTCAAGAAGGAGTTAGATATATTTCTTAAGGCTAAAGGGATCAAGGGATATGGGGAGAAAGCAGGGACAGGGTACTGAATTTGGATAATCAGCCATGATCTCATTAAATGGCGGAACAGGCTCGAGGGGCCGAATGGCCTACTCCTGCTCCTATCTTCTATGTTTCTATTGGCTAGGGAACGGAGTTTGTGGCGGGGACTAAAGACAATGGCTTCGGTCTTCCCAATATTTAATTGGGGACAATTTCTGCTCATCCAGAACTGGATGTCGGACAAGCAGGCTGACAATTTAGAGACCGTGGAGGGGTCGAGGGAAGAGGTAGTGAGGTAGATCAAACAGAAAATTGGACACCAAACCATATAAGGAGACATTAGGACAGCTGACCAAAAGCTTGGTCAAAGAGGTCGGTCTTAAGGAGCGTCTTAAAGGAGGAGAGAGAGAGAGAGTCGGAGAGGTTTAGGGAGGGAATTCCAGAGCTTGGGGCCGAGGCAGCTGAAGGCACGGCCGCCAATGGTGGAGCGATGGAAATCGGGGATGCGCAAGAGGCCAGAATTGGAGGAGCGCAGAGATCTCGGAGGGTTCTGGGGCTGGAGGAGGTTAGAGAGATGGAGAGGGGGCTGGGCGGCGAGGGCCAAGGAGGGGATTTGAAAACAAGGATGAGAATTTTAAAATCGAGGCGTTGCCGGACCGGGAGCCAGTGTAGGTCAGCGGGCACAGGGGGGGGGGTGATGGGTGAACGGGACTCGGTGCGCGTTTGGATACGGGGCATCACAGATTTGGATATCGCGACATCAGGACGTCCCAACAAAGACACTGGGTTTTTTTTTTGGACAGGTTGCGGGAGAGAGGACCCTCGTGACCTGCGCCCTGCGGCCAACAGGGATTTACGGGGAGAACAATGGAATGATGGAGAGCCTGTATCGGACGCTCGTGAAATACGGCCGCAAAAGACTGCGTCTGGCGGGAAAAGAGGTGGAGCACGGCCGGGTCTACGTGGGTATGTTAGAACCGCGTCATAGATACGTTGGACGGGGAGGGGGGAAATTCGGTTGGTCCGCGCCTCCCGTTAGGAACTTAGCGCCCGGGCGCGGCGATTTCTGCCCCGCTCGCGAAATTAACCAGACGTTTTGCAGCGGCACCAAACACCACCGCCACAATCTCCTGCGCCCGCAGATCCTGACGTCAGTCGAGCGGGCAGCGCCCCGGACCGGAAATTGAGTCGCGCCCCCTGCCTCAGCGCCCGCGGCTAGGAGCGGCAGGTAGAGGGGGAACGTTTTCAGGTCGGGAAGGGGCTGGTAAAGCGCGACTCAAAGGCGGCCGCTTCCTGCCTCTTTCCTGTCGGTGAAATTTTTTGGAACATGCGGGTTGAGAGGGAGGGAGACGTCTGGAGAGATTCGACGCTGTTCTGAGGAGTTGTGGTCCTCGGCACCACTTTTGAGGTTCCTAAGCGCCGAGCTCTGTCCCTGGGCCGATCCATTAGTGCTTCCAACACAATTTGCTTCCGAGGTCTCTCCAGGCCGAAAATCGAGGCTGCAATGAGCAGGGTGTGGCTGGCGTTAGATACACTGTCCTTTCCCCCTCTGGGACCGGGTGTCACAGTGTGTTCGATACACTGTCCTTTCCCCCTCTGGGACCAGGTGTCACAGTGCGTTAGATACACTGTCCTTTCCCCCTCTGGGTCCGGGTGTCACAGTGTGTTAGATACACTGTCCTTTCCCCCTCTGGGACCGGGTGTCACAGTGTGTTCGATACACTGTCCTTTCCCCCTCTGGGACCAGGTGTCACAGTGCGTTAGATACCCTGTCCTTTCCCCCTCTGGGACCGGGTGTCACAGTGAGTTAGATACACTGTCCTTTCCCCCTCTGGGACCAGTTGCCACAGTGCGTTTGATACACTGTCCTTTCCCCCTCTGGGACCAGTTGTCACAGTGCGTTAGATACACTGTCCTTTCCCCCTCTGGGACCGGGTGTCACAGTGTGTTAGATACACTGTCCTTTCCCCCTCTGGGACCGGGTGTCACAGTGCGTTAGATACACTGTTCTTTCCCCCTCTGGGACCGGGTATCACAGTGCGTTAGATACACTGTCCTTTCCCCCTCTGTGACCGGGTGTCACAGTGCGTTAGATACGCTGTCCTTTCCTCTCTGGGACCGGGTGTCACAGTGCGTTAGAGACACTGTCCTTTCTCCCTCTGGGACCGGGTGTCACAGTGTGTTAGATACACTGTCCTTTCCCCCTCTGGGACCGGGTGTCACAGTGCGTTAGATACACTGTCCTTTCCCCCTCTGGGACCAAGTGTCACAGTGTGTTAGATACACTGTCCTTTCCCCCTCTGGGACCAAGTGTCACAGTGTGTTAGATACACTGTCCTTTCCCCGTCTGGGACCGGGTGTCACAGTGTGTTAGATACACTGTCCTTTCCCCCTCTGGGACCGGGTGTCACAGTGCGTTAGATACACTGTCCTTTCCCCCTCTGGGACCGGGTGTCACAGTGCGTTAGATACGCTGTCCTTTCCTCTCTGGGACCGGGTGTCACAGTGCGTTAGAGACACTGTCCTTTCTCCCTCTGGGACCGGGTGTCACAGTGTGTTAGATACACTGTCCTTTCCCCCTCTGGGACCGGGTGTCACAGTGCGTTAGATACACTGTCCTTTCCCCCTCTGGGACCGGGTGTCACAGTGCGTTAGATACACTGTCCTTTCCCCCTCTGGGACCAAGTGTCACAGTGTGTTAGATACACTGTCCTTTCCCCCTCTGGGACCAGTGTCACAGTGTGTTAGATACACTGTCCTTTCCCCCTCTGGGACCGGGTGTCACAGTGTGTTAGATACACTGTCCTTTCCCCCTCTGGGACCGGGTGTCACAGTGCGTTAGATACGCTGTCCTTTCCCTCTCTGGGACCGGGTGTCACAGTGCGTTAGAGACACTGTCCTTTCTCCCTCTGGGACCGGGTGTCACAGTGTGTTAGATACACTGTCCTTTCCCCCTCTGGGACCGGGTGTCACAGTGCGTTAGATACACTGTCCTTTCCCCCTCTGGGACCGGGTGTCACAGTGCGTTAGATACACTGTCCTTTCCCCCTCTGGGACCAAGTGTCACAGTGTGTTAGATACACTGTCCTTTCCCCCTCTGGGACAGGGTGTCACAGTGCGTTAGATACACTGTCCTTTCCCCCTCTGGGACCAAGTGTCACAGTGTGTTAGATACACTGTCCTTTCCCCCTCTGGGATCGGGTGTCACAGTGCGTTAGATACACTGTCCTTTCCCCCTCTGGGACCGGGTGTCACAGTGCGTTAGATACACTGTCCTTTCCCCCTCTGGGACCGGGTGTCACAGTGCGTTAGATACACTGTCCTTTCCTCCTCTGGGACAGGGTGTCACAGTGCGTTAGATACACTGTCCTTTCCCCCTCTGGGATCGGGTGTCACAGTGCGTTAGATACACTGTCCTTTCCACCTCTGTGACCGGGTGTCACAGTGCGTTAGATACACTGTCCTTTCCCCCTCTGGGACCGGGTGTCACAGTGCGTTAGATACACTGTCCTTTCCCCCTCTGGAACCGGGTGTCGCAGTGTGTTAGATACACTGTCCTTGCCCCCTCTGGGACCGGGGAGCGTCAGGCCGAGTTTACTGGGGCCTGAGTCTCGGGAGAGTGAGTGACGTGACAGCACGACCTCTGACCTCCCCCCGGGACGGTATGGGGGGTTGCGGGGGGGGAGGGGTGAGAGCGGAGCCACACTGACGCCTTTTTCTTTGTTTTGGCACCTTCTTTCTGCAGGCAATGTTGCGTGGATGCACCTGTTGGCGGCCAAGACCCTCCAGCAGAGGCCTGAGCTCCTGGGCGGCCAAGCCTACTTCTGCTACGATGACTCTCCCTACCTCAGCTACGAGGACTTCGACATGGAGTTCCTGGGGCCCAGCGGGATCCGGATGCTCGGCGAGCGTCCTCTGGTTCCCTTCGTTGCCCTCTACCTGCTGGCCTGGATGTTCGAGGCCCTCCAGTGGCTCCTGCGACCCCTGGTGACCTACACCCCGACCTTCAACCGCTACACGCTGAGCATTGTCACCACAAGCTTCTCCGTGCGCACCGACAAGGCCGCGCGCCACTTTGGGTATCGACCGCTGGTCCCGTGGGCAGAGAGCCGGGCCCGCACCCTCGGCTGGGTCAGCACTCTCGACGCGGAGAGCGCCAAGAGGCAGTAGCGGACCGCTTTGACCCCCCCCCCCACCACCCGTGACCCTCCGATCCCATAACACCCGCCAGTTGGCTTGCCCAATTTACCGCTGGCCCATCAGGAACAGCAAGTCTCCACCCGTCGTTGACTACCACTGAGGAGCTCTCCGATGGCGTAGTAAAGCTTGGCTGCCCCGATGTGGCGATGTCCGATTCACCCACAACCCCGCAACACCTAGAATCACGGAACAGTACAGCACAGAAGGAGGCCATTCGGCCCATTGTGCCTGTGCCGGCTCTTTCAAAGAGCTCTCCAATTAGTCCCACTCCCCCCCCCCCCCCCACTGCTCTTTCCCCATATCCCTGCAATTTTTCCCCTTCAAGTTTATATCCAATTCCCTTTTGAAAGTTACTATTGAATCTGCCTCCACCACCCTTTCAGGCAGCGCATTCCAGATCACAACCACTCGCTGCGTAAAAAAGGTTTTTTCCTCGTGTCCCCTCTGGTTCTTTTGCCAATCACCTTAAGTCTGCGCCCTCTCGTTCTCGACCCTTCAGCCACTGGAAACATTTTCTCTTTATTTACTCTGTCCAGACCCCTCATGATTTTGAACACCTCTATCAAATCTCCTCTCAATCTTCTCTGCTCCAAGGAGAACAACCCCAGCTTCTCCAGTCTATCCCTCATTCCTGGAACCATTCTGGTAAATCTTTTCTGCACCCTCTCTAAGGCCTTCACATCCTTCCTAAAGTGCGGTGCCCAGAATTGGACACAGTACTCCAGTTGGGGCCGAACTAGTGTTTTATAAAGGTTCATCATAATTTCCACACTTTTGTACTCTATGTTTGGAGGCGTGTGGGGGGTTAAAATAGCAGATTCGGGGGTCCCGAACCCATCCCGCCCCCATGCCAGTTTCGCTGGAGGCGGGTCCCCGAACTGTGCTGGGACCCGCCTCCCCGAGGCGGGAAGGGGATTAGTGACAATTAACTGCCTGTTAACAGGTAGTTAACAGGCAGTTTTTTGGCTAATCCCTATTTTCAGCCCTGAAGTGTGGGCTGCCCGACGGCTCCAAACCACGCCGTTTTAGCGGGGCGGACCGTGGGTCTGCAGGGGTTGGAGGGGTCGATATGTCCGGTGGGCAGGTGAGTGATGGGTGCGTGTGTGCAGAGGTAAGTGTGTAAGGTAAGTGTAAAGTGTGGAAAAAAGTTTTACTTACCTTAACTTCCTCCTGCAGGTGTCAGCCCTTCAGGTCTCGGGAGTCAGAAATCTCACCGGCACAGAAAGCAGAATGGCCGCGGAGCTGTCAAAAGCTGCAGTCTCTGCTTTCTGTGCTGGATTGATTTCTAACTGAGTCTAAGTACAGGGACTCACGTTAGAAATCATATTGTCAGTGTTTGACAGCTTCACAGAGCTGTCAAACGCTGAAATTTCATCTGTCAAAAGCTCTTGACAGATGAAATTTCAATGGCTGACGTCACCTGTATCCAAGGGACCCTTGATTGGCCTGCTAAGCCTGCTGGGCGGGCTTAACAAGGTCAATCAAGGGAAAATACAGTGAGTTGGCAACAAGTCGATGGAGGTGGGATTACAACCCAAAAGGTGGGAGTCCCGCCTCCATCACGTCCCCATTGACAAAATCCAGCCCATATGCCCAGGATCCCGTAAGCCTTTTAAACCGCTTTCTCAACATGCCCTGCCACCTTCAACGATTTGTGCACACATACCCCCAGGTCTCTTTGTTCGTGCACCCCCCCCTTTAGGATTGTACCCTTTAGTTTATATGTCCTCTCCCCATTCATTCTCCCAAAATGTATCACTTCATACTTTTCTGCGTTAAATGTCATCTGCCACGTGTCCGCCCATTCCACCAGCCTGTCCAAGTCTTCCTGAAGTCTATCACTCTCCTCCTCACTCTTCACTATACTTCCAAGATTTTGAAATGGTGCCCTGTACACCTACGTCCAAGTCATTAATATATAAATCAAGAAAAGCAGTGGTCCTAGTACCGACCCCTGGGGAACACCACTGTGTACCTTCCTCCAGTCCGAAAAACAACCGTTCACCACTACTCTCTGTTTCCTGTCCCTTAGCCAATTCCGTATCCATGCTGCCACTGTCCCTTTTATTCCATGGACTTCAACTTTGCTGGCAAGCCTATTATGTGGCACTTTGTCGAACGCCTTTTGGAAATTCATATACACCACGTCAACCGCATTGCCCTCATCAACCCTCTCTGTTACCTCATCAAAAAACTCGATCAAGTTGGTTAAACACGATTTGCCATTAACAAATCCGTGCTGGCTTTCCTTAATTAATCCACACCTATCCAAGTGACTGTTAATTTTGTCCCTGATTACTGTTTCTAAAAGCTTCCCCACTACCGAGGTTAAACTGACTGGCCTGTAGTTGCTGGGTTTATCTTTACACCCTTTTTTGAACAATGGTGTAACATTTGCAATTCTCCAGTCCTTGCATCACCCCCGTATCTATGGAGGATTGGAATATTATGGCCAGTACCTCCCCAATTTCCACCCTCAATTCCCTCAGCATCCTAGGATGCATCCCATCTGCTCCTGGTGACTTATCTACTTTAAGTACAGCCAGCCTTTCTAATACCTTTATCAATTTTATCCTATCAAGCGTCTCCACTACCTCCTCCTTCACTATGTCTATGGCAGCTTCCTCTTCCTTGGTGAAGACAGATGCAAAGTACTCGTTCAGTACCTCAGCCACCTGTCCCGCCACCTTCAAAGATTAGTGTACGCACCCCCCAGGTCTCTCTGTTCCTGCACCCCCTTTAACATTGTACCATTTAGTGTGTACGGTCTCTCCTCATTCTTCCTACCCAAATGTATCACCTCACACTTCTCTGCGTTGAATTTCATCTGCCAGGTGTCCGCCCATTCCACCAGCCAGTCTATGTCTTCTTGAAGTCTATCACTATCCTCCTCACTGTTTACTACACTTCCAAGTTTCATGTCATCTGCAAATTTCGATATTGTGCCCTGTGCCTCCAAGTCTAAGGTGTTAACGTATATCAAAAACAGCAGTGGTGCTAGTACTGAACCTTGGGGAATGCCACAGTATACCTCCCTCCAGTCCGAGAAACAGCCATTCACCACAACCCTCTGATTTCTGTCCCTTAGCCAATTTTGTATCTGTGCTGCTACTGCCCCTTTTATCCCATGGGCTTCAATTTGGCTAACGAGCCTAGTATGTGGCACTTTCTCAAACGCTTTATGAAACTCCATGTACACAACATCTACTGCACTGCCCTCATCCACCCTCTCTGTTATCTCATCAGAAAACTCAATCAAGTTCGTCAAACACGATTTGCCCTTAACAAATGCGTGCTGGCTCTCCTTTATTAGTCCGTGCTTGTACAAGTGGCTGTTAATTTTCTCTTGGATTATTGTTTCTAAAAGCTGCCCCATCACCGACGTTAAACTGACTGGCCTGTAATTGCCGGGTTTATCTTTACACCCTATTTTGAACGAGGGTGTAACATTTGCAATCCTCCAGACCTCTGGCACCACCCCTGTATCTAGGGAGGATTGGAAAATTGTGGCCAGCACCTCCGCAATATCTACCCTTACATCCCACTTTAATTACCGTCAGCCTTTCCAGTACCTCCTCTTTATCTATTTTTAATCTCATCCACTTTCGCAGCAACCTCCTCATTTACCGTAACTTTGGCAAAGTCCTCTTCCTTGGTAAACACTGATGGAAAGTACTCATTTAGCACCTCAGCCATGCCTTCTGCCGCCACCAATAGATCTCCATTCTGGTCCCTAATCGGCCCCACCGCTCCCCTGACAACCCTTATTTTTTCACCCTTTTTCTCACGACTGTAGGTATATACACAGACCCTTAATTTTTAATTTTGGTACATCTTAAAATGCTTTGCCAGGCCAACAGGTTTCTTCGGAGTGAAATAAAGTTGGTGAATGTAACAGACGGTCGTTCACTGATAAGTGGACATGGAATGTGCTTTGATGTGTTTTACTAAAAGGCAGTAAACATTGGGTGAGCAAATGTGCTTTCAAAAGAAACTGTTGAATCGAAACTGCTTTGTGATGGAGATATTTCAAGAGCTGGGTGGATAGTGGGTACTGACGGAACAAATGGTTGTGACTGCAGGGGATAGTCATAGACGACAGAGATAAACAAACCCCCTTAGATTTTGCAGACTTCGGGCTGGATTTTCATTGACCCGTGGAGGCGGGTTTGGAGGCGTGTGGGGGGTTAAAATTGCGAAAACTGGCGGGCTGGCACGACACCGCCTCCACGCAATTTTCATTAAATCGTGTCTGCTGGTCCCGCCTCCGTCCCGCCTCTTATTGGCGGGATAGGCTGTTAAAGCCGTTAACAAGCACTAAATTGCCTCTATAATGCCATTTTGAAAGGCTTTTGTGATTTTAACCCTTTTTCTACTTGAAGCACGCCTGTTCTGAACCGCGAATGTGAAACCTGGCGGGAGCACATTTGGCTGGCTGGCTATGGGGATGCATATGTGGATGGATGGATGGGGAGGAGACATATCTGGGAGTGGTGGTGTAAAAATATCTGGGAGCAGACTTAGGGCTGCTGCTACTCATTTTGCCTCCAGGTCCTCTCACAGCAAAGGCCAGGCAGTCTTTGCAGACCTTCAATGCAGCAGCAATGATGACATCATCAGAGGCAACTTTCAGACTGAAAACACTAATTGGGTCATGGGTTCCCACATGCTGGAACTCAATTGCCCAATTAGGTGAAAATCGCATCAATCTCCCACATCCAATTGCAGTCGGGTGGATAACACGAAAAGTGGATGACACGACACCAACCCGCCCCAGTATCAGAATCCAGCCCTTCGTGTCTACAACGAACAGGCCACAAGGGTGCAGAACGATTTTTGGTGGCTAAAGGGGCGGAGTCAAGCCTTTGAGAGTTCGGAAATACAGGATGTAACGGAACACGCGAAATGTGACCAAGTGGTTCACTGCCACTTCTGTAAACTTTGAGTGAATTAACGATTTGGGGGTTCGAGAAAGGCAGCTAACAGGTAGCCACACAGCGGGGGGGTGTGTGTGTGTGAAAATTTGACAGCTCAAACAACTCAGGTCGAACATTAAAGGAACTCCGAATGATTGATTTACTGAAAAAGGCAAGGAAAACTGCATCAAAAACAGTGACGAAAAATATCGGCGCTGCAGTCGCAAGGCCGAAGAGCTGCTGCACTCGGAAGGAGGGGCCGACAATCAACGCTGGACTCATCATTCACAGGTGGTTGCATGTATGATTTCTTGTAACATTATCGGAGTTACCTGACCCCTCCCCCCGTGACTGAGGTCACACCTGACCCCTCCCCCCGTGACTGAGGTCACACCTGATCCCCTCCCCCCGTGACTGAGGTCACACCTGACTCCTCCCCCTGTGACTGAGGTCACACCTGACCCCTCCCCCTGTGACTGAGGTCACATCTGACCCACTCCCCCCAGTGACTGAAGTCACACCTGACCCCGCCCCCAGTGACTGAGGTCACACCTGACCCCGCCCCCAGTGACTGAGGTCACACCTGACCCCCTCCCCCCAGTGACTGAGCTCACACCTGACCCCCTCCCCCCAGTGACTGAGGTCACACCTGACCCCCTCCCCCCGTGACTGAGGTCACACCTGACCCCTCCCCCCGTGACTGAGGTCACACCTGATCCCTCCCCCCGTGACCGAGGTCACGCCTGATCCACTCCCCCCGTGACTGGGGTCACACCTGACCCCCTCCCCCCAGTGACTGAGGTCACACCTGACCCCTCCCCCCCATGACTGAGCTCACACCTGGCCCCTCCCCCCCGTGAGTGAGCTCACACCTGACCCCTCCCCCCAGTGACTGAGGTCACACCTGACCCCTCCCCCCGTGACTGAGGTCACACCTGACCCCTCCCCCCAGTGACTGAGATCACACCTGACTCCTCCCCCAGAGACTGAGGTCACACCTGACTCCTCCGCCCGTGACTGAGGTCAAACCTGACCCCCTCCCCCCAGTGACTGAGGTCACACCTGACCCCTCCCCCAGAGACTGAGGTCACACCTGACCCCTCCCCCAGTGACCGAGGTCACACCTGACCCCTCCCCCAGTGACCGAGGTCACCCTGACCCCTCCCCCAGTGACTGAGGTCACACCTGACCCCCTCCCCCCAGTGACGGACCGAGGTCACACCTGACCCCTCCCCCCAGTGACGGACCGAGGTCACACCTGACCCCTCCCCCCGTGACCGAGGTCACACCTGACCCCTCCCCCCAGTGACAGGTCACACCTGACCCCTCCCCCCCGTGACCGAGGTCACACCTGACCCTTCCCCCGTGACTGAGGTCACACCTGACCCTTCCCCCGTGACTGAGGTCACACCTGACCCCTCCCCCCAGTGACGGACTGAGGTCACACCTGATCCACCCTCCAGTGACTGAGGTCACACCTGACCCACTCCCCCCGTGACTGAGGTCACACCTGACCCACTCCCCCCGTGACTGAGGTCACACCTGACCCCTCCCCCCAGTGACAGAGTCACACCTGACCCCTCCCCCCCGTGACGAGGTCACACCTGACCCTCCCCCGTGACTGAGGTCACACCTGACCCCTCCCCCGTGACTGAGGTCACATCTGACCCTCTCCCCCAGTGACTGAGGTCACACCTGACCCCTCCCCCCAGTGGGACTGAGGTCACACCTGATCCACCCTCCCCAGTGACTGAGCTCACACCTGACCCCCTCCCCCCGTGACTGAGGTCACACCTGACCCCCTCCCCCCGTGACTGAGGTCACACCTGACTCCTCCCCCCGTGACTGAGGTCACACCTGACCCACTGCCCCCCGTGACCTGAGGTCACACCTGACCACTCCCCCCGAGACTGAGGTCACACCTGACCCCTCCCCCCCGTGACTGAGCTCACACCTGACCCCTCCCCCCCGTGACTGAGGTCACACCTGGACCCCCTCCCCCCAGTAACTGAGGCTCACACCTGACCCCTCCCCCCAGTGACTGAGGTCACACCTGACCCCCTCCCCCCCAGTGACTGAGGTCACACCTGACCCCTCCCCCCAGTGCCTGAGGTCACACCTGACCCCTCCCCCAGTGACTGAGGTCACACCTGACCCCTCATCCGTGACTGAGGTCACACCTGACCCCTCCCCCCAGTGACTGAGGTCACACCTGACCCCTCCCCCCGTGACTGAGGTCACACCTGACCCTTCCCCCCGTGACTGAGGTCACACCTGACCCCTCCCCCCAGTGACGGACGAGGTCACACCTGATCCACCCTCCAGTGACTGAGGTCACACCTGACCCACTCCCCCCGTGACTGAGGTCACACCTGACCCACTCCCCCCGTGACTGAGGTCACACCTGACTCCTCCCCCCGTGACTGAGGTCACACCTGACCCCCTCCCCCCAGTGACTGAGGTCACACCTGACCCCTCCCCCCGTGACCTGAGGTCACACCTGACTCCTCCCCCCGTGACTGAGGTCACACCTGACCCACTCCCCCCGTGACTGAGGTCACACCTGACCCACTCCCCCCGTGACTGAGGTCACACCTGACCCTTCCCCCCCGTGACTGAGCTCACACCTGACCCCCTCCCCCCAGTGACTGAGGTCACACCTGACCCCCTCCCCCAGTGACTGAGGTCACACCTGACCCCTCCCCCAGGGACTGAGGTCACACCTGACCCCTCCCCCCAGTGACTGAGGTCACACCTGATCCTCCCCCCGTGACTGAGGTCACACCTGACCCTTCCCCCCGTGACTGAGGTCACACCTGACCCCTCTCCCCCAGTGACGGACTGAGGTCACACCTGATCCACCCTCCAGTGACTGAGGTCACACCTGACCCCTCCCCCCAGTGACTGAGGTCACACCTGACCCCGCCCCCCAGTGACTGAGGTCACACCTGACCCCCTCCCTCCAGTGACTGAGCTCACACCTGACCCCCTCCCCCCAGTGACTGAGGTCACACCTGACCCCCTCCCCCCGTGACTGAGGTCACACCTGACCCCTCCCCCCGTGACTGAGGTCACACCTGACCCCTCCCCCCGTGACCTGAGGTCACACCTGATCCCCTCCCCCCGTGACTGGGTCACACCTGACCCCCTCCCCCCAGTGACTGAGGTCACACC
This sequence comes from Squalus acanthias, assembly GCA_030390025.1. Classification (NCBI taxonomy): domain Eukaryota; kingdom Metazoa; phylum Chordata; class Chondrichthyes; order Squaliformes; family Squalidae; genus Squalus; species Squalus acanthias. The sequence goes on from JASTWF010000921.1 coordinate 57,890, forward strand.
TGACCCACTCCCCCCGTGACTGAGGTCACACCTGACTCCTCCCCCTGTGACTGAGGTCACATCTGACCCACTCCCCCCAGTGACTGAGGTCACACCTGACCCCTCCCCCCAGTGACTGAGGTCACACCTGACCCCGCCCCCAGTGACTGAGGTCACACCTGACCCCCTCCCCCCAGTGACTGAGCTCACACCTGACCCCCTCCCCCAGTGACTGAGGTCACACCTGACCCCTCCCCCCGTGACTGAGGTCCACACCTGACTCCTCCCCCTGTGACTGAGGTCACACCTGACCCTCCCCCTGTGACTGAGGTCACACCTGACCCACTCCCCCCAGTGACTGAGGTCACACCTGACCCCGCCCCCAGTGACTGAGGTCACACCTGACCCCTCCCCCAGTGACTGAGGTCACACCTGACCCCCTCCCCCCAGTGACTGAGCTCACACCTGACCCCCTCCCCCCCAGTGACTGAGGTCACACCTGACCCCCTCCCCCCGTGACTGAGGTCACACCTGACCCCTCCCCCCGTGACTGAGGTCACACCTGACCCCTCCCCCCGTGACCGAGGTCACGCCTGATCCACTCCCCCCGTGACTGGGGTCACACCTGACCCCCTCCCCCCGTGACTGAGGTCACACCTGACCCCTCCCCCCAGTGACTGAGGTCACACCTGACCCCTCCCCCCCGTGACTGAGCTCACACCTGGCCCCTCCCCCCCGTGAGTGAGCTCACACCTGACCCCTCCCCCCAGTGACTGAGGTCACACCTGACCCCTCCCCCCGTGACTGAGGTCACACCTGACCCCTCCCCCCAGTGACTGAGATTACACCTGACTCCTCCCCCAGAGACTGAGGTCACACCTGACTCCTCCGCCCGTGACTGAGGTCAAACCTGACCCCCTCCCCCCAGTGACTGAGGTCACACCTGACCCCTCCCCCCTGTGACTGAGGTCACACCTCACCCCTCCCCCAGTGACTGAGGTCACACCTGACCCCTCCCCCAGAGACTGAGGTCACACCTGACCCCTCCCCCAGTGACTGAGGTCACACCTGACCAACTCCCCCCGTGACTGAGGTCACACCTGACCCCTCCCCCAGAGACTGAGGTCACACCTGACCCCTCCCCCAGTGACCGAGGTCACACCTGACCCCCTCCCCCCAGTGACGGACCGAGGTCACACCTGACCCCTCCCCCCGTGACCGAGGTCACACCTGACCCCTCCCCCCAGTGACAGGTCACACCTGACCCCTCCCCCCGTGACCGAGGTCACACCTGACCCTTCCCCCGTGACTGAGGTCACACCTGACCCTTCCCCCGTGACTGAGGTCACACCTGACCCTTCCCCCGTGACTGAGGTCACACCTGACCCCTCCCCCCAGTGACGGACTGAGGTCACACCTGATCCACCCTCCAGTGACTGAGGTCACACCTGACCCACTCCCCCCGTGACTGAGGTCACACCTGACCCACTCCCCCCGTGACTGAGGTCACACCTGACTCCTCCCCCCGTGACTGAGGTCACACCTGACCCACTGCCCCCGTGACTGAGGTCACACCTGACCCACTCCCCCCGTGACTGAGGTCACACCTGACCCTTCCCCCCCGTGACTGAGCTCACACCTGACCCCCTCCCCCCAGTGACTGAGGTCACACCTGACCCCCTCCCCCCAGTAACTGAGGTCACACCTGACCCCCTCCCCCCAGTGACTGAGGTCACACCTGACCCCTCCCCCCGTGCCTGAGGTCACACCTGACCCCTCCCCCAGTGACTGAGGTCACACCTGACCCCTCATCCGTGACTGAGGTCACACCTGACCCCTCCCCCCAGTGACTGAGGTCACACCTGACCCCTCCCCCAGGGACTGAGGTCACACCTGACCCCTCCCCCCAGTGACTGAGGTCACACCTGACCCCTCCCCCCGTGACTGAGGTCACACCTGATCCTCCCCCCGTCACTGAGGTCACATCTGACCCACTCCCCCCGTGACTGAGGTCACACCTGACCCCTCCCCCCGTGACTGAGGTCACACCTGACCCCTCCCCCCGTGACTGAGGTCACACCTGACCCCTCCCCCGTGACTGAGGTCACACCTGACCCTTCCCCCAGAGACTGAGCTCACACCTGACTCCTCCCCCCGTGACTGAGGTCACACCTGACCCCTCCCCCCGTGACTGAGGTCACACCTGACCCTTCCCCCGTGACTGAGGTCACACCTGACCCCTCCCCCCAGTGACGGACCGAGGTCACACCTGATCCACCCTCCAGTGACTGAGGTCACACCTGACCCACTCCCCCCGTGACTGAGGTCACACCTGACCCACTCCCCCCGTGACTGAGGTCACACCTGACTCCTCCCCCCGTGACTGAGGTCACACCTGACCCCCTCCCCCCAGTGACTGAGGTCACACCTGACCCCTCCCCCCGTGCCTGAGGTCACACCTGACTCCTCCCCCCGTGACTGAGGTCACACCTGACCCACTCCCCCCGTGACTGAGGTCACACCTGACCCACACTCCCCCCGTGACTGAGGTCACACCTGACCCACTCCCCCCGTGACTGAGGTCACACCTGACCCTTCCCCCCCGTGACTGAGCTCACACCTGACCCCCTCCCCCCAGTGACTGAGGTCACACCTGACCCCCTCCCCCAGTGACTGAGGTCACACCTGACCCCTCCCCCAGGGACTGAGGTCACACCTGACCCCTCCCCCCAGTGACTGAGGTCACACCTGATCCTCCCCCCGTGACTGAGGTCACACCTGACCCTTCCCCCGTGACTGAGGTCACACCTGACCCCTCTCCCCAGTGACGGACTGAGGTCACACCTGATCCACCCTCCAGTGACTGAGGTCACACCTGACCCCTCCCCCCAGTGACTGAGGTCACACCTGACCCCTCCCCCAGTGACTGAGGTCACACCTGACCCCTCCCCCAGAGACTGAGCTCACACCTGACTCCTCCCCCCGTGACTGAGGTCACACCTGACCCCCTCCCCCCGTGACTGAGGTCACACCTGACCCTTCCCCCGTGACTGAGGTCACACCTGACCCCTCCCCCCAGTGACGGACTGAGGTCACACCTGATCCACCCTCCAGTGACTGAGGTCACACCTGACCCACTCCCCCCGTGACTGAGGTCACACCTGACCCACTCCCCCCGTGACTGAGGTCACACCTGACTCCTCCCCCCGTGACTGAGGTCACACCTGTCCCACTCCCCCCGTGACTGAGGTCACACCTGACCCACTCCTCCCGTGACTGAGGTCACACCTGACCCTTCCCCCCCGTGACTGAGCTCACACCTGACCCCCTCCCCCCAGTGACTGAGGTCACACCTGACCCCTCCCCCCCGTGCCTGAGGTCACACCTGACCCCTCCCCCAGTGACTGAGGTCACACCTGACCCCTCCCCCAGGGACTGAGGTCACACCTGACCCCTCCCCCCAGTGACTGAGGTCACACCTGATCCTCCCCCCGTGACTGAGGTCACATCTGACCCACTCCCCCCGTGACTGAGGTCACACCTGACCCCTCCCCCCGTGACTGAGGTCACACCTGACCCCTCCCCCCCGAGACTGAGGTCACACCTGACCCCTCCCCCCGTGACTGAGGTCACACCTGACCCCTCCCCCAGTGACTGAGGTCACACCTGACCCCTCCCCCAGAGACTGAGCTCACACCTGACCCCTCCCCCAGAGACTTAGCTCACACCTGACTCCTCCCCCCGTGACTGAGGTCACACCTGACCCCTCCCCCCGTGACTGAGGTCACACCTGACCCCTCCCCCCGTGCCTGAGGTCACACCTGACCCCTCCCCCAGAGACTGAGGTCACACCTGACCCACTCCCCCCGTGACTGAGGTCACACCTGACCCCTCCACCCGGTGACTGAGGTCACACCTGACCCCTCCCCCCGTGACTGAGGTCACACCTGATCCTCCCCCCGTGACTGAGGTCACATCTGACCCACTCCCCCCGTGACTGAGGTCACACCTGACCCCTCCCACCGTGACTGAGGTCACACCTGACCCCTCCCCCAGTGACTGAGGTCACACCTGACCCCTCCCCCAGAGACTGAGCTCACACCTGACTCCTCCCCCCGTGACTGAGGTCACACCTGACCCACTCCCCCCGTGACTGAGGTCACACCTGACCCTTCCCCCCTGTGACTGAGCTCACACCTGACCCCCTCCCCCCAGTGACTGAGGTCACACCTGACCCCCTCCCCCCAGTGACTGAGGTCACACCTGACCCCCCTCCCCCCAGTGACTGAGGTCACACCTGACCCCTCCCCCCCATGCCTGAGGTCACACCTGACCCCTCCCCCCGTGACTGAGGTCACACCTGACCCCTCCCCCAGGGACTGATGTCACACCTGACCCCTCCCCCCATTGACTGAGGTCACACCTGATCCTCCCCCCGTGACTGAGGTCACATCTGACCCACTCCCCCCGTGACTGAGGTCACACCTGACCCCTCCCCCCGTGACTGAGGTCACACCTGACCCCTCCCCCCGTGACTGAGGTCACACCTGACCCCTCCCCCAGTGACTGAGGTCACACCTGACCCCTCCCCCAGAGACTGAGCTCACACCTGACTCCTCCCCCCGTGACTGAGGTCACACCTGACCCCTCCCCCCGTGACTGAGGTCACACCTGACCCCTCCCCCCGTGCCTGAGGTCACACCTGACCCCTCCCCCAGAGACTGAGGTCACACCTGACCCCTCCCCCAGTGACTGAGGTCACACCTGACCCCTCAGTATCTAACCCGTGCTGTACCTGCTCTGGGAGTGTTTGATGTGACAGTGTAGAGGGAGCTTTACTCTGTATCTAACCCGTGCTGTACCTGCCCTGGGAGTGTTTGATGGGGCAGTGTAGAGGGAGCTTTACTCTGTATCTAACCCATGCTGTACCTGCCCTGGGAGTTTTTGATGGGACAGTGTAGAGGGAGCTTTACTCTGTATCTAATCTAAGCTCTGAACTATTCATCATTGAAGGAATAGGAGTCGATCAGTACAGAGAGAGTCTGAGATAAAACCTGGCGCGGATCAGTACAGAGAGAAATAAAAACAGAAAATGCTGGAGACACTCAGCAGGTCAGGCAGCATCTGTGGAGAGAGAAACAGAGTTAACGTTTCAGGTCGATGACCCTTCGTCGGAACTGGAAAAAGCAGGAAATGGAACAGGTTTTTAAGCGAGTGTGGGGGCAGGGAAAGGGGGGAGGGGAGGAAAGAACAAAAGGGAAGGTCTGTGATAGGATGGAAGGCAGGAGAGATTAAGAGACAAAAGGGATGATGGTGCAAGGCAAAAGGAGATGGTAATGGGACAAGTTAAGAAACAAAAGATGACTCTCGATGAAGTGTAAATGGCGATGGCAGAATCATCAACAGCTGCCATGAGAGAGAGAGAAAAAAAATGGAAAAAAAAGAGGCAGAGGTTATGATCTGAAATTGTTGAACTCGATGTTGAGTCCAGAAGGCTGTAAAGTTCCTAATCAAAAGATGAGCTGCTGTTCCTCGAGCTTACGTTGACCTTCATTGGAACAGTGCAAGAGGCCGAGGACGGTGAGGTCTGAGTGGGAGTGGAGGAGAATTAAAGTGACAGGCGACCGGAAGCTCGGGGTCCCCCTTACGGACTGAACGGAGGTGTTCCGCAAAGCGGTCACCCAATCTGCGTTTGGGCTCTCCAATGTAGAGGAGACCACATCGTGAGCAGCGAATACAGTATACTAAATTGCAAGAAGTACAAGTAAATCGCTGTTTCACCTGGAAAGAGTGTTTGGGGCCCTGGACAGTGGGAAGAGGGGAGGTATAAGGGCAGGTGTTGCATCTCCTGCGCTTGCACGGGAAGGTGCCGGGCGAGGGGGGGGGGGGGAAGGGCTGCTTGGGGTGATTGAGGAGTGGACCAGGGTGTAGCGGAGGGAGCGGTCCCTTCGGAATGCTGAAAGGGGAGGGATGCGGAAGATGTGTTTGGTGGTGGGATCACGCTGGAGGTGGCGGAAATGGCGGAGAATGATCCGCTGAATGTGGAGGCTGGTAGGGTGAAAGGTGAGGACAAGGGGAACCCTATCGTGGTTCCAGGAGGGAGGGGAAGGGGTGAGAGCAGAAGTGTGGGAAATAGAACGGATACGGTCGAGGGCCGTGTCAACCACAGTAGAGGGGAATCCTCGGTTGAGGGAAAAGGAAGACATGTCGGAAGCACTGGTATGGAAGGTGGCATCGTCAGAGCAGATGCAGTGGAGACAGAGAAACTGGGAGAATGGCAGTCTGACCTGCTGAGTATTTCCAGCATTTTCCGTTTTTATTTCAGATTTCCAGTATCTGCAGTATTTTGCTTTTGTATCAGTACAGGGAGAGTCTGAGATAAAACCCGGAGCAGATCAGTACAGGGAGAGTCTGAGATAAAACCCGGAGCGGATCAGTACAGAGAGCCGTTTCCTGCTCTCGCCCTGAACTAGACAATTTCATTCACTTTGCCTCCAATTTCCACCCTTCCCTCACCTTCACATGGTCCATCTCCGACTCTTCCCTCCCCTTCCTCGACTTCTCCGTCTCCATCTCTGGGGATAGGTTATTGACTAACATTCACTACAAGCCCACTGACTCCCACAGCTACCTGAACTACACTTCCTCCCACCCCGCCTCCTGTAAGGACTCTATTCCCTTCTCCCAGTTTCTCCATCTCCGCCGCATCTGCTCCGACGATGCCACCTTCCATACCAGTGCTTCCGACATGTCTTCCTTTTTCCTCAACCGAGGATTCCCCTCTACCGTGGTCAACACGGCCCTCGACCGTGTCCGTTCCATCTCCCGCACTTCTGCCCTCACCCCGGCCCCTCCCTCCCGGAACCACGATAGAGTTCCCCTTGTCCTCACCTTCCACCCCACCAGCCTCCACATTCAACGGATCATCCTCCGCCATTTCCGCCACCTCCAACGTGATCCCACCACCAAACGTATCTTCCCCTCACCTCCCCTTTCAGCATTCCGTAGGGACCGCTCCCTCCGAGACACCCTAGTCCACTCCTCTATCACCCCCAGCACCCCTTCCCCTTCACCCGGCACCTTCCCGTGCAAGCGCAGGAGATGCAACACCTGCCCTTATACATCCCCCCCTTCCCACTCTCCAGGGCCCCAAACACCCCTTCCAGGTGAAACAGCGATTTACTTGTACTTCTTGCAATTTAGTATATTGTATTCGCTGCTCACGATGTGGTCTCCTCTACATTGGGGAGACCAAACGCAGATTGGGTGACCGCTTTGCGGAACACCTCCATTCAGTCCGGAAGGTTGACCCCGAGCTTCCGGTCGCTTGTCATTTTAATTCACCGCTCCACGCTCACTCAGACCTCACCGTCCTCGGCCTCTTGCATTGTTCCACGGAAGCTCAGCGTAAGCTCCAGGAACAGCACCTCATCTTCCGTTTAGGCACTTTACAGCCTTCCGGACTCAATATCGAGTTCAACAATTTCAGATCATAACCCCGGCCCCTACCATATATATATACATTTTATCCACTCTTTTGGTCCGTACCTTTTTCCTTTTTTTCCTCTCTCTCCCCCCACGGCAGCTGTCTCTGATTCTGCCAGCATTTCACACCTTACCTTTTGTTTCTCAACCTGTCCCATTACCATCTCGTCTTGCCTTGAGCATCTCTCAATGTCTCTACTCACTAAAGACCATCCCTTTTGTTCTTTTATTCCTCCCCCCAGCCTCCCCTTGCATTTTTATCTGTTTATTTCTTGCTCTCTCAGTTCCGACGAAGGGTTTCGACCTGAAACGTTAACTCTGTTTCTCTCTCCACGGATGTTGCCTCGCCTGCTGAGTTTTTCCAGCGTTTTCTGTTGTTATTTCGGATTTCCAGCATCCGCAGTATTTTGCTACAGTACAGAGAGAGAGACTGATATAAAACCCGGAGCGGCTCAGTACAGAGAGAAATAACAACAGAAAACGCTGGAAAAACTCAGCAGGCCAGGCAGCATCCGTGGAGAGAGAAAGAGAGTTGACGTTTCAGGTCGATGACCTTTCATCAGAACTGAAACGTCAACTCTCTTTCTCTCTCCACGGATGCTGCCTGGCCTGCTGAGTTTTTCCAGCGTTTTCTGTTGTTATTTCGGATTTCCAGCATCCGCAGTATTTTGCTATCGTATCAGTACAGAGAGAGTCTGAGATAAAACCCGGAGCGGATCAGTACAGAGAGAGTCTGATATAAAACCCGGAGCGGATCAGTACAGAGAGTCTGAGATAAAACCCGGAGCGGATCAGTACAGAGAGAGTCTGATATACAACCCGGAGCGGATCAGTACAGAGAGAGTCTGACATAAAACCCGGAGTGGATCAGTACAGAGAAAGCCTGAGATAAAACCCGGAACGGCTCAGTACAGAGAAAGACTGAGATAAAACCTGGAGCGGATCAGTACAGAGAGAGTCTGATATAAAACCCGGAGCGGATCAGTAGAGAGAGAGTCTGATATACAACCCGGAGCGGATCAGTACAGAGAGAGTCTGACATAAAACCCGGAGCGGATCAGTACAGAGAGAGTCTGACATAAAACCCGGAGCGGATCAGTACAGAGAGAGTCTGAGATAAAACTCGGAGCGGATCAGTACAGAAAGAGTTTGAGATAAAATCCGGAGCGGAGCGGATCAGTACAGAGAGAGTCTGATATAAAACCCGGAGCGGATTAGTACAGAGAGAGTCTGATATAAAGCCCGGAGCGGATTAGTACAGAGAGAGACTGATATAAAACCCGGAGCGGCTCAGTACAGAGAAAGAGGGGTAAAACTTCAGTTGGTTTGTACCCGGCAGGGGCCCTAACGGGACGCTGAAGCAGTTGCGCCGGGGTGAGGCGAATTCAGCGCTGCACGCCAAATACGTCCCCCCATTGCGCCGCCGCTACCAGTTACCGCCAGGGACCACACCGCCAGGCAGATCGTGACGTCAGTGAGCGAGCAACGCTCACTGGGCGCCCGATCTTCAAAATTCATTGTCGCCTCCCGCCTTTAGCGTCTGGCCCCGACAGCAACAGGGAGAGGAGGCGTCATGCAGGCGGATGCCGGCTCCAGGGATGCTGCTTAAAGGCAGCCTCAGTAATGAGTCACAGCTCTCAGGTTAGTGCTGTTTCACTGCTTTCGTGTCAATTTGACATTGTGCAGCAGCAGCAGGAGTGTTGTGGCTACTAACAATGAGTTACATTTATTCTCTCAACTTATCAAAGTGCTGCACTTCCTTACATTAATGGGGGCTGTACTGGCAGTCGACTTGGCTCTTCAGGATCTACTGCGGAGGGAGCGGAGGCAGTGTGAAAGACTGGAGGAGGAGGGCCATCAGGGCTCTCAACAGGAGGCCTTACCCTCCAAGGGTATTCCGAGAGCACTTCTCCTACCTCCAATTAAGCGAGGAGCAGTGTATTAGAATGCCCCACTTCAACAAAGAGGTGGTCACAGAACTCTGCCACCTCCTTCAACCAGACCTCCAGCTTCAGAGCAGGGCGACCACGGCTCTCTCAATGGCAGTCACGGTCACCGTCACCCTCAATTTCTTCACCAGCGGATCCTTCCAGTCTGCAACAGGAGACATAGCCAACATCTCGCAGTTCGCCGTCCATCGCTGCATCCGGGAGGCCACTGAGGCTCTCTACAGTAGGAGAAGGGACGACATTTCCTTCCCCATCACCAGAGAGAAGCAGGACGAGCGTGTACGTGGCTTTGCCAGGATAGCGGGCTCCCCCGTGGTGCAGGGCGCCATCGGCTGCGCGCACGTGGCTTTGCGGGCCTCGCATAACAATCCTGAGATCTTCCGTAACCGCAAAGGCTACCACTCACTTAATGTGCAGTTGGTGTGCGACCACACACAGCGAATCCTCACCGTCAATGCCCGCTATATTGGCAGCAGCCACGATGCCTTCATCCTGCGTCAGTCCGGTGTGCCAGCAATCTTCCTGCCACCACATCAAGCTCGCGGCTGGCTGTCCGCTCTCCACCTGGCTCATGACCCCAGCACTCATATAATGAGAGCCATGCCTCCGCCAGGAGCATCATCGAGCAGACCATCGGGCTACTGAAGCTGCCTTGGCCGCTCGGGAGGAGCCCTCCGGTGCTCGGCTGAGCGGGTGTCCCATTTCGTGGTGGTCTGCTGCGCGCTCCACAACTTGGCCATCATGAGGGCCCAGCACTTGGCACCGGGGATTGCGGGACCACCTCAGGAGGAGGAAGAGGGAGAGGAGGAGGACAAGGGAGGAGGCAGCCGCTCAATCTTCCTTCCGGAAGTGCGGCCCGTGACCGCCTCATCAGACTGCGGTTCCAGTAAATTCATCCCCAGATCCCCATTGCTCACCACATCCCCATCGTTCCATCCCTGTCGCAGGCCATATCACAGCGCACAGCTGAAATGAAAGACACCACAAAATCATTCAAACTGAATTAATAAATTTATCAATAATCAGTGAACACATATTTACACCAAAAATATTAACTATTCACCCTTGTGCAATCCCTCAGGGCCTCTTGTTACTGTGCCTTTGCCGACACCAGTGCTCCTCTGAAGTGTTGGCCCAGTGGCTGCAGCATGGCAGGTGGAAGGCTGCTGAGTGTCCGTGCGGGAGACTTCAGATGGCCTTGCAGGACGCCCTCGACCAGCTCTGGGCCTGGAAGGCCCGCCTGTAGACTGCACCACCTCAGCATGGGCGGCAGCAGTCTGGGCTGGCTGGCTGACAGGCAACGGCAAGGGCAATGGCGGAGTGCCAGCGGTGGGAACAGGAATGCTGTCATCCTGAGAGAGGACAGCAGCTTCCTGCTCCACTGACCCACTGCCGCTCCCCCCGGGGCAGCACCTCAGCATCCCTGTTGGAGCACAGATTGCTGGCCTGCTGCGACACCGTGAAAGCCCCGGTCGATGGTGGTAGACCCAGCCACGATGGCAGCATAGAATCATAGAAACATAGAAGATAGGAGCAGGAGTAGGCCATTCGGCCCCTCGAGCCTGCTCCGCCATTCAATGCGATCATGGCTGATCATCCAAATTCAGTACCCTGTCCCTGCTTTCTCCCCATATCCCTTGATCCCTTTAGCCTTAAGAAATATATCCAACTCCTTCTTGAATCTATTTAATGAATTGGCCTCTACTGCCTTCTGTGGCAGAGAATTCCACAGGTTCACCACTCTCTGGGTGAAGAAATTCCTCCTCATCTCTGTCCTAAATGGCTTACCCCTTATCCTTAGACTGTGACCCCTGGTTCTGGACTCCCCGACCATCGGGAACATTCTTCCAGCATCTAGTTTGTCCTGTCCTGTCAGAATTTTATAAGTTTCAATGAGATCCCCTCTCATTCTTCTAAACTCCAGCGAGTATAAGCCCAATCGACCCAATCTCTCTTCATACATCATTCCTGCCATCCCAGGTATCAGCCTTGTGAATCTTCGCTGCACTCCTTCCATGGCAAGAACATCCTTCCTCAGATAAGGCGACCAAAACTGCACACAATACTCAAGGTGTGGTCTCACCAAGGCCCTGTACAACTGCAGCAGGACATCCTTGCTCCTATACTCAAACCCTTTCGTTATGAAGGCCAACATACCATTTGCCTTCTTAACCGCCTGCTGCACCTGCATGCTTACCTTCAGCGACTGGTGCACAAGGACACCCAGGTCTCGTTGCACTACCCCTTCTCCCAATCTATTGCCATTCAGATAATCTGCCTTTCTGTATTTGACACCAAAGTGAATAACCTCACATTTATCCACATTATATTGCATCTGCCACGCTTCTGCCCAATCACCCAACCTGTCCAAATCATCCTGGAGTTTCACGGCATCCTCCTCGCAGCACACACGCCCACCCAGTTTTGTGTCGTCTGCAAACTTGCCGATATTACGTCTAGTTGATTAATATATATAGTAAATAGCTGGGGTCCTAGCACCGATCCCTGCGGTACCCCACTAGTCACTGCCTGCCACTCGGAAAAAGACCCGTTTATTCCAACTCTTTGCTTTCTTTCTGCCAACCAGTTCTCTATCCAAGTCAATACCTTGCCCCCAATCCCATGTGCCTTAACTTTACACGCTAATCTCTTATGCGGGACCTTATCAAAAGCCTTTTGGAAGTCCAAATACACCACATCCACTGGTTCTCCCTTATCTATTTTACCAGTTACACCCTCAAAAAATTCCAGTGGATTAGTCAGGCATGATATACCTTTTGTAAATCCATGTTGACTTTGTCCGATCCTGTCACTGTTTTCCAAGTGCTCAGCTATTACATCTTTTATAATGGACTCTAGCATTTTCCCCACTACCGATGTCAGGCTTACCGGTCTGTAATTCCCCGTTTTCTCTCTACCACCCTTTTTGAATAGTGGGGTAACATTAGCTACCCTCCAATCCATGGGTACTGTTCCAGATTCCATCGAATGTTGGAAGATGATCAGCAATGCATCTACTATCTCTAGGGCCACTTCCTTAAGTACCCTAGGATGTAGATTATCAGGCCCTGGGGATTTATCAGCCTTCAATCCCTTCAATTTCCCCAACACCATTTCCCTACAAATACTGATTTCTTTCAGTTCCTCCCTTTCATCAGACCCTATGTTCCCCAACATCTCTGGGAGGTTATTTGTGTCCTCCTTTGTGAAGACAGAACCAAAATATGTATTTAATTGGTCTGACATTTCTTTGTTCTCCATTATAAGTTCCCCTGATTCTGACTGCAAGGGACCTATGCTTGATTTCACTAATCTTTTTCTCTTCACATATCTATAAAAGCTTTTACAGTCAGTTTTTATGTTCCCGTGCAAGCTTACTCTCGTATTCTATTTTCCCCTTCTTAATTAATCCCTTTGTCCTCCTTTGTTGAATCCTAAACTGCTCCCAATCCTCAGGATTACTGCTTTTTCTGGCCAATTTATATGCCCTCTCCTTGGATCTTATGCTATCCCTAATTTCCCTTGTTAGCCACGGTTGAGTCACCCTTTTTGTTTTATTCTCATGCCACACTGGGATGAACAAATTCTGTAGTTCGTCCATGCGGTCTTTGAATGTTTGCCATTGCCTATCCACCATCAACCCTTTGAGTGACATTCCCCAATCAATCCTACCCAACTCACACCTCATACCATCGTAGTTTCCTTTATTTAAATTCAGACCCTAGTCTCTGAGTCAACTACTTCACTCTCCATCCTAATGAAGAATTCTATCATATATGATCGAATGCAGTCAGAGCTTGCGTGGCATCAAGCTGAGACTGCATGAGAGCAGTCTGAGATTGAATGCCACCAAGCACAGACAGCATTACAGCACTAAGACGTTGCGTCGCTTCCGCCTGTGCTGCATTGGAAGCTGCCAGATCGCCCATCACACGCGGCATCAGGTCTGGGTCGCCACGGTCTCTCTGGGAGTCTACCATCCTTTGCAGACGGGAAATGATGGGCTCCATGGTGTGCGCAGAGCCTTGTGCAATGTTGGAGGCGGACTCCTCCACGCTCCTTACCATTGCCGAGAGGCTCTCACGCACACTTGCCATTGCACCTTTCATCTCTGTGTGCATGCCCATCACCCTTCTTCTAAACGCCTCCCCATCGAGGTCCTCATCTGAGTCCTGCGCAGCAGAACACGCGCGCGAACTCACCTTCTGGGGAGCTGGCCCCCGAGCTACCCTTTCCCCCCCTGGCCTTGCTGCAACCCGCTCGTCCCCGGTGCCGCACCCTGTGCAGATCCCGCTACTATACAAGCCTCTAAAGAACGCATAGTGCCAGTGTCTGAGCTGGTGCCTGCGGGTGAGACATGCAGTGACGCGGTGTCTTCTTCCTCCTCCTCTTCTCCCGCCTCGCTCCCTGTGATGCCCTCCAGTTGTGTGCCGCCTTGGCTTGCCAGAGAAAGGAAAGTGTGTGTGTGTGTGTGAGTGTGGAGCAATGCGTCTGGGTGATGTGCCTGCCATAGTTGAATAGCTGTCATTGTGTGCAAGGTGTGAGATGTGGGTGTGAGCGTTGGTAGGTAGAGATTGTTGGTGTAGCGAGTGCAGGGGCTCTGGTGCTTTGGCCAGGGTGTGAAGAATGTGGTACAGACGGTGGTATGTAGCATTTGTCGAAGAACCGACGCACCCTGACCACCCGAGTGAGCTCGTTAAATTTCTTCCTGCGCTGCGTGGGGGTCCTGGGGACCGCAGTGCTGCCCGAGACGTGCTGGGTGACCTCCCTCCACATGGCGCGGAAGACTTGTGGCGAGGGTCTCCCGCCACTTGCCGGGTGGAGCACCGCCCTCCGTCTCTCCGCAGCGAAGACCAAGGCCTCCAATGCCTCATCGCTGAATCTGCGGGCTCTCTCCCTGGGGCGAGGACCTGCCATCAGTGCAGCTTCTTGAGTCGTCCGGCTCCTTCTCCTTGGTAGGAAAAACAGAAAGGCAGAGTATTATTTAAATGGTGATAGATTGGGAAATGTTGTTGTAAAGAGGGACCTGGGTGTCCTTGTACACCAGTCACTGAAAGCAAACATGCAGGTGCAGCAAGCAGTTAGGAAGGCAAATGGTATGTTGGCCTTCATTGCAAGAGCATTTGAGTACAGGAGCAAGGATGTCTCACTACAGTTATACAGGGCCTTGGTGAGACCACACCTGGAGTACTGTGTGCAGTTTTGGTCTCCTTACCTAAGAAAGGATATACTTGCTGTCGTAAGAATGAGCCTTACGCGTGGTGAACTTAAAGTAAGCTTTAATCAACTAAAAAGGTGCTACATACAAAAGAGGTCTTACTCTATGCCTCTCCAGGATCCAACTGATCAGCCCAGTATTTATCCTGGACTAATCACCGGAAGTGATGTAATAAAGTTCGAGTCACAGGAAGCTGTATTGTGTTACCACACTTGCCATAGAGGGAGTGCAGCGAAGGTTCACCAGACTGATTCCTGGGATGGCAGGACTGTCGTATGAGGAGAGATTGGGTCGACTAGGCCTGTATTCACTAGAGTTTAGAAGAATGAGAGGGGATCTCATTGAAATGTATAAAATTCTGACAGGGCTAGACAGACTGAATGCAGGGAAGATGTTTCCCCTGGGTGGGGGGTCTAGAACGAGGGGTCACAGTCTCAGGATACAGGGGTAGGACATTTAGGACTCAGATGAGGAGAAATTTCTTCACTCAGAGGGTGGTGAACCTGTGGAATTCTCTACCACAGAAGGCTGTGGAGGCCAAGTCACTGAATATATTTAAGAAGGAGATAGATAGATTTCTAGACACAAAAGGCATCAAGGGGTATGGGGAGAGAGCGGGAATATGGTATTGAGATAGAGGATCAGCCATGATCATATTGAATGGCGGAGCAGGCTCGAAGGGCCGAATGGCCTACTCCTGCTCCTATTTTTCTATGTTTCTATGACCTGCTGCTGCTGGCTGAGACAGCTGCACAGCCAGCAATGATGAGAATGAGGTTCTGCAGCATCAATGAACCTCCCCTTTAAGAACTAGAACGAGCCTGTGGCAATGATGACTTGAGATTAGACTGCACCTGATATTGGTCAGCGCTTTGGGTTTAACACCACTGAGATAGGCCATTAGCGCTCCAATCCTTTCTTTGTGCAATGAGACTGAATTTTGCATGCAGCGAGATTCATTAGCATCTGGCGCTAATTCTCAAACTTTTCTAAAGTTAGCGCCCATTCCTGGGCTGTAATGAATTCTCCCCCAGCAGAGCCTGATATAAAACCCGGAGCAAGTCAGTACAGAGAAAGAAAGAAAGACTTGCATTTCTATAGCGACTTTCACGACCACCGGACGTCTCAGCCAATGAAGTGGAGTCGCTGTTGTAATGTGGGAAACGCGGCAGCCAATTTGCGCACAGCAAGGTCCCACAAACAGCAATGTGATAATTACCAGATAATCTCTTCTTGTTATGTTGGTTGAGGGATAAATATTGGCCCAGGACACTGGGGATAACTCCCCTGCTCTTCTTTGAAATAGTGCCATGGGATCTTTTACCTCCACCTGAGAGAGCAGACGGGGCCTCGGTTTAACGTCTCATCTGAAAGATGGCACCTCCGACAGTGTGGTTCACCCTCAGTACTGCCCCTCCGACAGTGTGGTTCACCCTCAGTACTGCCCCTCCGACAGTGCAGCGCTCCCTCAGTACTGCCCCTCCGACAGTGCAGCGGCTCCCTCAGTACTGCCCCTCCGACAGTGCAGCGCTCCCTCAGTACTGCCCCTCCGACAGTGCAGCGCTCCCTCAGTATTGCCCCCCCGACAGTGCAGCGCTCCCTCAGTACTTCACTGGAGTGTCAGCCTAGATTTTTGTGCTCAAGTCCCTGGAGTGGAACTTGAACCCACAACCTTCTGACTCAGAGGCGAGTGTGCTACCCACTGAGCCACAGCTGACACTGAGAGAGAGTCTGATATAAAGATTGCATTCTAACCCAACCACCTTAAGTCGGCAGGTGGTCAAACAATCTTTTAAGAGTGCTTTTCCTTCAGACACGCTGGAAGCGATCTAGTCGCACACTTGCGTCACCACATGTGTATCGTCAGCACATTACAGCACATGACCAAAAGCTCAGTCAAAGACGTAGGTTTCAAGGAGCGTCTTAAAGGAGGAGAGAGAGGTAGAGAGGCGGAGAGGTTTAGGGAGGGAATTCCAGAGCTTGGGGCCCAGGCAGCTGAAGGCACAGCCTCCGATGGTGGGGCGATGGAAATCGGGGGATGCGCAAGAGGACAGAATTGGAGGAGCGCAGAGATCTTGGAAGGTTGTAGGGGCTGGAGGAGCTTACAGAGATAGGGAGGGTTGTAGGGGCTGGAGGAGGTTACAGAGATAGGGAGAGTTGTAGGGGCTGGAGGAGCTTACAGAGATAGGGAGGGTTGTAGGGGCTGGAGGGGGTTACAGAGATAGTGAGGGTTGTAGGGGCTGGAGGGGGTTACAGAGATAGGGAGGGTTGTGGGGCTGGAGGAGGTTACAGAGATAGGGAAGGTTGTAGGGGCTTGTGGATGTTAGAGATAGGGAGGTTACAGAGACAGGGAGTGTTGTAGGGGCTGGAGGAGGTTACAGAGATAGGGAGTGTTGAGGGGCTGAAGGAGGTTATAGAGATAGGGAGGGTCGTAGAGGCTGGAGGTGGTTACAGAGATAGGGAGTGTTGTAGGGACTGGAGAAGGTTGCAGAGATAGGGAGGGTTGTAGGGGCTGGAGGAGGTTAGAGAGATAGGGAGGGTTGTAGGGGCTGGAGGAGGTTGCAGAGATAGGGAGGGTTGTAGGAGCTGGAGGAGGTTGCAGAGATAGGGAGGGTTGTAGGGCTGGAGGAGTTTACAGAGATAGGGAGGGTTGTAGGGGCTTGTGGACGTTACAGAGATAGGGAGGTTACAGAGATAGGGAGGGTTGTAGGGGCTGGAGGTGGTTACAGAGATAGGGAGGGATGTAGGAGCTGGAGGAGGTTTCAGAGATAGGGAGAGTTGTAGGGGCTGGAGGAGGTTACAGAGATAGGGAGGGTTGTAGGGCTGGAGGAGGTTTCAGAGATAGGGAGAGTTGTAGGGGCTGGAGATGGTTTCAGAGATAGGGAGCGTTGTAGGGGCTGGAGGAGGTTACAGAGATAGGGAGAGTTGTTGGGGCTGGAGGAGTTTACAGAGATAGGGAGGGTTTTGGGAGCTGGAGGCGGTTACAGAGATAGGGAGGGTTGTAGGGGCTGGATGCAGTTACAGAGATAGGGAGCGTTGTAGGGGCTGGAGGAGGTTACAGAGATAGGGAGAGTTGTTGGGGCTGGAGGAGGTGCAGATATCGGGAGGGTTGTGGGGCTGGAGGAGGTTACAGAGATAAGCAGGGCTGTAGGGGCTGGAAGAGGTGCAGATATCGGGAGTGTTGTGGGGCTGGAGGAGGTTACAGAGATCGGGAGGGTTGTGGGACTGGAGGAGGTTACAGAGATAGGGAGTGTTATAAGAGCTGGAGGAGGTTACAGAAATAGAGAGGGTTGTGGGGCTGGAGGAGGTTACAGAGATAAGCAGGGTTGTAGGGGCTGGAGGAGGATGCAGATATCGGGAGGGTTGTGGGGCTGGAGGAGGTTACAGAGATAGGGAGAGTTGTAGGGGCCTGGATGCGGTTACAGAGATAGAGAGGGTTGTAGGGGTTTGTGGAGGTTACAGAGATAGGAAGGATTGTAGTGCTGCAGGAGATTACAGAGATAGGGAGGGTTGTGGGACTGGAGGAGGTTACAGAGATAGGGAGTGTTGTAAGGGCTGGAGGAGGTTACAGAGATAGAGAGGGTTGTGGGGCTGGAGGAGGTTACAGAGATAGAGAGGGTTGTGGGGCTGGAGGAGGTTACAGAGATAAGCAGGGTTGTAGGAGCTAGAGGAGGATGCAGATATCGGGAGGGTTGTGGAGCTGGAGGAGGTTACAGAGATCAGGAGAGTTGTGGTGCTGGAGGTGGTTACAGAGATAGGGAGAGTTGTAGGGGCTGGATGCGGTTACAGAGATAGGGAGAGTTGTAGGACTGGAGGAGGTTACAGAGATAGAGAGGGTTGTGGGGCTGGAGGAGGTTACAGAGATAGGGAGTGTTGTAGGGGCTGGAGGAGGTTGCAGAGATAGGGAGAGTTGTAGGGGCTGGAGGAGGTTACAGAGACAGGGAGTGTTGTAGGGGCTGGAGGAGGTTACAGAGATAGGGAGGGTTGTGGGGCTGGAGGAGGTTACAGAGATAGGGAGGGTTGTAGGGGCTGGAGGAGGTTTCAGAGATAGGGCGAGTTGTTGGGGCTGGAGGAGTTTACAGAGATAGGGAGGGTTTTGGGAGCTGGAGGCGGTTACACAGATTGGGAAGGTTGTAGGGGCTGGAGGAGGTTACAGAAATAGGGAGGGTTGTAGGGGCTGGAGGAGGATGCAGATATCGGGAGGGTTGTGGGGCTGGAGGAGGTTACAGAGATAGGGAGGGTTGTAGGGGCTGGAGGAGGTTACAGAGATAGGGAGAGTTGTGGTGCTGGAGGTGGTTACAGAGATAGGGAGGGTTGTAAGGGCTGGATGCAGTTACAGAGATAGGGAGCGTTGTAGGGGCTGGAGGAGGTCACAGAGATAGGGAGAGTTCTTGGGGCTGGAGGAGTTTACAGAGATAGGGAGGGTTGTAGGTGCTGCAGGAGATTACAGAAATAGGGAGGGTTGTAGGGCTGGAGGAGGTTACAGAGATAGGGAGGGTTGTAGGGGCTGGAGGAGTTTACAGAGATAGGGAGGGTTGTAGGGACTTGTGGAGGTTACAGAGATAGGGAGGGTTGTTGGACTGGAGGAGGTTACAGAGATAGGGAGTGTTGTAAGGGCTGGAGGAGGTTACAGAGATAGAGAGGGTTGTGGGGATGGAGGAGGTTACAGAGATAGGGCGAGTTGTTGGGGCTGGAGGAGTTTACAGAGATAGGGAGGGTTTTGGGAGCTGGAGGCGGTTACACAGATTGGGAAGGTTGTAGGGGCTGGAGGAGGTTACAGAAATAGGGAGGGTTGTAGGGGCTGGAGGAGGATGCAGATATCGGGAGGGTTGTGGGGCTGGAGGAGGTTTCAGAGATAGGGAGGGTTGTAGGGGCTGGAGGAGGTTACAGAGATAGGGAGGGTTGTAGGGGCTGGAGGAGGTTACAGAGATCGGGAGAGATGTGGTGCTGGAGGTGGTTACAGAGATAGGGAGGGTTGTAAGGGCTGGATGCAGTTACAGAGATAGGGAGCGTTGTAGGGGCTGGAGGAGGTCACAGAGATAGGGAGAGTTGTTGGGACTTGTGGAGGTTACAGAGATAGGGAGGGTTGTTGGACTGGAGGAGGTTACAGAGATAGGGAGTGTTGTAAGGGCTGGAGTTGGTTACAGAGATAGAGAGGGTTGTGGGGATGGAGGAGGTTACAGAGATAGGGAGAGTTGTTGGAGCTAGAGGAGGATGCAGATATCGGGAGGGTTGTGGGGCTGGAGGAGGTTACAGAGATTGGGAGAGTTGTGGTGCTGGAGGTGGTTACAGAGATAGGGAGAGTTGTAGGGGCTGGATGCGGTTACAGAGATAGAGAGGGTTGTGGGGCTGGAGGAGGTTACACAGATAGGGAGGATTGTTGGATTGTAGGAGGGTACAGAGATAGGGAAGGTTGTAGAGGCTGGAGGAGGTTACAGAGATAGGTAGAGTTGTAGGACTGGAGGTGGTTACAGAGATAGGGAGGGTTGTAGGGTCTGGAGGAGGTTACAGAGATAGGGAGAGTTGTAGGACTGGAGGAGGTTACAGAGATAGAGAGGGTTGTGGGGCTGGAGGAGGTTACACAGATAGGTAGGGTTGTAGGCTTGTAGGAGGGTACAGAGATAGGGAGAGTTGTAGGGGCTGGAGGTGGTTACAGAGATAGGGAGGGTTGTTGGGGCTGGAGGAGGTTACAGAGATAGGGAGGGTTGTAGGGGCTGGAGGAGGTTACAGAGATAGGGAGGGTTGTAGGGCAGGAGGAGGTTACAGAGATAGGGAGTGTTGTAGGGGCTGGAGGAGGTTGCAGAGATAGGGAGAGTTGTAGGGGCTGGAGGAGGTTACAGAGACAGGGAGTGTTGTAGGGGCTGGAGGAGGTTACAGAGATAGGGAGTGTTGAGGGGCTGAAGGAGGTTATAGAGATAGGGAGTGTTGTAGGGGCTGGAGTAGGTTGCAGATATCGGGAGGGTTGTGGGGCTGGAGGAGGTTACAGAGATAGGGAGAGTTGTAGGGCCTGGATGCGGTTACAGAGATAGAGAGGGTTGTAGGGGTTTGTGGAGGTTACAGAGATAGGAAGGATTGTAGTGCTGCAGGAGATTACAGAGATAGGGAGGGTTGTGGGACTGGAGGAGGTTACAGAGATAGGGAGTGTTGTAAGGGCTGGAGGAAGTTACAGAGATAGAGAGGGTTGTGGGGCTGGAGGAGGTTACAGAGATAAGCAGGGTTGTAGGAGCTAGAGGAGGATGCAGATATCGGGAGGGTTGTGGAGCTGGAGGAGGTTACAGAGATCAGGAGAGTTGTGGTGCTGGAGGTGGTTACAGAGATAGGGAGAGTTGTAGGGGCTGGATGCGGTTACAGAGATAGGGAGAGTTGTAGGACTGGAGGAGGTTACAGAGATAGGGAGGGTCGTAGAGGCTGGAGGTGGTTACAGAGTTAGGAAGAGTTGTAGGGGCTGGAGGAGGTTACAGAGATAGGGAGGGTTGTGGGGCTGGAGGAGGTTACAGAGATAGCGAGTGTTGTAGGGGCTGGAGGAGGTTACAGAGATAGGGAGTGTTGTAGGGGCTGGAGGAGGTTACAGAGATAGGGAGTGTTGTAGGGGCTGGAGGAGGTTGCAGAGATAGGGAGAGTTGTAGGGGCTGGAGGAGGTTACAGAGACAGGGAGTGTTGTAGGGGCTGGAGGAGGTTACAGAGATAGGGAGTGTTGAGGGGCTGAAGGAGGTTATAGAGATAGGGAGGGTCGTAGAGGCTGGAGGTGGTTACAGAGTTAGGAAGAGTTGTAGGGGCTGGAGGAGGTTACAGAGATAGGGAGGGTTGTGGGGCTGGAGGAGGTTACAGAGATAGGGAGGGTTGTAGGGGCTGGAGGAGGTTTCAGAGATAGGGAGAGTTGTAGGGGCTGGAGGAGGTTACAGAGATAGGGAGTGTTGTAGGGGCTGGAGGAGGTTACAGAGATAGGGAGAGGTTGTAGGGGCTGGAGGAGGTTACAGAGATAGGGAGGGTTGTAGGGGCTGGAGGAGGTTACAGAGATAGGGAGGGTTGTAGGGGCTGGAGGAGGTTACAGAGATAGGGAGGGTTGTAGGGGCTGGAGGAGGTTACAGAGATAGGGAGAGTTGTAGGGGCTGGAGGAGGTTACAGAGATAGGGAGGTTGTTGGGGCTGGAGGAGGTTACAGAGATAGGGAGGGTTGTAGGGGCTGGAGGAGGTTACAGAGATAGGGAGGTTGTAGGGGCTGGAGGAGGTTACAGAGATAGGGAGGGTTGTAGGGGCTGGAGGAGGTTACAGAGATAGGGAGGGTTGTGGGGCTGGAGGAGGTTACAGAGATAGGGAGGGTTGTAGGGGCTGGAGGAGGTTACAGAGATAGGGAGGGTTGTAGGGGCTGGAGGAGGTTACAGAGATAGGAGGGTTGTAGGGGCTGGAGGAGGTTACAGAGATAGGGAGAGTTGTGGTGCTGGAGGTGGTTACAGAGATACGGAGGGTTGTAAGGGCTGGATGCAGTTACAGAGATAGGTAGCGTTGTAGGGGCTGGAGGAGGTTACAGAGATAGGGAGAGTTGTTGGGGCTGGAGTAGTTTACAGAGATAGGGAGGGTTGTAGGGGCTGCAGGAGATTACAGAAATAGGGAGGGTTGTAGGACTGGAGGAGGTTACAGAGATAGGGAGTGTTGTAAGGGCTGGAGGAGGTTACAGAGATAGAGAGGGTTGTGGGGCTGGAGGAGGTTACAGAGATAAGCAGGGTTGTAGGAGCTAGAGGAGGATGCAGATATCAGGAGGGTTGTGGAGCTGGAGGAGGTTACAGAGATAGGGAGGGTTGTAGGGGCTGGAGGAGGTTACAGAGATAGAGAGGGTTGTGGGGCTGGAGGAGGTTACACAGATAGGGAGGGATGTAGGCTTGTAGGAGGGTACAGAGATAGGGAGAGTTGTAGGGGCTGGAGGTGGTTACAGAGATAGGGAGGGTTGTTGGGGCTGGAGGAGGTTACGGAGATAGGGAGGGTTGTAGGGGCTGGAGGAGGTTACAGAGATAGGGAGGGTTGTAGGGGCTGGAGGAGGTTACAGAGACAGGGAGTGTTGTAGGGGCTGAAGGAGGTTATAGAGATAGGGAGGGTCGTAGAGGCTGGAGGTGGTTGCAGAGATAGGGAGGGTTGTAGGGGCTGGAGGAGGTTACAGAGATAGGGAGTGTTGTTGGGGCTGGAGGAGGTTGCAGAGATAGGGAGGGTTGTTGGAGTTTACAGAGATAGGGAGGGATGTAGGGGCTGGAGGAGGTTACAGAGATAGGGAGGGTTGTAGGGGCTGGAGGAGGTTACAGAGATAGGGAGGGTTGTGGGGCTGGAGGAGGTTACAGAGATAGGGAGGGTTGTAGGGGCTGGAGGAGGTAGGGAGGGTTGTAGGGGCTGGAGGAGGTTACAGAGATAGAGAGGGTTGTAGGGGTTGTGGAGGGTACAGAGATAGGAAGGATTGTAGTGCTGCAGGAGATTACAGAGATAGGGAGGGTTGTGGGATGGAGGAGGTTACAGAGATAGGGAGTGTTGTAAGGGCTGGAGGAGGTTACAGAGATAGAGAGGGTTGTGGGGCTGGAGGAGGTTACAGAGATAAGCAGGGTTGTAGGAGCTAGAGGAGGATGCAGATATCGGGAGGGTTGTGGAGCTGGAGGAGGTTACAGAGATCAGGAGAGTTGTGGTGCTGGAGGTGGTTACAGAGATAGGGAGAGTTGTAGGGGCTGGATGCGGTTACAGAGATAGGGAGAGTTGTAGGACTGGAGGAGGTTACAGAGATAGAGAGGGTTGTGGGGCTGGAGGAGGTTACACAGATAGGGAGAGTTGTAGGCTTGTAGGAGGGTACAGAGATAGGGAGAGTTGTAGGGGCTGGAGGTGGTTACAGAGATAGGGAGGGTTGTTGGGGCTGGAGGAGGTTACAGAGATAGCGAGTGTTGTAGGGGCTGGAGGAGGTTACAGAGATAGGGAGGGTTGTAGGGCTGGAGGAGGTTACAGAGATAGGGAGGGTTGTGGGGCTGGAGGAGGTTACAGAGATAGGGAGGGTTGTAGGGGCTGGAGGAGGTTTCAGAGATAGGGAGGGTTGTAGAGGCTGGAGGAGGTTTCAGAGATAGGGAGAGTTGTAGGGGCTGGAGATGGTTTCAGAGATAGGGAGGGTTGTAGGGGCTGGATGCAGTTACAGAGATAGGGAGCGTTGTAGGGGCTGGAGGAGGTTACAGAGATAGGGCGAGTTGTTGGGGCTGGAGGAGTTTACAGAGATAGGGAGGGTTTTGGGAGCTGGAGGCGGTTACACAGATTGGGAAGGTTGTAGGGGCTGGAGGAGGTTACAGAGATAGGGAGGGTTGTAGGGGCTGGAGGAGGATACAGATATAGGGAGGGTTGTAGGGCTGGAGGAGGTTACAGAGATAGGGAGGGTTGTAGGGGCTGGAGGAGGTTACAGAGATAGGGAGGGTTGTGGGGCTGGAGGAGGTTACAGAGATAGGGAGGGTTGTAGGGCTGGAGGAGGTTACAGAGATAGGGAGGGTTGTAGGGGCTGGAGGAGGTTACAGAGATAGGGAGGGTTGTAGGGGCTGGAGGAGGTTACAGAGATAGGGAGGGTTGTAGGGGCTGGAGGAGGTTACAGAGATAGGGAGGGTTGTAGGGCTGGAGGAGGTTACAGAGATAGGGAGTGTTGTAGGGGCTGGAGGAGGTTGCAGAGATAGGGAGAGTTGTAGGGGCTGGAGGAGGTTACAGAGACAGGGAGTGTTGTAGGGGCTGGAGGAGGTTACAGAGATAGGGAGTGTTGAGGGGCTGAAGGAGGTTATAGAGATAGGGAGGGTCGTAGAGGCTGGAGGTGGTTACAGAGATAGGGAGTGTTGTAGGGGCTGGAGTAGGTTGCAGATATCGGGAGGGTTGTGGGGCTGGAGGAGGTTACAGAGATAGGGAGAGTTGTAGGGGCTGGATGCGGTTACAGAGATAGAGAGGGTTGTAGGGGTTTGTGGAGGTTACAGAGATAGGAAGGATTGTAGTGCTGCAGGAGATTACAGAGATAGGGAGGGTTGTGGGACTGGAGGAGGTTACAGAGATAGGGAGTGTTGTAAGGGCTGGAGGAGGTTGCAGAGATAGAGAGGGTTGTGGGGCTGGAGGAGGTTACAGAGATAAGCAGGGTTGTAGGAGCTAGAGGAGGATGCAGATATCCGGAGGGTTGTGGAGCTGGAGGAGGTTACAGAGATCAGGAGAGTTGTGGTGCTGGAGGTGGTTACAGAGATAGGGAGAGTTGTAGGGGCTGGATGCGGTTACAGAGATAGGGAGAGTTGTAGGACTGGAGGAGGTTACAGAGATAGAGAGGGTTGTGGGGCTGGAGGAGGTTACACAGATAGGGAGAGTTGTAGGCTTGTAGGAGGGTACAGAGATAGGGAGAGTTGTAGGGGCTGGAGGTGGTTACAGAGATAGGGAGGGTTGTAAGGGCTGGATGCAGTTACGGAGATAGGGAGCGTTGTAGGGGCTGGAGGAGGTTACAGAGATAGGGAGGGTTGTAGGGCTGGAGGAGGTTACAGAGATAGGGAGGGTTGTAGGGGCTGGAGGAGTTTACAGAGATAGGGAGGGTTGTAGGGACTTGTGGAGGTTACAGAGATAGGGAGGGTTGTTGGACTGGAGGAGGTTACAGAGATAGGGAGTGTTGTAAGGGCTGGAGGAGGTTACAGAGATAGAGAGGGTTGTGGGGATGGAGGAGGTTACAGAGATAAGCAGGGTTGTTGGAGCTAGAGGAGGATGCAGATATCGGGAGGGTTGTGGGGCTGGAGGAGGTTACAGAGATCGGGAGAGTTGTGGTGCTGGAGGTGGTTACAGAGATAGGGAGAGTTGTAGGGGCTGGATGCGGTTACAGAGATAGAGAGGGTTGTGGGGCTGGAGGAGGTTACACAGATAGGGAGGATTGTTGGATTGTAGGAGGGTACAGAGATAGGGAAGGTTGTAGAGGCTGGAGGAGGTTAGAGAGATAGGTAGAGTTGTAGGACTGGAGGTGGTTGCAGAGATAGGGAGAGTTGTAGGACTGGAGGAGGTTACAGAGATAGAGAGGGTTGTGGGGCTGGAGGAGGTTACACAGATAGGTAGGGTTGTAGGCTTGTAGGAGGGTACAGAGATAGGGAGAGTTGTAGGGGCTGGAGGTGGTTACAGAGATAGGGAGGGTTGTTGGGGCTGGAGGAGGTTACAGAGATAGGGAGGGTTGTAGGGGCTGGAGGAGGTTACAGAGATAGGGAGGGTTGTAGGGCTGGAGGAGGTTACAGAGATAGGGAGTGTTGTAGGGGCTGGAGGAGGTTGCAGAGATAGGGAGAGTTGTAGGGGCTGGAGGAGGTTACAGAGACAGGGAGTGTTGTAGGGGCTGGAGGAGGTTACAGAGATAGGGAGTGTTGAGGGGCTGAAGGAGGTTATAGAGATAGGGAGGGTCGTAGAGGCTGGAGGTGGTTACAGAGATAGGGAATGTTGTAGGGGCTGGAGTAGGTTGCAGATATCGGGAGGGTTGTGGGGCTGGAGGAGGTTACAGAGATAGGGAGAGTTGTAGGGCCTGGATGCGGTTACAGAGATAGAGAGGGTTGTAGGGGTTTGTGGAGGTTACAGAGATAGGAAGGATTGTAGTGCTGCAGGAGATTACAGAGATAGGGAGGGTTGTGGGACTGGAGGAGGTTACAGAGATAGGGAGTGTTGTAAGGGCTGGAGGATGTTACAGAGATAGAGAGGGTTGTGGGGCTGGAGGAGGTTACAGAGATAAGCAGGGTTGTAGGAGCTAGAGGAGGATGCAGATATCGGGAGGGTTGTGGAGCTGGAGGAGGTTACAGAGATCAGGAGAGTTGTGGTGCTGGAGGTGGTTACAGAGATAGGGAGAGTTGTAGGGGCTGGATGCGGTTACAGAGATAGGGAGAGTTGTAGGACTGGAGGAGGTTACAGAGATAGAGAGGGTTGTGGGGCTGGAGGAGGTTACACAGATAGGGAGAGTTGTAGGCTTGTAGGAGGGTACTGAGATAGGGAGAGTTGTAGGGGCTGGAGGTGGTTACAGAGATAGGGAGGGTTGTTGGGGCTGGAGGAGGTTACAGAGATAGCGAGTGTTGTAGGGGCTGGAGGAGGTTACAGAGATAGGGAGGGTTGTAGGGCTGGAGGAGGTTACAGAGATAGGGAATGTTGTAGGGGCTGGAGGAGGTTGCAGAGATAGGGAGAGTTGTAGGGGCTGGAGGAGGTTACAGAGACAGGGAGTGTTGTAGGGGCTGGAGGAGGTTACAGAGATAGGGAGTGTTGAGGGGCTGAAGGAGGTTATAGAGATAGGGAGGGTCGTAGAGGCTGGAGGTGGTTACAGAGTTAGGAAGAGTTGTATGGGCTGGAGGAGGTTACAGAGATAGGGAGGGTTGTGGGGCTGGAGGAGGTTACAGAGATAGGGAGGGTTGTAGGGGCTGGAGGAGGTTTCAGAGATAGGGAGAGTTGTAGGGGCTGGAGGAGGTTTCAGAGATAGGGAGAGTTGTAGGGGCTGGAGGAGGTTACAGAGATAGGGAGGGTGGGTTGTCGGGGCTTGTGGACGTTACAGAGATAGAGAGGGTTGTAGGGGCTGGAGGAGGTTTCAGAGATCGGGGGAGTTGTAGGGGCTGGAGGAGGTTTCAGAGATAGGGAGGGTTGTAGGGGCTGGATGCAGTTACAGAGATAGGGAGCGTTGTAGGGGCTGGAGGAGGTTACAGAGATAGGGCGAGTTGTTGGGGCTGGAGGAGTTTACAGAGATAGGGAGGGTTTTGGGAGCTGGAGGCGGTTACACAGATTGGGAAGGTTGTAGGGGCTGGAGGAGGTTACAGTAATAGGGAGGGTTGTAGGGGCTGGAGGAGGATGCAGATATCGGGAGGGTTGTGGGGCTGGAGGAGGTTACAGAGATCGGAAGGGTTGTAGGGGCTGGAGGAGGTTACAGAGATCGGGAGGGTTGTAGGGGCTGGAGGAGGTTACAGAGATAGGGAGGGTTGTAGGGGCTGGAGGAGGTTACAGAGATAGGGAGAGTTGTGGTGCTGGAGGTGGTTACAGAGATAGGGAGGGTTGTAAGTGCTGGATGCAGTTACAGAGATAGGTAGCGTTGTAGGGGCTGGAGGAGGTTACAGAGATAGGGAGAGTTGTTGGGGCTGGAGGAGTTTACAGAGATAGGGAGGGTTGTAGGGGCTGCAGGAGATTACAGAAATAGGGAGGGTTGTAGGACTGGAGGAGGTTACAGAGCTAAGCAGGGTTGTAGGAGCTAGAGGAGGATGCAGATATCGGGAGGGTTGTGGAGCTGGAGGAGGTTACAGAGATAGGGAGGGTTGTAGGCTTGTAGGAGGGTACAGAGATAGGGAGAGTTGTAGGGGCTGGAGGTGGTTACAGAGATAGGGAGGGTTGTTGGGGCTGGAGGAGGTTACAGAGATAGGGAGGGTTGTAGGGGCTGGAGGAGGTTACAGAGATAGGGAGTGTTGTAGGGGCTGGAGGAGGTTACAGAGATAGGGAGTGTTGAGGGGCTGAAGGAGGTTATAGAGATAGGGAGGGTCGTAGAGGCTGGAGGTGGTTACAGAGATAGGGAGTGTTGTAGGGGCTGGGGTAGGTTGCAGAGATAGGGAGGGTTGTAGGGGCTGGAGGAGGTTACAGAGATAGGGAGTGTTGTTGGGGCTGGAGGAGGTTGCAGAGATAGGGAGGGTTGTAGGAGTTTACAGAGATAGGGAGGGATGTAGGGGCTGGAGGAGGTTACAGCGATAGGGAGGGTTGTAGGGGCTGGAGGAGGTTACAGAGATAGGGAGGGTTGTGGGGCTGGAGGAGGTTACAGAGATAGGGAGGGTTGTAGGGGCTGGAGGAGGTAGGGAGGGTTGTAGGGGCTGGAGGAGGTTACAGAGATAGGGAGGGTTGTAGGGGCTGGAGGAGGGTACAGAGATAGGGAGGGTTGTGGGGCTGGAGGAGGTTACAGAGATAGGGAGTGTTATAAGAGCTGGAGGAGGTTACAGAGATAGAGAGGGTTGTGGGGCTGGAGGAGGTTACAGAGATAAGCAGGGTTGTAGGGGCTGGAGGAGGATGCAGATATCGGGAGGGTTGTGGGGCTGGAGGAGGTTACAGAGATAGGGAGAGTTGTTGGGGCTGGATGCGGTTACAGAGATAGAGAGGGTTGTAGGGGTTTGTGGAGGTTACAGAGATAGGGAGTGTTGTAGGAGCTGGAGGAGGTTACAGAGATAGGGAGGGTTGTAGGGCTAGAGGAGGTTAGAGAGATAGGGAGTGTTGTAGGGGCTGGAGGAGGTTGCAGAGATAGGGAGAGTTGTAGGGGCTGGAGGAGGTTACAGAGACAGGGAGTGTTGTAGTGGCTGGAGGAGGTTACAGAGATAGGGAGGGTTGTAGGGCTGGAGGAGGTTGCAGAGATAGGGAGGGTTGTAGGGGCTGGAGGAGGTTATAGAGATAGGGAGGGTTGTAGGGGCTGGAGGAGGTTATAGAGATAGGGAGGGTTGTAGGGGCTGGAGGAGGTTATAGAGATTGGGAGGGTTGTGGGGCTGGAGGAGGTTACAGAGATAGGGAGGGTTGTAGGGGCTGGAGGAGGTTTCAGAGATAGGGAGGGTTGTAGAGGCTGGAGGAGGTTTCAGAGATAGGGAGAGTTGTAGGGGCTGGAGGAGGTTACAGAGATAGAGAGGGTTGTAGGGGCTGGAGGAGGTTTCAGAGATAGGGAGGGTTGTAGGGGCTGGAGGAGTTTACAGAGATAGGGAGGGTTGTAGGGGCTGGAGGAGTTTACAGAGATAGGGCGAGTTGTTGGGGCTGGAGGAGTTTACAGAGATAGGGAGGGTTTTGGGAGCAGGAGGCGGTTACACAGATTGGGAGGGTTGTAGGGGCTGGAGGAGGTTACAGAGATAGAGAGGGTTGTGGGGCTGGAGGAGGTTACAGAGATAGGGAGGGTTGTAGGGGCTGGAGGAGGTTACAGAGATAGAGAGGGTTGTGGGGCTGGAGGAGGTTACACAGATAGGGAGGGATGTAGGCTTGTAGGAGGGTACAGAGATAGGGAGAGTTGTAGGGGCTGGAGGTGGTTACAGAGATAGGGAGGGTTGTTGGGGCTGGAGGAGGTTACAGAGATAGGGAGGGTTGTAGGGGCTGGAGGAGGTTACAGAGATAGGGAGGGTTGTAGGGGCTGGAGGAGGTTACAGAGATAGGGAGGGTTGTAGGGCTGGAGGAGGTTACAGAGATAGGGAGTGTTGTAGGGGCTGGAGGAGGTTGCAGAGATAGGGAGAGTTGTAGGGGCTGGAGGAGTTTACAGAGACAGGGAGTGTTGTAGGGGCTGGAGGTTACAGAGACAGGGAGTGTTGAGGGGCTGAAGGAGGTTATAGAGATAGGGAGGGTCGTAGAGGCTGGAGGTTGTTACAGAGATAGGGAGTGTTGTAGGGGCTGGAGTAGGTTGCAGATATCGGGAGGGTTGTGGGGCTGGAGGAGGTTACAGAGATAGGGAGAGTTGTAGGGGCTGGATGCGGTTACAGAGATAGAGAGGGTTGTAGGGGTTTGTGGAGGTTACAGAGATAGGAAGGATTGTAGTGCTGCAGGAGATTACAGAGATAGGGAGGGTTGTGGGACTGGAGGAGGTTACAGAGATAGGGAGTGTTGTAAGGGCTGGAGGAGGTTACAGAGATAGAGAGGGTTGTGGGGCTGGAGGAGGTTACAGAGATAAGCAGGGTTGTAGGAGCTAGAGGAGGATGCAGATATCGGGAGGGTTGTGGAGCTGGAGGAGGTTACAGAGATCAGGAGAGTTGTGGTGCTGGAGGTGGTTACAGAGATAGGGAGAGTTGTAGGGGCTGGATGCGGTTACAGAGATAGGAGAGTTGTAGGGGCTGGATGCGGTTACAGAGATAGGGAGAGTTGTGGTGCTGGAGGTTGTTACAGAGATAGGGAGAGTTGTCGGGGCTGGATGCGGTTACAGAGATAGGGAGAGTTGTAGGACTGGAGGTGGTTACAGAGATAGGGAGTGTTGTAGGGGCTGGAGGAGGTTGCAGAGACAGGGAGAGTTGTAGGGGCTGGAGGAGGTTACAGAGACAGGGAGTGTTATAGGGGCTGGAGGAGGTTACAGAGATAGGGAGTGTTGAGGGGCTGAAGGAGGTTATAGAGATAGGGAGGGTCGTAGAGGCTGGAGGTGGTTACAGAGTTAGGAAGAGTTGTCGGGGCTGGAGGAGGTTACAGAGATAGGGAGGGTTGTGGGGCTGGAGGAGGTTACAGAGATAGGGAGGGTTGTAGGGGCTGGAGGAGGTTTCAGAGATAGGGAGAGTTGTAGGGGCTGGAGGAGGTTTCAGAGATAGGGAGAGTTGTAGGGGCTGGAGGAGGTTACAGAGATAGGGAGGGTGGGTTGTAGGGGCTTGTGGACGTTACAGAGATAGAGAGGGTTGTAGGGGCTGGAGGAGGTTTCAGAGATAGGGAGAGTTGTAGGGGCTGGAGGTGGTTTCAGAGATAGGGAGGGTTGTAGGGGCTGGATGCAGTTACAGAGATAGGGAGCGTTGTAGGGGCTGGAGGAGGTTACAGAGATAGGGCGAGTTGTTGGGGCTGGAGGAGTTTACAGAGATAGGGAGTGTTGTAGGAGCTGGAGGAGGTTACAGAGATAGGGAGGGTTGTAGGGCTAGAGGAGGTTAGAGAGATAGGGAGTGTTGTAGGGGCTGGAGGAGGTTGCAGAGATAGGGAGAGTTGTAGGGGCTGGAGGAGGTTACAGAGACAGGGAGTGTTGTAGTGGCTGGAGGAGGTTACAGAGATAGGGAGGGTTGTAGGGCTGGAGGAGGTTGCAGAGATAGGGAGGGTTGTAGGGGCTGGAGGAGGTTATAGAGATAGGGAGGGTTGTAGGGGCTGGAGGAGGTTATAGAGATAGGGAGGGTTGTAGGGGCTGGAGGAGGTTATAGAGATTGGGAGGGTTGTGGGGCTGGAGGAGGTTACAGAGATAGGGAGGGTTGTAGGGGCTGGAGGAGGTTTCAGAGATAGGGAGGGTTGTAGAGGCTGGAGGAGGTTTCAGAGATAGGGAGAGTTGTAGGGGCTGGAGGAGGTTACAGAGATAGAGAGGGTTGTAGGGGCTGGAGGAGGTTTCAGAGATAGGGAGGGTTGTAGGGGCTGGAGGAGTTTACAGAGATAGGGAGGGTTGTAGGGGCTGGAGGAGTTTACAGAGATAGGGCGAGTTGTTGGGGCTGGAGGAGTTTACAGAGATAGGGAGGGTTTTGGGAGCAGGAGGCGGTTACACAGATTGGGAAGGTTGTAGGGGCTGGAGGAGGTTACAGAGATAGAGAGGGTTGTGGGGCTGGAGGAGGTTACAGAGATAGGGAGGGTTGTAGGGGCTGGAGGAGGTTACAGAGATAGAGAGGGTTGTGGGGCTGGAGGAGGTTACACAGATAGGGAGGGATGTAGGCTTGTAGGAGGGTACAGAGATAGGGAGAGTTGTAGGGGCTGGAGGTGGTTACAGAGATAGGGAGGGTTGTTGGGGCTGGAGGAGGTTACAGAGATAGGGAGGGTTGTAGGGGCTGGAGGAGGTTACAGAGATAGGGAGGGTTGTAGGGGCTGGAGGAGGTTACAGAGATAGGGAGGGTTGTAGGGCTGGAGGAGGTTACAGAGATAGGGAGTGTTGTAGGGGCTGGAGGAGGTTGCAGAGATAGGGAGAGTTGTAGGGGCTGGAGGAGTTTACAGAGACAGGGAGTGTTGTAGGGGCTGGAGGTTACAGAGACAGGGAGTGTTGAGGGGCTGAAGGAGGTTATAGAGATAGGGAGGGTCGTAGAGGCTGGAGGTTGTTACAGAGATAGGGAGTGTTGTAGGGGCTGGAGTAGGTTGCAGATATCGGGAGGGTTGTGGGGCTGGAGGAGGTTACAGAGATAGGGAGAGTTGTAGGGGCTGGATGCGGTTACAGAGATAGAGAGGGTTGTAGGGGTTTGTGGAGGTTACAGAGATAGGAAGGATTGTAGTGCTGCAGGAGATTACAGAGATAGGGAGGGTTGTGGGACTGGAGGAGGTTACAGAGATAGGGAGTGTTGTAAGGGCTGGAGGAGGTTACAGAGATAGAGAGGGTTGTGGGGCTGGAGGAGGTTACAGAGATAAGCAGGGTTGTAGGAGCTAGAGGAGGATGCAGATATCGGGAGGGTTGTGGAGCTGGAGGAGGTTACAGAGATCAGGAGAGTTGTGGTGCTGGAGGTGGTTACAGAGATAGGGAGAGTTGTAGGGGCTGGATGCGGTTACAGAGATAGGGAGAGTTGTAGGGGCTGGATGCGGTTACAGAGATAGGGAGAGTTGTGGTGCTGGAGGTTGTTACAGAGATAGGGAGAGTTGTCGGGGCTGGATGCGGTTACAGAGATAGGGAGAGTTGTAGGACTGGAGGTGGTTACAGAGATAGGGAGTGTTGTAGGGGCTGGAGGAGGTTGCAGAGACAGGGAGAGTTGTAGGGGCTGGAGGAGGTTACAGAGACAGGGAGTGTTATAGGGGCTGGAGGAGGTTACAGAGATAGGGAGTGTTGAGGGGCTGAAGGAGGTTATAGAGATAGGGAGGGTCGTAGAGGCTGGAGGTGGTTACAGAGATAGGAAGAGTTGTCGGGGCTGGAGGAGGTTACAGAGATAGGGAGGGTTGTGGGGCTGGAGGAGGTTACAGAGATAGGGAGGGTTGTAGGGGCTGGAGGAGGTTTCAGAGATAGGGAGAGTTGTAGGGGCTGGAGGAGGTTTCAGAGATAGGGAGAGTTGTAGGGGCTGGAGGAGGTTACAGAGATAGGGAGGGTGGTTGTAGGGGCTTGTGGACGTTACAGAGATAGAGAGGGTTGTAGGGGCTGGAGGAGGTTACAGAGATAGGGAGAGTTGTAGGGGCTGGAGGTGGTTTCAGAGATAGGGAGGGTTGTAGGGGCTGGATGCAGGTTACAGAGATAGGGAGCGTTGTAGGGGCTGGAGGAGGTTACAGAGATAGGGC
Organism: Squalus acanthias; assembly: GCA_030390025.1. NCBI lineage: Eukaryota > Metazoa > Chordata > Chondrichthyes > Squaliformes > Squalidae > Squalus > Squalus acanthias. The sequence goes on from JASTWF010000921.1 coordinate 91,393, forward strand.
GAGTTGTTGGGGCTGGAGGAGTTTACAGAGATAGGGAGGGTTTTGGGAGCTGGAGGCGGTTACACAGATTGGGAAGGTTGTAGGGGCTGGAGGAGGTTACAGAGATAGGGAGGGTTGTAGGGGCTGGAGGAGGTTACAGAGATAGGGAGGGTTGTAGGGGCTGCAGGAGGTTACAGAGATAGGGAGAGTTGTGGTGCTGGAGGTGGTTACAGAGATAGGGAGGGTTGTAAGGGCTGGATGCAGTTACAGAGATAGGGAGCGTTGTAGGGGCTGGAGGAGGTTACAGAGATAGGGAGAGTTGTTGGGGCTGGAGGAGTTTACAGAGATAGGGAGGGTTGTAGGGGCTGCAGGAGATTACAGAAATAGGGAGGGTTGTAGGGACTTGTGGAGGTTACAGAGATAGGGAGAGTTGTAGGGGCTGGAGGAGGTTACAGAGACAGGGAGTGTTGTAGGGGCTGGAGGAGGTTACAGAGATAGGGAGTGTTGAGGGGCTGAAGGAGGTTATAGAGATAGGGAGGGTCGTAGAGGCTGGAGGTGGTTACAGAGATAGGGAGTGTTGTAGGGGCTGGAGTAGGTTGCAGATATCGGGAGGATTGTGGGGCTGGAGGAGATTACAGAGATAGGGAGAGTTGTAGGGGCTGGATGCGGTTACAGAGATAGAGAGGGTTGTAGGGGTTTGTGGAGGTTACAGAGATAGGAAGGATTGTAGTGCTGCAGGAGATTACAGAGATAGGGAGGGTTGTGGGACTGGAGGAGGTTACAGAGATAGGGAGTGTTGTAAGGGCTGGAGGAGGTTACAGAGATAGAGAGGGTTGTGGGGCTGGAGGAGGTTACAGAGATAAGCAGGGTTGTAGGAGCTAGAGGAGGATGCAGATATCGGGAGGGTTGTGGAGCTGGAGGAGGTTACAGAGATCAGGAGAGTTGTGGTGCTGGAGGTGGTTACAGAGATAGGGAGAGTTGTAGGGGCTGGATGCGGTTACAGAGATAGGGAGAGTTGTAGGACTGGAGGAGGTTACAGAGATAGAGAGGGTTGTGGGGCTGGAGGAGGTTACACAGATAGGGAGAGTTGTAGGCTTGTAGGAGGGTACAGAGATAGGGAGAGTTGTAGGGGCTGGAGGTGGTTACAGAGATAGGGAGGGTTGTTGGGGCTGGAGGAGGTTACAGAGATAGCGAATGTTGTAGGGGCTGGAGGAGGTTACAGAGATAGGGAGGGTTGTAGGGCTAGAGGAGGTTACAGAGATAGGGAGTGTTGTAGGGGCTGGAGGAGGTTGCAGAGACAGGGAGAGTTGTAGAGGCTGGAGGTGGTTACAGAGTTAGGAAGAGTTGTAGGGGCTGGAGGAGGTTTCAGAGATGGGGAGAGTTGTAGGGGCTGGAGGAGGTTTCAGAGATAGGGAGAGTTGTAGGGGCTGGAGGAGGTTTCAGAGATAGGGAGAGTTGTAGGGGCTGGAGGAGGTTACAGAGATAGGGAGGGTGGGTTGTAGGGGCTTGTGGACGTGACAGAGATAGAGAGGGTTGTAGGGGCTGGAGGAGGTTTCAGAGATAGGGAGAGTTGTAGGGGCTGGAGGTGGTTTCAGAGATAGGGAGGGTTGTAGGGGCTGGAGGAGGTTACAGAGATAGGGAGTGTTGTGGGGCTGGAGGAGGTTACACAGATAGGGAGGATTGTTGGATTGTAGGAGGGTACAGAGATAGGGAGAGTTGTAGGGGCTGGAGGTGGTTACAGAGATAGGGAGGGTTGTTGGGGCTGGAGGTGGTTACAGAGAAAGGGAGGGTTGTTGGGTCTGGAGGAGGTTACAGAGATAGGGAGGGTTGTAGGGGCTGGAGGAGGTTTCAGAGATGGGGAGAGTTGTAGGGGCTGGAGGAGGTTTCAGAGATCGGGAGAGTTGTAGGGGCTGGAGGAGGTTACAGAGATAGGGAGGGTGGGTTGTAGGGGCTTGTGGACGTGACAGAGATAGAGAGGGTTGTAGGGGCTGGAGGAGGTTTCAGAGATAGGGAGAGTTGTAGGGGCTGGAGGTGGTTTCAGAGATAGGGAGGGTTGTAGGGGCTGGATGCAGTTACAGAGATAGGGAGCGTTGTAGGGGCTGGAGGAGGTTACAGAGATAGGGAGGGTTGTAGGGACTTGTGGATGTTACAGAGATAGGGAGTGTTGTAAGGGCTGGAGGAGGTTACAGAGATAGAGAGGGTTGTGGGGCTGGAGGAGGTTACAGAGATAAGCAGGGTTGTTGGAGCTAGAGGAGGATGCAGATATCGGGAGGGTTGTGGGGCTGGAGGAGGTTACACAAATAGGGAGGATTGTTGGATTGTAGGAGGGTACAGAGATAGGGAGAGTTGTAGGGGCTGGAGGTGGTTACAGAGATAGGGAGAGTTGTTGGGGCTGGAGGTGGTTACAGAGAAAGGGAGGGTTGTTGGGTCTGGAGGAGGTTACAGAGATAGCGAGGGTTGTAGGGGCTGGAGGAGGTTACAGAGATAGGGAGGGTTGTAGGGGCTGGAGGAGGTTACAGAGATAGGGAGGGTTGTAGGGGCTGGAGGAGGTTACAGAGACAGGGAGTGTTGTAGGGGCTGGAGGAGGTTACAGAGATAGGGAGTGTTGAGGGGCTGAAGGAGGTTATAGAGATAGGGAGGGATGTAGGGGCTGGAGGAAGTTACAGAGATAGGGAGGGTTGTAGGGGCTGGAGGAGGTTACAGAGATAGGGAGTGTTGTAGGGGCTGCAGAAGATTACAGAGATAGGGAGGGTTGTAGGAGGTTACAGAGATAGGGAGAGTTGTAGGACTGGAGGAGGTTACAGAGATCGCGAGGGTTGTGGGACTGGAGGTGGTTACAGAGATAGGGAGGGTTGTAAGGGCTGGATGCAGTTATAGAGATAGGGAGCATTGTAGGGGCTGGAGGAGGTTACAGAGATAGGGAGGGTTGTAGGGGCTGGAGGAGGTTACAGAGATAGGGAGAGTTGTGGTGCTGGAGGTGGTTACAGAGATAGGGAGGGTTGTAAGGGCTGGATGCAGTTACGGAGATAGGGAGCGTTGTAGGGGCTGGAGGAGGTTACAGAGATAGGGAGAGTTGTTGGGGCTGGAGGAGGTTACAGAGATAGGGAGGGTTGTAGGGGCTGTAGGAGATTACAGAAATAGGGAGGGTTGTAGGGCTGGAGGAGGTTACAGAGATAGGGAGGGTTGTAGGGGCTGGAGGAGTTTACAGAGATAGGGAGGGTTGTAGGGACTTGTGGAGGTTACAGAGATAGGGAGGGTTGTTGGACTGGAGGAGGTTACAGAGATAGGGAGTGTTGTAAGGGCTGGAGGAGGTTACAGAGATAGAGAGGGTTGTGGGGCTGGAGGAGGTTACAGAGATAAGCAGGGTTGTTGGAGCTAGAGGAGGATGCAGATATCGGGAGGGTTGTGGGGCTGGAGGAGGTTACAGAGATCGGGAGAGTTGTGGTGCTGGAGGTGGTTACAGAGATAGGGAGAGTTGTAGGGGCTGGATGCGGTTACAGAGATAGGGAGGGTTGTAGGGGCTGGAGGAGGTTACACAGATAGGGAGGGTTGTAGGCGGGTACAGAGATAGGGAGAGTTGTAGGGGCTGGAGGTGGTTACAGAGATAGGGAGGGTTGTAGGGGCTGGAGGAGGTTGCAGAGATAGGGAGAGTTGTAGGGGCTGGAGGAGGTTACAGAGACAGGGACTGTTGTAGGGGCTGGAGGAGGTTACAGAGATAGGGAGTGTTGAGGGGCTGAAGGAGGTTATAGAGATAGGGAGGGTCGTAGAGGCTGGAGGTGGTTGCAGAGATAGGGAGTGTTGTAGGGGCTGGAGTAGGTTGCAGAGATAGGGAGGGTTGTAGGGGCTGGAGGAGGTTTCAGAGATAGGGAGAGTTGTTGGGGCTGGAGGAGGTTGCAGAGATAGGGAGGGTTGTAGGAGTTTACAGAGATAGGGAGGGATGTAGGGGCTGGAGGAGGTTACAGAGATAGGGAGGGTTGTAGGGGCTGGAGGAGGTTACAGAGATAGGGAGGGTTGTGGGGCTGGAGGAGGTTACAGAGATAGCGAGGGTTGTAGGGGCTGGAGGAGGTTACAGAGATAGCGAGGGTTGTAGGGGCTGGAGGAGGTTACAGAGATAGGGAGGGTTGTAGGGGCTGGAGGAGGTTACAGAGATAGGGAGGGTTGTAGGGGCTGCAGGAGATTACAGAGATAGGGAGGGTTGTGGGGCTGGAGGAGGTTACAGAGATTGGGAGGGTTGTAGGGGCTGCAGGAGATTACAGAGATAGGGAGGGTTGTAGGAGGTTACAGAGATAGGGAGAGTTGTAGGACTGGAGGAGGTTACAGAGATAGGGAGGGTTGTGGGGCTGGAGGAGGTTACAGAGATTGGGAGGGTTGTCGGGGCTGCAGGAGATTACAGAGATAGGGAGGGTTGTAGGAGGTTACAGAGATAGGGAGAGTTGTAGGACTGGAGGAGGTTACAGAGATCGGGAGGGTTGTGGGACTGGAGGTGGTTACAGAGATAGGGACTGGAGGAGGTTACAGAGATCGGGAGGGTTGTGGGACTGGAGGTGGTTAGAGATAGGGAGTGTTGTAGGGGCTGGAGGAGGTTACAGAGATAAGGAGGTTTGTAAGGACTTGCAGGAGGTTACAGAGATAGGGAGGCGGCGAGGGCTACGGAGAGATTTGAAAACAAGGATGAGAATTTTCAAATCGAGGCGTTGCTTCACCTGGAGCCAATGTAGGTCAGCGAGCACAGGGTGGGGTGAACGGGACTCGGTGTGAGTTGGGCAGCTGGGAGGGTTAAAGGATCGTTGGAATGTTGACATCGATTAAATGTTCCAACGACGCTTCACAGTAGCGTAATTCAAAATTTAAAAATTTGACACCGAGCAAAGTAAGGAGATATCAGGACAGGCCAACAAAAAACTCTGTCAAAGAGGTCAGTTTTAAGGAGCGTCTCTCAGGAGGCAGAGAGGGTTAGGGCGGGGATTTGGCGATGCCTTACCTGAGCCACTAGGGTGAGCTCCCACACCTCCAAGGAATTCCCCGGAGAGGAATCACTTTAACTTTCCTGCTGCACTCCCAGGAACTTACACAGAAACTTAAGTTTGATGAGGTAATCAAAACTGGCACACCTCTTATTTCCTCGACTGCGTCGGCTGTCCCACAGGAGCTATTTTTCTCCAGGCTATCGCATAGCTGACTTTGATCTGCTCTTTGCACCTCTTACCTGCCGCGCTCTCCGCCCGGATTCCGGTCTCGACATTCCACTGGATCAAACAAGCTTGATTGAAGCATTGGGGATCGAGAGGGAACACAACAGTCGACGGTATGAAGCCCTCGCACGCTCTGGTAGCGACGATCTTCGTGACCTGTAAGTGTTTGCTTTACCCGACCCCCTGGGGGACAGTGCGAGCAGTTTGGTGTCCTTCCCTTCCAAACTGCCTTCAGGAGTGGGTGGGAGAGAGAGAGAGGAGGAAGAGGAGGAAGGGGGGAGGGGGGAGGGGAGTTGGTGAAAGACAGGGAAAGGAAGTCAAAAAAAGAGAGGGGGGGAGAGAGAGAGAAGAGGATGAAAGAGCCGAGGAGTGAAATGGAAGGAGGAAGGGGGACGGAGAGAGGGGGAACGATTGAGTAAAGGAGGGAGAGAGAGAGAGAGAGAGAGGGAAGGGGAGAACGGTTGAGTAAAGGAGAGGGAGGGCGGGAAAGGGAGAACGATTGAGTAAAGGAGAGGGAGAGAGGGAAAGGGAGAACGATTGAATAAAGGAGGGAGAGAGGGAAAGAGAACGATTGAGTAAAGGAGAGAGAGAGAGGGAAAGGGAGAACGATTGAGTAAAGGAGAGGGAGAGAGGGAAAGGGAGAACGGTTGAGTAAAGGAGTGAGAGAGAGGGAAAGAGAACGGTTGAGTAAAGGAGTGAGAGAGGGAAAGGGAGAACGGTTGAGTAAAGGAGAGAGAGAGAGGGGGAAGGGGAGAACGGTTGAGTAAAGGAGTGGGAGAGAGGGAAAGGGAGAACGGTTGAGTAAAGGAGAGAGAGGGAAAGGGAGAACGGTTGAGTAAAGGAGAGAGAGGGAAAGGGAGAACGGTTGAGTAAAGGAGTGAGAGAGAGGGAAAGAGAACGGTTGAGTAAAGGAGTGAGAGAGGGAAAGGGAGAACGGTTGAGTAAAGGAGAGAGAGGGGGAAGGGGAGAACGGTTGAGTAAAGGAGTGGGAGAGAGGGAAAGGGAGAACGGTTGAGTAAAGGAGAGGGAGAGAGGGAAAGGGAGAACGATTGAGTAAACGAGAGGGAGAGAGGGAAAGGGAGAACGGTTGAGTAAAGGAGCGGGAGAGAGGGAAAGGGAGAACGGTTGAGTAAAGGAGAGAGAGGGAAAGGGAGAACGGTTGAGTAAAGGAGAGAGGGGGAAAGGAAGAACGATTGAATAAAGGAGTGGGAGAGAGGGAAAGGGAGAACGATTGAATAAAGGAGTGGGAGAGTGAGAGAGACGGAAGGGGAGAACAATTGAGTTTAGAAGAGAGAAGAAAGGGAGAAAGAGAAGGGTAGGGGGAAAGTGAAAGAGGGGGAGAGAGAAGGGGAGTGAGGAGAGACACAAAGGTTGGGAGAGAGCTGCGATGCAAGTGCAGGCTTACATGTATCGCACAACACAAACTGGGGCTGGCTGAAGGCTCCTAGAAAACAAACAAGTCAACTGGTTAACTGGTTAACAAGTTAACTGGTCAAACAACTCCTCGTGATCAGCCGCACGGGAGGCCAGCGAGAGAGGTTTCATTAAAAAGAATGAATATTGGAGCACTGTGCACAGTTCTGGTCTCCATATACCTTGGTTAGACCACACTTGGAGCACTGTGCACAGTTCTGGTCTCCATATACCTTGGTTAGACCACACTTGGGGCATTGTGCACAGTTCTGGTCTCCATATACCAAGGTTAGACCTCACTTGGAGCACTGTGCATAGTTCTGGTTTCCATATACCTTGGTTAGACCACACTTGGAGCACTGTGCACAGTTCTGGTCTCCCTATACCTTGGTTAGACCACACTTGGGGCACTGTGCACAGTTCTGGTCTCCCTATACCTTGGTTAGACCACACTTGGAGCACTGTGCACAGTTCTGGTCTCCCTATACCTTGGTTAGACCACACTTGGGGCACTGTGCACAGTTCTGGTCTCCCTATACCTTGGTTAGACCACACTTGGAGCACTGTGCACAGTTCTGGTCTCCATATACCTTGGTTAGACCACACTTGGCGCACTGTGCACAGTTCTGGTCTCCATATACCTTGGTTAAACCACACTTGGAGCACTGTGCACAGTTCTGGTCTCCATATACCTTGGTTAGACCACACTTGGAGCACTGTGTGCAGTTCTGGTCTCCATATACCTTGGTTAGACCACACTTGGGGCACTGTGCACAGTTCTGGTCTCCATATACCTTGGTTAGACCACACTTAGAGCACTGTGCACAGTTCTGGTCTCCATATACCCTGGTTAGACCACACTTGGGGCACTGTGCACAGTTCTGGTCTCCCTATACCTTGGTTAGACCACACTTGGAGCACTGTGCACAGTTCTGGTCTCCACATACCTTGGTTAGACCACACTTGGAGCACTGTGCACAGTTCTGGTCTCCCTATACCTTGGTTAGACCACACTTGGGGCACTGTGCACAGTTCTGGTCTCCCTATACCTTGGTTAGACCACACTTGGAGCACTGTGCACAGTTCTGGTCTCCCTATACCTTGGTTAGACCACACTTGGGGCACTGTGCACAGTTCTGGTCTCCCTATACCTTGGTTAGACCACACTTGGAGCACTGTGCACAGTTCTGGTCTCCATATACCTTGGTTAGACCACACTTGGCGCACTGTGCACAGTTCTGGTCTCCATATACCTTGGTTAAACCACACTTGGAGCACTGTGCACAGTTCTGGTCTCCATATACCTTGGTTAGACCACACTTGGAGCACTGTGTGCAGTTCTGGTCTCCATATACCTTGGTTAGACCACACTTGGGGCACTGTGCACAGTTCTGGTCTCCATATACCTTGGTTAGACCACACTTAGAGCACTGTGCACAGTTCTGGTCTCCATATACCCTGGTTAGACCACACTTGGGGCACTGTGCACAGTTCTGGTCTCCCTATACCTTGGTTAGACCACACTTGGAGCACTGTGCACAGTTCTGGTCTCCACATACCTTGGTTAGAGCACACTTGGGGCACTGTGCACAGTTCTGGTCTCCACATACCTTGGTTAGACCACACTTGGAGTACTGTGCACAGTTCTGGTCTCCATATACCTTCGTTAAACCACACTTGGGGCACTGTGCACAGTTCTGGTCTCCATATACCTTGGTTAGACCACACTTGGGGCACTGTGCACAGTTCTGGTCTCCATATACCTTGGTTAGACCACACTTGGAGCACTGTGCACAGTTCTGGTCTCGATATACCTTGGTTAGACCACACTTGGGGCACTGTGCACAGTTCTGGTCTCCATATTATAAAAAGGATATCGAGGCACTGGAGAAGGTGCAAAAAATATTTACTGGAATGATACCAGAACTGAGAGGTTATAACTATCAGGAAAGTTTGAACAGGCTGGGGCTCTTTTCTCTGGACAAGAGAAGACTGAGGGGTGACCTGATAGAGGTCTTTCAGATTATGAAAGGGTTTGATAGGGTAGACGTAGAGAAGATGTTTCCACTTGCGGGTGAGACCAGAACTAGGGGCCATCAATAGAAGATAATCACTAATAAATCCAATAAGGAATTCAGGAGAAACTTCTTTATCCAGAGAGTGGTGAGAATGTGGAACTCGCTACCACAGGGAGTGGTTGAGGCGAAGAGCAGAGATGCATTAATGGGGAAGCTGGATAAACACATGAGGGAGAAAGGAATAGAAGGACATGCTGATAGGGGTTGGGAGGAGGCTAAACACCGGCACAGACCAGTTGGGCCGAATGGCCTGTTTTCGTGCTGTAAATGGTATGCGTGTTGCTATTCTTGGTATCGCTGCCAAGTTGGCGAGACCTATTCTGTCCAAGTGTGAATTACTGCATGCCAATCATTCCACACTTGGTGTGTCACTCATGGAGGTAGCGTTCCCACTTTCGGGGGGAGGATCCACAGCCGAGAACAATGGACTGGCTTCCAGTGGGAGTTACCTGCGTTGCTACCAACATTCCCTCTGAGCCGCCTCAGCGCCCTCGAGCTCCCGCGCAACCTGCTCGCCGGCTTTTAAATAGACAAAAACCACACATGCGCGGAATTTTGAATGGGCCGGGCGGCCCCCCCCCAAAAAATTAAAGGGACCATTGGCTGCTTCCTTTCAACCCCGCATCGTGAAGGGGAGGTGGGGCTGTATAGCCTTGGTAGCAGCCCATCAAGGCCAAGGTACACCACGTATAAAGAGACGAAGCGGACCTCCGCAAACATCTGAGAGACTTGGGTTAAGATCGCCCGAGGGCAGAACACAACAGACAAACCGATATATAATAACACACCGTGCGTTACTGGGTATAACGCTCCTGTATATATTATATAATAACACACCGTGTGTTACTGGGTATAACGTTCCTGTATATATTATATAATAACACACCGTGCGTTACCGGGTATAACGCCCCTGTATATATTATATAATAACACACCGTGTGTTACTGGGTATAATGCTCCTATATATATTATATAATAACACACTGTGCGTTACCGGGTATAACGCTCCTGTATATATTATATAATAACACACCGTGTGTTACTGGGTATAACGCTCCTGTATATATTATATAATAACACACCGTGTGTTACTGGGTATAACGCTCCTGTATATATATATAACACACCGTGCGTTACCAGGTATAACGCTCCTGTATATATTATATAATAACACGCCGTGTGTTACCGGGTATAACACTCCTGTATATATTATAATAACACACCGTGTGTTACTGGGTATAACGCTCCTGTATATATTATATAATAACACACAGTGCGTTACCAGGTATAATGCTCCTGTATATATTATATAATAACACACCGTGCGTTACCGGGTATAACGCTCCTGCATATATTATATAATAACACACCGTGCGTTACCGGGTATAACGCTCCTGTATATATTATAAAATAACACACCGTGTGTTACCGGGTATAACACTCCTGTATATATTATATAATAACACACCGTGCGTTACTGGGTATAACGCTCCTGTATATATTATAAAATAACACACCGTGTGTTATCGGGTATAACACTCCTGTATATATTATATAATAACACACCGTGCGTTACTGGGTATAACGCTACTGTATATATTATATAATATCACACCATGCGTTCCCGGGTATAACGCTCCTGTTTATATTATATAATAACACGCCGTGCGTTACCAGGTATTATGGTCCTGTATATATTATATAATAACACACCGTGCGTTACTGGGTATAACGCTCCTGTATATATTATATAATAACACACTGTACATTGATAAACCTGTATATGTCATCAATCTTGTTCTGGGTTTTGTGTTTATTGGGCTAACTGTTTTCTCCATTGCAGGTTTCCAATGGTGTCAAGGTGAACTGAGTAAGTAAAAAACTTTTATAATTGACTGCACCGGAGCTCCTATGTTGGCAGAAATGATCCTCAGTATTTTGTTTGCAGTCTTTCTGGCCTCATCACCTTGTGTTGGTGCTTTTAGCGATTCCTGTATCTCTATTCTCAGATCTTTCTTCCCCCACTAACTGAAGTGGATGATAACAGAAAGAGTGCGGTCAAAATATTGAGGGAGCACTACACTGTCGGAGGGGCAGTACTGAGGGAGCACTGCACTGTCGGAGGGGCAGTATTGAGGGAGCACTGCACTGTCGGAGGGGCAGTACTGAGGGAGCACTACACTGTCGGAGGGGCAGTACTGAGGGAGCACTACACTGTCGGAGGGGCAGTACTGAGGGCGCACTACACTGTCGGAGGGTCAGTACTGAGGGAGCACTGCACTGTCGGAGGGTCAGTACTGAGGGAGCACTGCACTGTCGGAGGGGCAGTACTGAGGGATTGCCGCACTGTCGGAGGGGCAGTACTGAGGGAGCACTACACTGTCGGAGGGGCAGTACTGAGGGAGAGCTGCACTGTCGGAGGGGCAGTACTGAGGGAGCGCTGCACTGTCGGAGGGGCAGTACTGAGGGAGCACTGCACTGTCGGAGGGGCAGTACTGAGGGAGCGCCGCACTGTCGGAGGGGCTGCACTGAGGGAGCACTGCACTGTCGGAGGGGCGGTACTGAAGGAGCGCCGCACTGTCGGAGGTGCAGTACTGAGGGAGCACTGCACTGTCGGAGGGGCGGTACTGAAGGAGCGCCGCACTGTCGGAGGTGCAGTACTGAGGGAGCACTGCACTGTCGGAGGGGCAGTACTGCAGGAGCGCTGCACTGTCGGAGGGGCAGTACTGAGGGAGCGCTGCACTGTCGGAGGGGCAGTACTGAGGGAGTCCTCCGACAGTGCAGCACTCCCTCAGGTGCCATCTTTCAGATGAGACGTTTAGCCGAGGGCCCTGTCTGCCCTCTAACGTGAACATAAACACCCATAAGACTATTGGAAGAAAATCTTTGAGTCTTTAATGGAGTGAGTCAGGGCTGAGATATGTCTGATTATGTAAAAATCTTGTTTACCCACAGGTTCGCATTACCTGCTATCTAAAGCTCGGCCCAGTTTCACCATCCAATTTAATTAGCTTTGAATGTCGCCAAGTTTATTATTTACATTTTATTACTTCCTTATAGCTCTGGAGTGAGCTTTCCGCCCTTACCGCGTATTAATTCATTTCTCTTTCCGTTTTAAGTTTGGCAGATTGTTAATCTACATCATAGGTCCATTCCCAGCTCACTCCATTCCCAGCTCACACCATTCCCAGCAAACTCCATTCCCAGCTCACTCCATTCCCAGCTCACTCCATTCCCAGCTCACTCCATTCCCAGCACACAGCAATTCCAGCTCACTCCATTCCCAGCAAACTCCATTCCCAGCTCACAGCAATTCCAGCTCACAGCAATTCCAGCTCACTGCGATCCCAGCTCACGCCATTCCCAGCTCACGCTATTCCCAGCTCACTCCATTCCCAGCTCACTGTGATCGCAGCTCACTCCATTCCCAACTCACGCCATTCCCAGCTCACTGTGATCCCAGCTCAGTCCATTCCCAGCTCAGTCCATTCCCAGCTCAGTCCATTCCCAGCTCAGTCCATTCCCAGCTCAGTCCATTCCCAGCTCAGTCCATTCCCAGCTCAGTCCATTCCCAGCTCAGTCCATTCCCAGCTCAGTCCATTCCCAGCTCAGTCCATTCCCAGCTCAGTCCATTCCCAGCTCAGTCCATTCCCAGCTCAGTCCATTCCCAGCTCAGTCCATTCCCAGCTCAGTCCATTCCCAGCTCAGTCCGTTCCCAGCTCAGTCCATTCCCAGCTCAGTCCATTCCCAGCTCACTGCGATCCCAGCTCACTGCGATCCCAGCTCACTCCATTCCCAGCTCACTCCATTCCCAGCTCACTCCATTCTCAGCTCACTCCATTCCCAGCTCACAGTACTGAGGGAGCGCCACACTGTCGGAGGGGCAGTACTGAGGGAGCGCTGTACTGTCGGAGGGGCAGTACTGAGGGAGTCCTCCGACAGTGCAGCACTCCCTCAGGTGCCATCTTTCAGATGAGACGTTTAACCGAGGGCCCTGTCTGCCCTCTAACGTGAACATAAACAACCATAAGACTATTGGAAGAAAATCTTTGAGTCTTTAATGGAGTGAGTCAGGGCTGAGATATGTCTGATTATGTAAAAATTTTGTTTACCCACAGGTTCGCATTACCTGCTATCTAAAGCTCGGCCCAGTTTCACCATCCAATTTAATTAGCTTTGAATGTCGCCAAGTTTATTATTTACATTTTATTACTTCCTTATAGCTCTGGAGTGAGCTTTCCGCCCTTACCGCGTATTAATTCATTTCTCTTTCCGTTTTAATTTTGGCAGGTTGTTAATCTACATCATAGGTCCATTCCCAGCTCACTCCATTCCCAGCTCACTCCATTCCCAGCTCACTCCATTCCCAGCTCACTCCATTCCCAGCTCACTCCATTCCCAGCTCACTCCATTCCCAGCTCACTCCATTCCCAGCTCACTCCATTCCCAGCTCACTGCGAGCCCAGCTCACTCCATTCCCAGCTCACTGCGAGCCCAGCTCACTCCATTCCCAGCTCACTCCATTCCCAGCTCACTCCATTCCCAGCTCACTCCATTCCCAGCTCACTCCATTCCCAGCTCACAGTACTGAGGGAGCGCCGCACTGTCGGTGGGGCAGTACTGAGGGAGCGCCATACTGTCGGAGGGTCAGTACTGAGTGAGCGCTGCACTGTCGGAGGGTCAGTACTGAGTGAGCGCTGCACTGTCGGAGGGTCAGTACTGAGTGGGCGCTGCACTGTCGGAGGGGCAGTACTGAGGGAGCGCTGCACTGTCGGAGGGTCAGTACTGAGGGACCGCTGCACTGTCGGAGGGGCAGTACTGAGGGAGCGCCGCACTGTCGTAAGGGCAGTACTGAGGGAGCGCCGCACTGTCGGAGGGGCAGTACTGAGGGAGCGCCGCACTGTCGGAGGGGCAGTACTGAGAGAGCGCCGCACTGTCGGGGCAGTACTGAGGGAGCGCCGCACTGTCAGAGGGGCAGTACTGAGGGAGCGCTGCACTGTCGGAGGGGCAGTACTGAGGGAGTGCCGCACTGTCGGAGGGGCAGTACTGAGGGAGCGCCGCACTGTCGGAGGGGCAGTACTGAGGGAGCGCCGCACTGTCGGAGGGGCAGTACTGAGGGAGCACTGCACTGTCGGAGGGGCAGTACTGAGGGACTGCTGCACTGTCGGAGGGGCAGTACTGAGGGAGCGCCGTACTGTCGGAGGGTCAGTACTGAGGGAGCGCTGCGCTGTCGATGGGGCAGTACTGAGGGAGCGCCGCACTGTCGGAAGGGCACCACTGAGGGAGTGCCGCACTGTCGGAGGTGCAGTGCTGAGAGAGTGCTGCACTGTCGGAAGGGCAGTGCTGAGGCAGCGCCGCACTGTCGGAGAGGCAGTACTGAGGGAGCGCCGCACTGTCGGAGGGGCAGTGCTGAGGGAGCGCCGCACTGTCGGAGGGGCAGTGCTGAGAGAGCGCCGCACTGTCGGAGGGGCAGTGCTGAGGGAGCGCTGCACTGTCAGTGAGGCAGTACTGAGGGAGCGCTGCACTGTCGGAGGGGCAGTACTGAGGGAGTCCTCCGACAGTGCAGCACTCCCTCAGGTGCCATCTTTCAGATGAGACGTTTAGCCGAGGGCCCTCTCTGCCCTCTAACGTGAACATAAACACCCATAAGACTATTGGAAGAAAATCTTTGAGTCTTTAATGGAGTGAGTCAGGGCTGAGATATGTCTGATTATGTAAAAATCTTGTTTACCCACAGGTTCGCATTACCTGCTATCTAAAGCTCGGCCCAGTTTCACCATCCAATTTAAATAGCTTTGAATGTCGCCAAGTTTATTATTTACATTTTATTACTTCCTTATAGCTCTGGAGTGAGCTTTCCGCCCTTACCGCGTATTAATTCATTTCTCTTTCCGTTTTAAGTTTGGCAGATTGTTAATCTACATCATAGGTCCATTCCCAGCTCACTCCATTCCCAGCTCACTCCATTCCCAGCTCACTCCATTCCCAGCTCACTCCATTCCCAGCTCACTCCATTCCCAGCTCACTCCATTCCCAGCTCACTCCATTCCCAGCTCACTCCATTCCCAGCTCACTCCATTCCCAGCTCACTCCATTCCCAGCTCACTCCATTCCCAGCTCACTCCATTCCCAGCTCACTCCATTCCCAGCTCACTCCATTCCCAGCTCACTCCATTCCCAGCTCACAGCAATTCCAGCTCACTCCATTCCCAGCAAACTCCATTCCCAGCAAACTCCATTCCCAGCTCACGCCATTCCCAGCTCACGCCATTCCCAGCTCACGCCATTCCCAGCTCACTCCATTCCCAGCTCACTGTGATGCCAGCCCATTCCATTCGCAGCTCACTCCATTCCCAACTCACGCCATTCCCAGCTCACTGTGATCCCAGCTCACGTCATTCCCAGCTCAGTCCATTCCCTGCTGACTGTGATCACAGCTCAGTCCATTCCCAGCTCAGTCCGTTCCCCGCCCAGTCCGTTCCCCGCCCAGTCCGTTCCCCGCCCAGTCCGTTCCCCGCCCAGTCCGTTCCCCGCCCAGTCCGTTCCCCGCCCAGTCCGTTCCCCGCCCAGTCCGTTCCCCGCCCAGTCCGTTCCCCGCCCACTCCGTTCCCCGCTCACAGTACTGAGGGAGCGCCGCACTGTCGGAGGGGCGGTACTGAGGGAGCGCCGCACTGTCGGAGGGGCGGTACTGAGGGAGCGCCGCACTGTCGGAGGGGCGGTACTGAGGGAGCGCCGCACTGTCGGAGGGGCGGTACTGAGGGAGCGCCGCACTGTCGGAGGGGCGGTACTGAGGGAGCGCCGCACTGTCGGAGGGGCGGTACTGAGGGAGCGCCGCACTGTCGGAGGGGCGGTACTGAGGGAGCGCCGCACTGTCGGAGGGGCGGTACTGAGGGAGCGCCGCACTGTCGGAGGGTCGGTACTGAGGGAGCGCCGCACTGTAGGAGGGGCAGTACTGAGGGAGCGCCGCACTGTCGGAGGGGCAGTACTGAGGGAGCGTTGCACTGTCGGAGGGGCAGTACTGAGGGAGCGCTGCACTCTCGGAGGGGCAGTACTGAGGGAGTCCTCCGACAGTGCAGCACTCCCTCAGGTGTCGTATTTCAGATGAGACGTTAAACCGAGTGCCCTGTCTGCCCTCTAACGTGAATGTAAACTCCCACAAGACTATTGGAAGAAAATCAGTGAGTCTTTAATTGAGTCAGTCAAGGCTGTAAAAATCCTGTTTACCCACAGGTTCGCATTACCTGCTATCTAAAGCTCGGCCCAGTTTCATCATATTTAATTAGCTTTGGATGACGCCAAGTTTATTATTTACATTTTATTACTTCCTTATTGCTCTGGAGTGAGCTTTCCGCCCTTACCGCGTATTTAGAACATAGAACATAGAACTGTACAGCACAGTACAGGCCCTTCGGCCCTCGATGTTGTGCCGAGCATTGTCCGAAACCAAGATCAAGCTATCACACTCCCTATCACTCTGGTGTGCTCCATGTGCTTATCCAATAACCGCTTGAAAGTTCCTAAAGTGTCCGACTCCACTATCACAGCAGGCAGTCCATTCCACACCCCAACCACTCTCTGAGTAAAGAATCTACCTCGGACATCCCTTCTATATCTCCCCCCATGCACCTTATACTTATGCCCCCTTGTAACAGCTACATCCACCCGAGGAAATAGTCTCTGAACATCCACTCTATCTATCCCCCTCATCATCTTAAAAACCTCTATTAAGTCGCCTCTCATCCTCCTCCGCTCTAAAGAGAAAAGCCCTAACTCCCTCAATCTTTCCTCATAAGACCTCCCCCCCCCAAACCAGGCAGCATCCTGGTAAATCTCATTTGCACTCTTTCCAATGCTTCCACGTCCTTCCTATAGTGAGGTGACCAGAACTGCACACACTATTCCAAATGTGGTCTCACCAAGGTCCTGTACAGTTGCAGCATAACCTCACGGTTCTTAAACTCAAACCCCTTGTTAATAAACGCTAACACACTATAGGCCTTCTTTACTGCTCTATCCACTTGAGTGGCAACCTTCAGAGATCTGTGGATATGAACCCCCAGATCCCTCTGTTCCTCCACGTTCCTCAGAACCCTGCCATTGACCCTGTAATCCTTATTCAAATTTGCCCTACCAAAATGAATCACCTCGCACTTATCAGGGTTAAATTCCATCTGCCATTTTTCGGCCCAGCTCTGCATCCTATCAATGTCTCTTTGCAGCTTACAACAGCCCTCCACCTCATCCACTACTCCACCAATCTTGGTGTCATCAGCAAATTTACTGATCCACCCTTCAGTCCCCTCCTCCAAGTCATTGATAAAAATCACAAACAGCAGAGGACCCAGCACCGACCCCTGTGGCACACCGCTGGTAACTGGTCTCCAGTCCGAAAATTTTCCATCCACCACCACCCTCTGCCTTCTATGAGATAGCCAGTTACTTATCCAATCGGCCAAATTTCCCTCTATCCCACAACTCCTTATTTTCTTCATGAGCCGACCATGGGGAACCTTATCAAACGCCTTACTAAAATCCATGTATACGACATCAACTGCTCTACCTTCATCTACACACTTAGTTACCTCCTCAAAGAATTCAATCAAATTTGTTTGGCAAGACTTACCCTTCACGAATCCATGTTGACTATCCCGGATTAAGTTGCATCTTTCCAAATGGTCATAAATCCTATCCCTCAGGACCTTTTCCATTATCTTACCAACCACCGAAGTAAGACTAACCGGCCTATAATTACCAGGGTCATTCCTATTTCCTTTCTTGAAGAGAGGAACAACATTCGCCACTCTCCAGTCCTCTGGCACCATCCCCGTGGACAGTGAGGACCCAAAGATCAAAGCCAAAGGCTCTGCAATCTCCTCCCTTGCATCCCAAAGAATCCTAGGATATATCCCATCTGGCCCAGGGGACTTATCGACCCTCAGGTTCTTCAAAATTGCTAAAACATCTTCCCTCAGAACATCGACCTCCTCCAGCCTATCCACCTTTATCACACTCTCATCCTCAAAAACATGGCCTCTCTCCTCGGTGAACACTGACGAAAAGTATTCATTCATCACCTCTCCTATCTCATCTGACTCCATGCACAAGTTCCCACTACTGTCCTTGACCGGCCCTACCCTCACCATGGTCATTCTTTTATTTCTCACGTAAGAGTAAAAAGCCTTGGGTTTTTCCTTGATCCGACCCGCCAAGGACTTCTCATGCCCCCTCCTAGCTCTCCTAAACTCTCTTTTTAGCTCATTCCTTGCTACCTTATACCCCTCAATCGACCCAACTGATTTCTCTTTCCGTTTTAAGTTTGGCAGATTGTTAATCTACCGCAGAGGTCCATTCCCAGCTCAGTCCATTCCCAGCTCAGTCCATTCCCAGCTCAGTCCGATCCCAGCTCAGTCCGAGCCCAGCTCACTCCGTTCCCAGCTCACTCCGTTCCCAGCTCACTCCGGTCCCAGCTCACTCCGGTCCCAGCTCACTCCGGTCCCAGCTCACTCCGGTCCCAGCTCACTCCGGTCCCAGCTCACTCCGGTCCCAGCTCACTCCGGTCCCAGCTCACTCCGGTCCCAGCTCACTCCGGTCCCAGCTCACTCCGGTCCCAGCTCACTCGGGTCCCAGCTCACTCGGGTCCCAGCTCACTCGGGTCCCAGCTCACTCGGGTCCCAGCTCACTGCGATCCCAGCTCACTCCATTCCCAGCTCACTGCGATCCCAGCTCACTCCATTCCCAGCTCACTGCGATCCCAGCTCACTCCATTCCCAGCTCACTGCGATCCCAGCTCACTCCATTCCCAGCTCACTGTGACCCCAGCTCACTGCGATCTCAGCTCACTCCATTCCCAGCTCACTGCGATCCCAGCTCACTCCATTCCCAGCTTACTGCGATCCCAGCTCACTCCATTTTCAGCTCACTCCATTCCCAGCTCGCTCCGACCCCAGCTCGCTCCGACCCCAGCTCGCTCCACACTCGCTCCAGTCCCAGCTCGCGCCAGTCCCAGCTCGCTCTATTCCCTGCTCATTCCATCCCAGCTCACTGCGACCCCAGCTCACTGCGACCCCAGCTCACTGCGATCCCAGCTCGCTCCGGTCCCAGCTCGCTCCGGTCCCAGCTCGCTCAGGTCCCAGCTCGCTCTATTCCCAGCTCACTGCAATCCCAGATCACTCCATTCCCAGCTCACTGCGATCCCAGCTCACTCCATTCCCAGCTCACTCCATTCCCAGCTCACTCCATTCCCAGCTCACTCCATTCCCAGCTCACTCCATTCCCAGCTCACTCCGGTCCCAGCTCACTCCGGTCCCAACTCACTGCGATCACAGCTCACTGCGATCCCAGCTCACTGCGATCCCAGCTCAGTCCATTCCCAGCTCACTCCGATCACAGCTCACTCCGATCCCAGCTCACTCCATTCCCTGCTCACTGCGATCCCAGCTCACTGCGACCCCAGCTCACTGCATTCCCAGCTCACTGCGACCCCAGCTCACTGCATTCCCAGCTCACTGCGATCCCAGCTCACTGCGATCCCAGCTCACTGCGATCCCAGCTCACTGCGATCCCAGCTCACTGTGATCCCAGCTCACTCCATTCCCAGCTTACTGTGATCCCAGCTCACTCGATTTTCAGCTCACTCCGATCCCAGCTCACTCCGATCCCAGCTCACTCCGATCCCAGCTCACTCCGATCCCAGCTCACTCCATTCCCAGCTCACTCCATTCCCAGCTCACTCCATTCCCAGCTCACTCCATTCCCAGCTCACTCCATTCCCAGCTCACTGTGATCCCAACTTACTCCATTCCCAGCTCACTGTGATCCCAACTCACTGTGATCCCAGCTCACTCCATTCCCAGCTCACTCCATTCTCAGCTCACTGTGATCCCAGCTCACTGTGATCCCAGCTCACGCCATTCCCAGCTCACTCCGATCCCAGCTCACTGTGACCCCAGCTCACTGTGACCCCAGCTCACTCCATTCCCAGCTCACTCCATTCCCAGCTCACTCCATTCCCAGCTCACTCCATTCCCAGCTCACTCCATTCCCAGCTCACTCCGATCCCAGCTCACTCCATTCCCAGCTCACTGTGATCCCAGCTCACTCCATTCCCAGCTCACTCCATTCCCAGCTCACTCCATTCCCAGCTCACTCCATTCCCAGCTCACTGTGATCCCAGCTCACACCATTCCCAGCTCACTCTGATCCCAGCTCAATCGGATCACAGCTCACTTCATTCCCAGCTCACTGCGATCCCAGCTCACGGCGCTCCCAGTTCACACCTTTCCCAGCTCACCATTCCCAGCTCACTCTGATCACAGCTCACTCCATTCCCAGCTCATTGCAATCCCAGCTCACTCCATTCCCAGCTCACTCCATTCACAGCTCACACCATTCCCAGCTCACTCCATTCACAGCTCATTCCATTCACAGCTCACTCCATTCCCAGTTCACTGCGATTCCAGCTCACTTCATTCCCAGCCCACTCCATTCCCAGCTCACTCCATTCCCAGCTCACTCCATTCCCAGCTCACTCCATTCCCAGCCCACGCCATTCCCAGCCCACGCCATTCCCAGCTCACTCCATTCCCAGCTCACTGCAATCCCAGCTCACTCCATTCCCAGCGCACTCCATTCCCAGCGCACTCCGATCCCAGCGCACTCCGATCCCACCTCACTCCGATCCCACCTCACTGCGATCCCAGCTCAATCCATTCCCAGCTCACTGTGATCCCAGCTCACTGTGATCCCAACTTACTCCATTCCCAGCTCACTGTGATCCCAACTTACTCCATTCCCAGCTCACTCCGATCCCAGCTCACTCCATTCCCAGCTCACTCCATTCCCAGCTCACTGTGATCCCAGCTCACTGTGATCCCAGCTCACTGTGATCCCAGCTCACGCGATTCCCAGCTCACTCCACTCCCAGCTCACTGCGACCCCAGCTCACTGCGACCCCAGCTCACTCCATTCCCAGCTCACTGTGACCCCAGCTCAGTGATCCCAGCTCACTCCATTCCCAGCGCACTCCATTCCCAGCTCACTCCATTCCCAGCTCACTCCACGCTCGCTCCAGTCCCAGCTCGCTCCAGTCCCAGCTCGCTCCGATCACAGCTCACTCCATTCCCAGCTCACTGCGATCCCAGCTCACACGATTCCCTGCTCACTGCAATCCCAACTCACTCCATTCCCAGCTCACTCCATTCCCAGCTCACTCCATTCCCAGTTCACTCCATTCCCAGCTCAATCTATTCCCAGCTCACTCCGATCCAAGCTCACTCCATTCCCAGCTCACTGTAATCCCAGCTCACTGCGATCACAGCTCACTCCATTCCCAGCTCACTCCATTCCCAGCTCACTCCATTCCCAGCTCACTCCATTCCCAGCTCACTCCGGTCCCAGCTCACTCCGGTCCCAGCTCAGTCCATTCCCAGCTCAGTCCATTCCCAGCTCACTCCGATCACAGCTCACTCCATTCCCAGCTCACTCCATTCCCAGCTCACTCCATTCCCTGCTCACTGCGATCCCAGCTCACTGCATTCCCAGCTCACTGCGACCCCAGCTCACTGCATTCCCAGCTCACTGCGATCCCAGCTCACTGCGACCCCAGCTCACTGCATTCCCAGCTCACTGCGATCCCAGCTCACTGCGATCCCAGCTCACTCCGTTCCCAGCTCACTCCGTTCCCAGCTCACTCCGTTCCCAGCTCACTCCGTTCCCAGCTCACTCCGTTCCCAGCTCACTCCGTTCCCAGCTCACTCCGTTCCCAGCTCACTCCGTTCCCAGCTCACTGTGATCCCAGCTCACTGTGATCCCAGCTCACTGTGATCCCAGCTCACTGTGATCCCAGCTCACTGTGATCCCAGCTCACTGTGATCCCAGCTCACTGTGATCCCAGCTCACTGTGATCCCAGCTCACTGTGATCCCAGCTCACTGTGATCCCAGCTCACTGTGATCCCAGCTCACTCCATTCCCAGCTTACTGTGATCCCAGCTCACTCCATTCCCAGCTCACTCCGATCCCAGCTCACTCCGATCCCAGTTCACTCCGATCCCAGTTCACTCCGTTCCCAGCTCACTCCGATCCCAGCTCACTCCGATCCCAGCTCACTCCATTCCCAGCTCACTCCATTCCCAGCTCACTCCATTCCCAGCTCACTCCATTCCCAGCTCACTCCATTCCCAGCTCACTCCATTCCCAGCTCACTCCATTCCCAGCTCACTCCATTCCCAGCTCACTCCATTCCCAGCTCACTCCATTCCCAGCTCACTCCATTCCCAGCTCACTGTCATCCCAGCTCACTGTGATCCCAGCTCACTCCATTCCCAGCTCACTCCATTCCCAGCTCACTCCATTCCCAGCTCACTGTGATCCCAACTTACTCCATTCCCAGCTCACTGTGATCCCAGCTCACTCCATTCCCAGCTCACTGTGATCCCAGCTCACTGTGATCCCAGCTCACGCCATTCCCAGCTCACGCCATTCCCAGCTCATGCCATTCCCAGCTCACGCCATTCCCAGCTCACTGTGACCCCAGCTCACTCCATTCCCAGCTCACTCCATTCCCAGCTCACTCCATTCCCAGCTCACTCCATTCCCAGCTCACTCCATTCCCAGCTCACTCCATTCCCAGCTCACTCCATTCCCAGCTCACTCCATTCCCAGCTCACTCCATTCCCAGCTCACTCCATTCCCAGCTCACTCCATTCCCAGCTCACTCCATTCCCAGCTCACTCCATTCCCAGCTCACTCCATTCCCAGCTCACTCCATTTTCAGCTCCTTGCGATCCCAGCTCACTGCGATCCCAGCTCACTCCGATCCCAGCTCACTCCATTCCCAGCTCACTGTGACCCCAGCTCACTCCATTCCCAGCTCACTCCATTCCCAGCTCACTCCATTCCCAGCTCACTCCATTCCCAGCTCACTCCATTCCCAGCTCACTCCATTCCCAGCTCACTCCATTCCCAGCTCACTCCATTCCCAGCTCACTCCATTCCCAGCTCACTCCATTCCCAGCTCACTCCATTCCCAGCTCACTCCATTCCCAGCTCACTCCATTCCCAGCTCACTCCATTCCCAGCTCACTCCATTCACAGTTCACTGCGATTCCAGCTCACTTCATTCCCAGCTCACTACATTCCCAGCTCACGCCATTCCCAGCTCACGCCATTCCCAGCTCACTCCATTCCCAGCTCACTCCATTCCCAGCGCACTCCATTCCCAGCGCACTCCATTCCCAGCGCACTCCGATCCCAGCGCACTCCGATCCCACCTCACTCCGATCCCACCTCACTCCGATCCCAGCTCAATCCATTCCCAGCTCACTGTGATCCCAGCTCACTGTGATCCCAACTTACTCCATTCCCAGCTCACTCCGATCCCAGCTCACTCCATTCCCAGCTCACTCCATTCCCAGCTCACTGTGATCCCAGCTCACGCGATTCCCAGCTCACTCCATTCCCAGCTCACTGCGATCCCAGCTCACTGCGACCCCAGCTCACTCCATTCCTAGCTCACTGTGACCCCAGCTCAGTGATCCCAGCTCACTCCATTCCCAGCCCACTCCATTCCCAGCCCACTCCATTCCCAGCTCACTGCGATCACAGCTCACTCCATTCCCAGCTCACTCCATTCCCAGCTCACTGCGATCCCAGCTCACTGCGACCCCAGCTCACTCCATTCCTAGCTCACTGTGACCCCAGCTCAGTGATCCCAGCTCACTCCATTCCCAGCCCACTCCATTCCCAGCTCACTGCGATCACAGCTCACTGCGATCACAGCTCACTGCGATCACAGCTCACTCCATTCCCAGCTCACTCCATTCCCAGCTCACTCCACGCTCGCTCCACGCTCGCTCCAGTCCCAGCTCGCTCCAGTCCCAGCTCACACCATTCCCAGCTCACTCCACTCCCAGCTCACGCCATTCCCAGCTCACTCCGATCACAGCTCACTCCATTCCCAGCTCACACGATTCCCTGCTCACTCCATCCCAGCTCGCTCCGGTCCCAGCTCGCTCCAGTCACTCCATTCCCAGCTCACTGCAATCCCAACTCACTCCATTCCCAGCTCACTCCATTCCCAGCTCACTCCATTCCCAGTTCACTCCATTCCCAGCTCACTCCATTCCCAGCTCACTCCGATCCAAGCTCACTCCATTCCCAGCTCACTGTAATCCCAGCTCACTGCGATCACAGCTCACTCCATTCCCAGCTCACTCCAGTCCCAGCTCACTCCAGTCCCAGCTCACTCCGGTCCCAACTCACTGCGATCACAGCTCACTGCGACCCCAGCTCACTGCATTCCCAGCTCACTGCGATCCCAGCTCACTGTGATCCCAGCTCACTGTGATCCCAGCTCACTCCATTCCCAGCTTACTGTGATCCCAGCTCACTCAATTTTCAGCTCAC
This sequence comes from Squalus acanthias, assembly GCA_030390025.1. NCBI lineage: Eukaryota > Metazoa > Chordata > Chondrichthyes > Squaliformes > Squalidae > Squalus > Squalus acanthias. Next base: position 115,458 of record JASTWF010000921.1, read on the forward strand.
TCCGATCCCAGCTCACTCCGATCCCAGCTCACTCCGATCCCAGCTCACTCCATTCCCAGCTCACTCCATTCCCAGCTCACTCCATTCCCAGCTCACTCCATTCCCAGCTCACTCCATTCCCAGCTCACTCCATTCCCAGCTCACTCCATTCCCAGCTCACTCCATTCCCAGCTCACTGTGATCCCAACTTACTCCATTCCCAGCTCACTGTGATCCCAACTCACTGTGATCCCAGCTCACTCCATTCTCAGCTCACTGTGATCCCAGCTCACTGTGATCCCAGCTCACGCCATTCCCAGCTCACTCCGATCCCAGCTCACTGTGACCCCAGCTCACTGTGACCCCAGCTCACTCCATTCCCAGCTCACTCCATTCCCAGCTCACTCCATTCCCAGCTCACTCCATTCCCAGCTCACTCCATTCCCAGCTCACTCCGATCCCAGCTCACTCCATTCCCAGCTCACTGTGATCCCAGCTCACTCCATTCCCAGCTCACTCCATTCCCAGCTCACTCCATTCCCAGCTCACTCCATTCCCAGCTCACTGTGATCCCAGCTCACACCATTCCCAGCTCACTCTGATCCCAGCTCAATCGGATCACAGCTCACTTCATTCCCAGCTCACTGCGATCCCAGCTCACGGCGCTCCCAGTTCACACCTTTCCCAGCTCACCATTCCCAGCTCACTCTGATCACAGCTCACTCCATTCCCAGCTCATTGCAATCCCAGCTCACTCCATTCCCAGCTCACTCCATTCACAGCTCACACCATTCCCAGCTCACTCCATTCACAGCTCATTCCATTCACAGCTCACTCCATTCCCAGTTCACTGCGATTCCAGCTCACTTCATTCCCAGCCCACTCCATTCCCAGCTCACTCCATTCCCAGCCCACGCCATTCCCAGCCCACGCCATTCCCAGCTCACTCCATTCCCAGCTCACTGCAATCCCAGCTCACTCCATTCCCAGCGCACTCCATTCCCAGCGCACTCCGATCCCAGCGCACTCCGATCCCACCTCACTCCGATCCCACCTCACTGCGATCCCAGCTCAATCCATTCCCAGCTCACTGTGATCCCAGCTCACTGTGATCCCAACTTACTCCATTCCCAGCTCACTGTGATCCCAACTTACTCCATTCCCAGCTCACTCCGATCCCAGCTCACTCCATTCCCAGCTCACTCCATTCCCAGCTCACTGTGATCCCAGCTCACTGTGATCCCAGCTCACGCGATTCCCAGCTCACTCCATTCCCAGCTCACTGCGACCCCAGCTCACTGCGACCCCAGCTCACTCCATTCCCAGCTCACTGTGACCCCAGCTCAGTGATCCCAGCTCACTCCATTCCCAGCGCACTCCATTCCCAGCGCACTCCATTCCCAGCGCACTCCATTCCCAGCTCACTCCATTCCCAGCTCGCTCCAGTCCCAGCTCGCTCCAGTCCCAGCTCGCTCCAGTCCCAGCTCGCTCCGATCACAGCTCACTCCATTCCCAGCTCACTGCGATCCCAGCTCACACGATTCCCTGCTCACTGCAATCCCAACTCACTCCATTCCCAGCTCACTCCATTCCCAGCTCACTCCATTCCCAGCTCACTCCATTCCCAGTTCACTCCATTCCCAGCTCAATCTATTCCCAGCTCACTCCGATCCAAGCTCACTCCATTCCCAGCTCACTGTAATCCCAGCTCACTGCGATCACAGCTCACTCCATTCCCAGCTCACTCCATTCCCAGCTCACTCCATTCCCAGCTCACTCCATTCCCAGCTCACTCCGGTCCCAGCTCACTCCGGTCCCAGCTCAGTCCATTCCCAGCTCAGTCCATTCCCAGCTCACTCCGATCACAGCTCACTCCATTCCCAGCTCACTCCATTCCCAGCTCACTCCATTCCCTGCTCACTGCGATCCCAGCTCACTGCATTCCCAGCTCACTGCGACCCCAGCTCACTGCATTCCCAGCTCACTGCGACCCCAGCTCACTGCATTCCCAGCTCACTGCGATCCCAGCTCACTGCGATCCCAGCTCACTCCGTTCCCAGCTCACTCCGTTCCCAGCTCACTCCGTTCCCAGCTCACTCCGTTCTCAGCTCACTCCGTTCCCAGCTCACTCCGTTCCCAGCTCACTCCGTTCCCAGCTCACTCCGTTCCCAGCTCACTGTGATCCCAGCTCACTGTGATCCCAGCTCACTGTGATCCCAGCTCACTGTGATCCCAGCTCACTGTGATCCCAGCTCACTGTGATCCCAGCTCACTGTGATCCCAGCTCACTGTGATCCCAGCTCACTGTGATCCCAGCTCACTGTGATCCCAGCTCACTGTGATCCCAGCTCACTGTGATCCCAGCTCACTCCATTCCCAGCTTACTGTGATCCCAGCTCACTCCATTCCCAGCTCACTCCGATCCCAGTTCACTCCGATCCCAGTTCACTCCGATCCCAGTTCACTCCGATCCCAGCTCACTCCATTCCCAGCTCACTCCATTCCCAGCTCACTCCATTCCCAGCTCACTCCATTCCCAGCTCACTCCATTCCCAGCTCACTCCATTCCCAGCTCACTCCATTCCCAGCTCACTCCATTCCCAGCTCACTGTGATCCCAGCTCACTGTGATCCCAGCTCACTCCATTCCCAGCTCACTCCATTCCCAGCTCACTCCATTCCCAGCTCACTGTGATCCCAACTTACTCCATTCCCAGCTCACTGTGATCCCAGCTCACTCCATTCCCAGCTCACTGTGATCCCAGCTCACTGTGATCCCAGCTCACGCCATTCCCAGCTCACGCCATTCCCAGCTCACGCCATTCCCAGCTCACGCCATTCCCAGCTCACTGTGACCCCAGCTCACTCCATTCCCAGCTCACTCCATTCCCAGCTCACTCCATTCCCAGCTCACTCCATTCCCAGCTCACTCCATTCCCAGCTCACTCCATTCCCAGCTCACTCCATTCCCAGCTCACTCCATTCCCAGCTCACTCCATTCCCAGCTCACTCCATTCCCAGCTCACTCCATTTTCAGCTCCTTGCGATCCCAGCTCACTGCGATCCCAGCTCACTCCGATCCCAGCTCACTCCATTCCCAGCTCACTGTGACCCCAGCTCACTCCATTCCCAGCTCACTCCATTCCCAGCTCACTCCATTCCCAGCTCACTCCATTCCCAGCTCACTCCATTCCCAGCTCACTCCATTCCCAGCTCACTCCATTCCCAGCTCACTCCATTCCCAGCTCACTCCATTCCCAGCTCACTCCATTCCCAGCTCACTCCGATTCCAGCTCACTCCATTCCCAGCTCACTCCATTCCCAGCTCACTCCATTCCCAGCTCACTCCATTCCCAGCTCACTCCATTCCCAGCTCACTCCATTCCCAGCTCACTCCATTCCCAGCTCACTCCATTCCCAGCTCACTCCATTCCCAGCTCACTCCATTCCCAGCTCACTGTGATCCCAGCTCACTGTGATCCCAGCTCACTCCATTCCCAGCTCACTCCATTCCCAGCTCACTGTGATCCCAACTTACTCCATTCCCAGCTCACTGTGATCCCAGCTCACTCCATTCCCAGCTCACTGTGATCCCAGCTCACTGTGATCCCAGCTCACGCCATTCCCAGCTCACGCCATTCCCAGCTCATGCCATTCCCAGCTCACGCCATTCCCAGCTCACTGTGACCCCAGCTCACTCCATTCCCAGCTCACTCCATTCCCAGCTCACTCCATTCCCAGCTCACTCCATTCCCAGCTCACTCCATTCCCAGCTCACTCCGATTCCAGCTCACTTCATTCCCAGCTCACTACATTCCCAGCTCACGCCATTCCCAGCTCACGCCATTCCCAGCTCACTCCATTCCCAGTTCACTCCATTCCCAGCGCACTCCATTCCCAGCGCACTCCATTCCCAGCGCACTCCGATCCCAGCGCACTCCGATCCCACCTCACTCCGATCCCACCTCACTCCGATCCCAGCTCAATCCATTCCCAGCTCACTGTGATCCCAGCTCACTGTGATCCCAACTTACTCCATTCCCAGCTCACTCCGATCCCAGCTCACTCCATTCCCAGCTCACTCCATTCCCAGCTCACTGTGATCCCAGCTCACGCGATTCCCAGCTCACTCCATTCCCAGCTCACTGCGATCCCAGCTCACTGCGACCCCAGCTCACTCCATTCCTAGCTCACTGTGACCCCAGCTCAGTGATCCCAGCTCACTCCATTCCCAGCCCACTCCATTCCCAGCCCACTCCATTCCCAGCTCACTGCGATCACAGCTCACTCCATTCCCAGCTCACTCCATTCCCAGCTCACTCCATTCCCAGCTCACTGCGATCCCAGCTCACTGCGACCCCAGCTCACTCCATTCCTAGCTCACTGTGACCCCAGCTCAGTGATCCCAGCTCACTCCATTCCCAGCCCACTCCATTCCCAGCTCACTGCGATCACAGCTCACTGCGATCACAGCTCACTGCGATCACAGCTCACTCCATTCCCAGCTCACTCCATTCCCAGCTCACTCCACGCTCGCTCCACGCTCGCTCCAGTCCCAGCTCGCTCCAGTCCCAGCTCACACCATTCGCAGCTCACTCCACTCCCAGCTCACGCCATTCCCAGCTCACTCCGATCACAGCTCACTCCATTCCCAGCTCACACGATTCCCTGCTCACTCCATCCCAGCTCGCTCCGGTCCCAGCTCGCTCCAGTCCCAGCTCGCTCTATTCCCAGCTCACTGCAATCCCAGATCACTCCATTCCCAGCTCACTGCAATCCCAACTCACTCCATTCCCAGCTCACTCCATTCCCAGCTCACTCCATTCCCAGCTCACTCCATTCCCAGTTCACTCCATTCCCAGCTCACTCCATTCCCAGCTCACTCCGATCCAAGCTCACTCCATTCCCAGCTCACTGTAATCCCAGCTCACTGCGATCACAGCTCACTCCAGTCCCAGCTCACTCCAGTCCCAGCTCACTCCAGTCCCAGCTCACTCCGGTCCCAACTCACTGCGATCACAGCTCACTGCGATCCCAGCTCAGTCCATTCCCAGCTCACTCCGATCACAGCTCACTCCATTCCCAGCTCACTCCATTCCCAGCTCACTCCATTCCCTGCTCACTGCGATCCCAGCTCACTGCATTCCCAGCTCACTGCGACCCCAGCTCACTGCATTCCCAGCTCACTGCGATCCCAGCTCACTGCGATCCCAGCTCACTCCGTTCCCAGCTCACTCCGTTCCCAGCTCACTCCGTTCCCAGCTCACTCCGTTCCCAGCTCACTCCGTTCCCAGCTCACTCCGTTCCCAGCTCACTCCGTTCCCAGCTCACTGTGATCCCAGCTCACTCCGATCCCAGCTCACTCCATTCCCAGCTCACTCCGATCCCAGCTCACTCCGATCCCAGTTCACTCCGATCCCAGCTCACTCCGATCCCAGCTCACTCCGATCCCAGCTCACTCCGATCCCAGCTCACTCCGATCCCAGCTCACTCCGATCCCAGCTCACTCCATTCCCAGCTCACTGTGATCCCAGCTCACTCCATTCCCAGCTCACTCCATTCCCAGCTCACTCCATTCCCAGCTCACTCCATTCCCAGCTCACTCCATTCCCAGCTCACTCCATTCCCAGCTCACTGTGATCCCAACTTACTCCATTCCCAGCTCACTGTGATCGCAGCTCACGCCATTCCCAGCTCACGCCATTCCCAGCTCACGCCATTCCCAGCTCACTGCGATCCCAGCTCACTCCATTCCCAGCTCACTGTGACCCCAGCTCACTCCATTCCCAGCTCACTCCATTCCCAGCTCACTCCATTCCCAGCTCACTCCATTCCCAGCTCACTCCATTCCCAGCTCACTCCATTCCCAGCTCACTCCATTCCCAGCTCACTCCATTCCCAGCTCACTCCATTCCCAGCTCACTCCATTCCCAGCTCACTCCATTCCCAGCTCACTCCATTCCCAGCTCACTCCATTCCCAGCTCACTCCATTCCCAGCTCACTCCATTCCCAGCTCACTCCATTCCCAGCTCACTCCATTCCCAGCTCACTCCATTCCCAGCTCACTCCATTCCCAGCTCACTCCATTCCCAGCTCACTGCGATCCCAGCTCACTGTGACCCCAGCTCACTGAGACCCCAGCTCACTGTGACCCCAGCTCACTCCATTCCCAGCTCACTCCATTCCCAGCTCACTCCATTCCCAGCTCACTCCATTCCCAGCTCACTGTGATCCCAGCTCACACCATTCCCAGCTCACTCCGATCCCAGCTCACTCCGATCACAGCTCACGCCATTCCCAGCTCATTACATTCCCAGCTCACTCCATTCCCAGCTCACTCCATTCCCAGCTCACTCCATTCCCAGCTCACACCATTCCAGCTCACATCCAGCTCACTCCATTCACAGCTCACTCCATTCCCAGTTCACTGCGATTCCAGCTCACTCCATTCCCAGTTCACTGCGATCCCATCTCACTCCATTCCAGCTCATTCCATTCCCAGCTCACTCCATTCCCAGCTCACTCCATTCCCAGCTCACTCCGATCCCAGCTCACTCCGATCACAGCTCACGCCGATTCCAGCTCATTGCAATCCCAGCTCATTGCAATCCCAGCTCACTCCATTCCCAGCTCACTCCATTCCCAGCTCACTCCATTCCCAGCTCACTCCATTCCCAGCTCACTCCATTCCCAGCTCACTCCATTCCCAGCTCACACCATTCCCAGCTCACACCATTCCCAGCTCATTCCATTCACAGCTTACTCCATTCCCAGTTCACTGCGATTCCAGCTCACTCCATTCCCAGCCCACTCCATTCCCAGCCCACGCCATTCCCAGCCCACGCCATTCCCAGCCCACGCCATTCCCAGCCCACGCCATTCCCAGCCCACGCCATTCCCAGCCCACGCCATTCCCAGCCCACGCCATTCCCAGCCCACGCCATTCCCAGCCCACGCCATTCCCCGCCCACGCCATTCCCAGCCCACGCCATTCCCAGCCCACTCCATTCCCAGCCCACTCCATTCCCAGCTCACTCCATTCCCAGCTCACTCCATTCCCAGCTCACTCCATTCCCAGCTCACTCCATTCCCAGCTCACTCCATTCCCAGCTCACTGCAATCCCAGCTCACTGCAATCCCAGCGCACTCCATTCCCAGCGCACTCCATTCCCAGCGCACTCCAATCCCAGCGCACTCCATTCCCAGCTCACTCCGATCCCACCTCACTCCGATCCCACCTCACTGCGATCCCAGCTCAATCCATTCCCAGCTCACTCCGATCCCAGCTCACTGTGATCCCAACTCACTCCATTCCCAGCTCACTCCATTCCCAGCTCACTCCATTCCCAGCTCACTCCATTCCCAGCTCACTGTGATCCCAGCTCACGCGATTCCCAGCTCACTCCATTCCCAGCTCACTGCGATCCCAGCTCACTCCATTCCCAGCTCACTCCATTCCCAGCTCACTCCATTCCCAGCTCACTCCATTCCCAGCTCACTCCATTCCCAGCTCACTCCGGTCCCAGCTCAATCGGATCCCAGCTCATTCCATTCCCAGCCCACTCCATTCCCAGCTCACTCCATTCCCAGCTCCTTGCATTCCCAGCTCACTCCATTCCCAGCTCACTGTGACCCCAGCTCACTCCATTCCCAGCTCACTCCATTCCCAGCTCACTCCATTCCCAGCTCACTCCATTCCCAGCTCACTCCATTCCCAGCTCACTGTGATCCCAGCTCACACCATTCCCAGCTCACTCCGATCCCAGCTCACTCCGATCACAGCTCACGCCATTCCCAGCTCATTCCATTCCCAGCTCACACCATTCCCAGCTCACACCATTCCCAGCTCACACCATTCCCAGCTCACACCATTCCCAGCTCACTCCATTCACAGCTCACTCCATTCCCAGTTCACTGCGATTCCAGCTCACTCCATTCCCAGTTCACTGCGATCCCATCTCACTCCATTCCAGCTCACTCCATTCCCAGCTCACTCCATTCCCAGCTCACTCCATTCCCAGCTCACTCCATTCCCAGCTCACTCCGATCCCAGCTCACTCCGATCACAGCTCACGCCATTCCCAGCTCATTGCAATCCCAGCTCATTGCAATCCCAGCTCACTCCATTCCCAGCTCACTCCATTCCCAGCTCACTCCATTCCCAGCTCACTCCATTCCCAGCTCACTCCATTCCCAGCTCACTCCATTCCCAGCTCACTCCATTCCCAGCTCACTCCATTCCCAGCTCACTCCATTCCCAGCTCACACCATTCCCAGCTCACTCCATTCACAGCTCATTCCATTCACAGCTTACTCCATTCCCAGTTCACTGCGATTCCAGCTCACTCCATTCCCAGCCCACTCCATTCCCAGCCCACGCCATTCCCAGCCCACGCCATTCCCAGCCCACGCCATTCCCCGCCCACGCCATTCCCCGCCCACGCCATTCCCAGCCCACGCCATTCCCAGCCCACGCCATTCCCAGCCCACTCCATTCCCAGCTCACTCCATTCCCAGCTCACTCCATTCCCAGCTCACTCCATTCCCAGCTCACTGCAATCCCAGCTCACTGCAATCCCAGCGCACTCCATTCCCAGCGCACTCCAATCCCAGCGCACTCCAATCCCAGCGCACTCCATTCCCAGCTCACTCCGATCCCACCTCACTCCGATCCCACCTCACTGCGATCCCAGCTCAATCCATTCCCAGCTCACTCCGATCCCAGCTCACTGTGATCCCAACTCACTCCATTCCCAGCTCACTCCATTCCCAGCTCACTCCATTCCCAGCTCACTCCATTCCCAGCTCACTCCATTCCCAGCTCACTGTGATCCCAGCTCACGCGATTCCCAGCTCACTCCATTCCCAGCTCACTGCGATCCCAGCTCACTGCGACCCCAGCTCACTCCATTCCCAGCTCACTGTGACCCCAGCTCAGTGATCCCAGCTCACTCCATTCCCAGCTCACTCCATTCCCAGCTCACTCCATTCCCAGCTCACTCCATTCCCAGCTCACTCCGGTCCCAGCTCAATCGGATCCCAGCTCATTCCATTCCCAGCCCACTCCATTCCCAGATCACTCCAATCCCAACTCACTCCATTCCCAGCTCACTCCGATCCCAGCTCACTCCGATCCCAGCTCACTCCATTCCCAGCTCACTCCATTCCCAGCTCACTGTGATCCCAGCACACTCCATTCCCAGCTCACTCCATTCCCAGCTCACTCCATCCCCAGCTCACTCCATCCCCAGCTCACTCCATCCCCAGCTCACTCCATCCCCAGCTCACTCCATCCCCAGCTCACTCCATCCCCAGCTCACTCCATCCCCAGCTCACTCCATCCCCAGCTCACTCCATCCCCAGCTCACTCCATCCCCAGCTCACTGCGATCCCAGCTCACTGCGATCCCAGCTCACTCCATTCACAGCTCACTGCGATTCCAGCTCACTTCGTTCCCAGCCCACTCCGTTCCCAGCCCACTGTGATCCCAGATCACTCCATTCCCAGCTCACTGCAATCCCAACGCACTCCATTCCCAGTTCACGCTGATCCCAGATCACTCCATTCCCAGCTCACTGCGATCCCAGCTCACTCCATTCCCAGCTCACTGCGATCCCAGCTCACTGCGATCCCAGCTCACTGCGATCCCAGCTCACTCCATTCCCAGCTCAATGCAATCCCAACTCACTCCATTCCCAGTTCACTCCATTCCAAGTTCACTCCATTCCCAGCTCAGTGATCCCAGCTCACTCCATTCCCGCTCACTCTGATCCCAGCTCACTCCATTCCCAGTTTACACCAAATCCCAGCTCACTCCATTCCCAGCTCACTCCGATCCCAGCTCACTCCATTTTCAGCACACTCCATTCCCAGCTGACTGTGATCCCAGCCCACTCCGTTCCCAGCCCACTCCGTTCCCAGCCCACGCCGTTCCCAGCCCACGCCGTTCCCAGCCCACGCCATTTTCAGCCAACTTCGATCCCAGCTCACTCCATTCCCAGCCCACTGTGATCCCAGCTCACTCCATTCCCAGCTCACTCCATTCCCAGCTCACTCCATTCCCAGCTCACTCCATTCCCAGCTCACTCCATTCCCAGCTCACTGCGATCCCAGCTCAATCCATTCCCAGTTCACGCCGATCCCAGATCACTCCATTCCCAGCTCACTCCGATCCCAGCTCACTGCGATCCCAGCTCACTCCATTCCCAGCTCACTCCATTCCCAGCTCACTGCGATCCCAGATCACTCCATTCCCAGCTCACTGCAATCCCAGCTCACTGCAATCCCAGCTCACTGCAATCCCAGTTCACTCCATTCCCAGTTCACTCCATTCCCAGTTCACTCCATTCCCAGTTCACTCCATTCCCAGTTCACTCCATTCCAAGTTCACTCCATTCCCAGCTCACTGTGATCCCAGCTCACTGCGATCCCAGCTCACTCCATTCCCGCTCACTCGATCCCAGCTCACTCCATTCCCAGTTTACTCCAAATCCCAGCCCACTGCGATCCCAGCCCACTGCGATCCCAGCCCACTGCGATCCCAGCCCACTGCGATCCCAGCCCACTGCGATCCCAGCCCACTGCGATCCCAGCCCACTGCGATCCCAGCCCACTGCGATCCCAGCCCACTGCGATCCCAGCCCACTGCGATCCCAGCCCACTGCGATCCCAGCCCACTGCGATCCCAGCCCACTGCGATCCCAGCCCACTGCGATCCCAGCCCACTGCGATCCCAGCCCACTGCGATCCCAGCCCACTGCGATCCCAGCCCACTGCGATCCCAGCCCACTGCGATCCCAGCCCACTGCGATCCCAGCCCACTGCGATCCCAGCCCACTGCGATCCCAGCCCACTCCATTCCCAGCCCACTCCATTCTCAGCTCACTGCGATCCCAGCAGTACTGAGGGACCGCCGCACTGTCGGAGGGGCTGTACTGAGGGAGCGCCGCACTGTCGGAGGGGCAGTACTGAGGGAGCGCCGCACTGTCGGAGGTGCTGTGAGACCGAGGCCACATCGGCCCTTTCAATTGGAGCGGTCCCAGTGGACTAGAAACCCGCAAATGTAACGCCCCTATTTAAGAAAGGAGGGAGACAGAAAGCAGGAAACTATTGACCAGTTAGCCTAACATCTGTCATTGGGAAAATGCTGGAGTCCTTCATTAAGGAAGTGCTCGAAAATCATAATATAGTCAAGCAGAGTCAGCATGGTTTTATGAAAGGGAAATCATTTTGACAAATTTCCTGGAGTTCTTTGAGGATATAATGAGCAGGGTGGCTAAAGTGGAATCAGTAGATGTCGTGTATTTGGATTTCCAGAAGGCATTCGATAAGGTGCCACATAAAAGGTTACTGCACAAGATAAGAGCTCACGGGGTTGGGGGTAATATATTTGCATGGATAGAACATTGGCTAACTAACAGAAAACAGAGAGTCGGGATAAATGGGTCATTTTCAGGTTGGCAAACTGTAACTAGTGGGGTGCCGCAGGGATCAGTGCTGTGGCCTCAACTATTTACAATCTGTATTAATGACTTGGATGAAGGGACTGAGTGTAATGTAGCCAAATTTGCTGATGATACAAAGATAGGTGGGAAAGCAAATTGTGTGGAGGATGCGAAGAATCTCCAAAGGGATATAGACAGGCTAAGTGAGTGGGCAAAAATCTGGCAGATGGCGTTTAATGTGGGAAAATGCGAGGTTATCCACTTTGGTAGGAAAAATAAAAAAGCAAATTATTATTTAAATGGGGAGAGGTTACAAAATGCTGAGGTACAGAGGGATCTGGGAGTCCTTGTACATGAATCACAAAAAATTAGTATGCAGGTACAGCAAGTAATTATGAAGGCAAATGGAATGTTGGCCTTTATTGCAAAGGGAATGGAGTATAAGAACATAAGAAATAGGAGCAGGCCACTCGGCCCCTCGAGCCTGCTCCGCCATTCAATAAGATCATGGCTGATCTTGGGCTCAAAGCCACTTCCCTGCCCACTCCCCATAACCCTTCACTCCCTTATCTTGCAAAAATTTGTCTATCTCCACCTTAAATGTATTTAATGACCCAGCCTCCACAGCTCTCTGGGGCAGAGAATTCCACAGATTTACGACCCTCTGAGAGAAGAAATTCCTCCTCATCTCAGTTCTAAAAGGGCGACCCTTTATTCTGAGACTGTGCCCCCGAGTTCTAGATTTCCCCACGAGGGGAAACATCCTCTCTGCATCTACCTTGTCGAGCCCCCTCAGTATCTTATATGTTTCAATAAGATCACCTCTCATTCTTCTAATTTCCAATGAGTATAGGCCCAGCCTGCTCAACCTTTCCTCATAAGTCAAACCCCTCATCTCTGGAATTAACCTACTGAATCATCTCTGAACTGCCTCCAATGCAAGTATATCCTTCCTTAAATAAGGAAACCAAAACTGTACGCAGTACTCAAGGTGTGGTCTCACCAATACCCTGTATAGTTGTAGCAGGACTTCCCTGCTTTTATACTCCAACCCCTTTGAAATAAAGGCCAACATTCCATTTGCCTTTTTGATTACTTGCTGTACCTGCATGCTAACTTTTTGTGTTTCATGCACAAGGACCCCCAGGTCCCTCTGAACTGTAGCATTTTGTAATCTCTCTCCATTTAAATAATAATTTACTTTTTTATTTTTCCTGCCAAAGTGGATAACCTCGCACTTTCCCACATTATACTCCATCTGCCAAATGTTTGCCCACTCACTTAGCCTGTCTATATCCCTTTGCAGGTTCTTTGAGTCCTCTGCACAACTTGCTTTCCCACCCATCTTTGTATCATCCGCAAACATGGCTACATTACACTCGGTCCCTTCATCCAAGTCATTAATGTAGATTATAAATAGTTGAGGCTCCAGCACCGATCCCTGTGGCACCCCACTAGTTACCGTTTGCCAACCAAAAAATGACCCATTTATCCCGACTCTCTGCTTTCTGTTAGTTAGCCAATTCTCTATCCATGCTAATATATTACCCCCAACCCCGTGAGCTCTTATCTTATGCAGTAACCTTTTATGTGGCACCTTATCGAATGCCTTCTGGAAATCCAAATACACCAACATCCACAGGTTCACCTTTGTCCACCCTGCTCGTTAACTGCTCAAAGAACTCCAGCAAGTTTGTTAAACATGATTTCCCTTTCATAAAATCATGCTGACTCTGCTTGACTGCATTATGATTTTCCAAATGCCCTGCTACTGCTTCCTTAATGAAGGACTCCAGCATTTTCCCAACGACAGATGTTAGGCTAACTGGTCTATAGTTTCCTGCTTTCTGTCTCCATCCTTTCTTAAATAGAGGTGTTACATTTGCAGTTTTCCAATCCGCAAATATAAAAGTATAAAAGTAGAGAAGTTCTGTTACAACTGTACAGGGCGTTGGTGAGACCACACCTGGAGTACTGCGTACAGTTTTGATCTCCTTATTTAAGGAAGGATATACTTGCATTGGAGGCAGTTCAGAGAAGGTTCACGAGGTTGATTCCTGAGATGAGGGGGTTGTCTTATGAAGAAAGGTTGAGCAGGTTGGGCCTATACTCATTGGAGTTTAGAAGAATGAGGGGATTTTATTGAAACATATAAGATTCTGACGGGGCTTGACAGGGTAAATGCAGAGAGGATGTTTCCCCTCGTGGGGGAATCTAGAACTAGGGGCATAATTTCAGAATAAGGGGGCACCCTTTTAAATGGGAAATGAGGAGGAATTTCTTCTCCGAGGGTCGTGAATCTTTGGAATTCTCTTCCCCAGGGAGCTGTGGAGGCTGGGTCATTGAATATATTTAAGGTGGAGATAGACTGATTTTTGAAAGGTGAGGGAGTCGAGGGTTATGGGGAGCGGGCAGGGGAAGTGGAGTTGAGGCCAAGATCAGATCGGCCATGATCTCATTGAATGGTGGAGCAGGCTCGAGGGGCCAAATGACCGAATCCTGCTCCTACGTTTTATGTTCTTATGTAAAATCCAACATCACCATTGGAAAAGTCAGATGATCTGGTCATTGCTGTGTGTGAGAGCTTGCTGTGCGCAAATTGTCTGCCGCGTTTCCTATGTTGCAACAGTGATCACTCTTCAAAAAGTACTTCATTTGCTGTGAAGCGCATTGGGATGTCCTACGGGTGAGATAGGCACTATAGAAATGCAAGTATTCCTTTTTCCATTTCTCACCCGGACCCAGAGGGGGAAAGGACAGTCTATCTAACGCACTGTGACACCCGGTCCCAGAGGGGGAAAGGACAGTGTATCTAACGCAGTGTGACACCCGGTCCCAGAGGGGGAAAGGACAGTGTATCTAACGCACCGTGACACCCGGTCCCAGAGGGGGAAGGGACACGGTATCTAATGCACTGTGACACCCGGTCCCAGAGGGGGAAGGGACACGGTATCTAACGCACCGTGACACCCGGTCCCAGAGGGGGAAAGGGCAGTGTATCTAACGCACTGTGAAACCCGGTCCCAGAGGGGGACAGGATAGTGTATCTACTGCACTGTGACACCCGGTCCCAGAGGGGGAAAGGGCAGTGTATCTAACGCAGTGATACCCGGTCCCAGAGGGTGAAAGGACAGTGTATCTAACGCACTGTGACACCCGGTCCCAGAGGGGGAAAGGACAGTGTATCTAACGCACGGTGACACCCGGTCCCAGAGGGGGAAAGAACAGTGTATCTAACACACTGTGACACCCGGTCCCAGAGGGGGAAAGGGCAGTGTATCTAACGCACCGTGACACCCGGTCCCAGAGGGGGAAGGGACACGGTATCTAATGCACTGTGACACCCGGTCCCAGAGGGGGAAGGGACACGGTATCTAACGCACCGTGACACCCGGTCCCAGAGGGGGAAAGGGCAGTGTATCTAACACACTGTGAAACCCGGTCCCAGAGGGGGAAAGGATAGTGTATCTAACACACTGTGACACCCGGTCCCAGAGGGGGAAAGGGCAGTGTATCTAATGCACTGTGACACCCGGTCCCAGAGTGGGAAAGGACAGTTTATCTAACGCACTGTGACACCCGGTCCCAGAGGGGAAAAGGACAGTGTATCTAACACACTGTGACACCCGGTCCCAGAGGGGAAAAGGACAGTGTATCTAACACACTGTGACACCCGGTCCCAGAGCGGGAAAGGACAGTGTATCTAACGCACTGACACACCCGGTCCCAGAGGGGGAAAGGACAGTGTATCTAACGCACTGTGACACCCGTTCCCAGAGGGGGAAAGGACAGTGTATCTAACGCACGGTGACACCCGGTCCCAGAGGGGGAAAGGACAGTGTATCTAACACACTGTGACACCCGGTCCCAGAGGGGAAAAGGACAGTGTATCTAATGCACTGTGACACCCGGTCCCAGAGCGGGAAAGGACAGTGTATCTAACGCACTGACACACCCGGTCCCAGAGGGGGAAAGGACAGTGTATCTAACGCACTGTGACACCCGTTCCCAGAGGGGGAAAGGACAGTGTATCTAACGCACTGTGACACCCGGTCCCAGAGGGGGAAAGGACAGTTTATCTAACGCACTGTGACACCCGGTCCCAGAGATAGAATAGATTCAAAATTTGCTCTGCTGTTTATTAAGTGGTTCTTTTTTCTCCCGTTGATCTTGTAGCTTGCGGTCGTCCTGTGATATCGACCCGGATAGTGGGCGGTCAGGACTCCAAAGCGGGCGCGTGGCCCTGGCAGGTCAGCATCCACGATGCCGCCACCCACATTTGTGGGGGTTCGCTCATCGCACAGGCCTGGGTCTTAACTGCTGCGCACTGCGTCTCCCAGTAAGTCTATCCTAGGATCGTAGAAATTTACGGCACAGAGTGAGGAGTTCTATCATGCAGCGTTTAATCAATGGCTTAGGATGTTACTGCGGTGACAGAGTCTGCGAATGTACTGCTGATCGAATGGTTTAATTCCTCCCGTTGGCTCTTTCGCTGCATATTTAGCCTCTCACACACAGAGCAGGAAAGGCCCAGGCTCCATCCCCGGCCTAGTGCTGAGTTAACTGATCTCACACCCGGTGTGGGACTGAGCCCCACACACTCACACACACACAGCAGGAAAGGCCCAGGCTCCATCCCCGGCCTAGTGCTGAGTTAACTGATCTCACACCCGGAGTGTGACTGAGCCCCACACGCTCACACACAGAGCAGGAAAGGCCCAGGCTCCATCCCCGGCCTAGTGCTGAGTTAACTGATCTCACACCCGGTGTGGGACTGAGCCCCACACACTCACACACACAGCAGGAAAGGCCCAGGCTCCATCCCCGGCCTAGTGCTGAGTTAACTGATCTCACACCCGGTGTGGGACTGAGCCCCACACACACACATGGAGCAGGAAAGGCCCAGGCTCCATCCCCGGCCTAGTGCTGAGTTAACTGATCTCACACCCGGTGTGGGAACATAAGAACATAAGAAATAGGAGCAGGAGTCGGCCATACGACCCCTCGAGCCTGCTCCGCCATTCAATAAGATCATGGCTGATCATTGACCTCAACTCCACTTTCCCGCCCGATCTCCATATCCCTTGATTCCCCTAGAGTCCAAAACATCTATCTATCTCCGCCTTAAATATACTCAAAGACTCAGCATCCACAGCCCTCGGGCAGAGAATTCCAAAGATTCACAACCCTCTGAGTGAAGAAATTCCTCCTCATCTCAGTCGTAAATGGCCTACCCCTTATCCTGAGACTATGCCCCCTAGTTCTAGACACTCCAGCCAGGGGGAAACAGCCTCTCAGCATCTACCCTGTCAATCCCCTTCAGAATCTTGTATGTTTCAATGAGATCACCTCTCATTCTTCTAAACTCCAGAGAGTATAGGCCCATTCTACACAATCTCTCATCATAGGACAGCCCTCTCATCCCAGGAATCAATCTAGTGAACCTTCATTGCACCGCCTCCAAGGCAAGTATATCCTTCCTTAGATAAGGAGACCAAAACTGTGCACAGTACTCCAGGTGTGGTCTCACCAAGGCCCTGTACAATTGTAGCAAGACTTCCTTACTATTATACTCCAACCCCCTTGCAATAAAGGCCAACATGCCATTTGCCTTCCTTATTGCTTGCTGTACCTGCATGCTAGCTTTCTGTGTTTCTTACACGAGGACACCCAAATCTCTCTGAACACCAACATTTGAAAGTTTCTCACCATTTAAAAAATATTCTGTTTCTCTATTCTTCCTACCAAAGTGAATAACCTCACATTTCCCTACATTATACTCCATCTGCCACCTTACTGCCCACTCACTTAGTCTATCTATATCCCTTTGCAGACTTTGTGTTCTCCTCACAGCTTACTGTCCGACCTCGCTTTGTATCATCAGCAAACTTGGATACATTACACTCGGTCCCTTCATCTAGGTCATTAATATAGATTGTAAATAGCTGAGCCCCCAACACTGATTCTTGCGGCACCCCACTAGTTACAGCCTGCCAACCTGAAAAAGTTCAGTTTATCCCTACTTTCTGTTTTCTGTCCGTTAACCAATCCTCTATCCATGCTACTATATTACACCCAACCCCATGAGCCCTAATCTTGTGTAATAATCTTTTATGTGGCACCTTATCAAATGCCTTTTGGAAATCCAAATATACTACATCCACTGGTTCCCCTTTATCTACCCTGCCAGTTACATCGTCAAAAAACTCTAATAAATTTATCAAACATGATTTCCCTTTCATAAAACAATGTTGACTCTGCCTAATCATGTTATGATTTTCTAAGTGACTTGATACCACTTCCTTAACAATGGATTCCAGCATTTTCCCGATGACTGATGTCAGGCTAACTGGCCTGTAGTTCCCTGTTTTTTCTCTCCCTCCTTTCTTGAATAGCGGTGTTACATTTGCGACCTTCCAATCTGCTGGGACCTTTCCAGAATCTAGGGAATTTTGGAAGATCAAAACAAATGCATCCACTATCTCTGCAGCCACCTCTTTTAGAACCCTAGGATGTAGGCCATCAGGTCCAGGGGATTTGTCGGCTTTTAGTCCCATTAGTTTCTCTAGTACTTTTTCTCTACTTATATTAATTACATTAAGTTCCTCACCCTCATTAGACCCTTGGTTCCCCACCATTTTTGGTATGCTTTTTGTGTCTTCTACTGTGAAGACAGATACAAAATATTTGTTTAACGTTTCTGCCATTTACTTATTCCCCATAATAATTTCTCCTGTCTCAGCCTCTAAGGGACCAACGTTTACTTTTGCTACTCTTTTCCTTTTTACATACTTGTAGAAACTCTTACAATCTGCTTTTATATTTCTTGCTAGTTTTCTCTCATATTCTATTTTTTCCCTTTATATCAATTTTTTGGTCAACCTTTGCTGGTTTCTGAAACTCTCCCAATCCTCAGGCTTACTATTATTCTTTGCAACATTATAAGCTTCTTCTTTCAATCTAATGCTATCCTTAACTTCTTTAGTTAGCCACAGTTGCATCACTTTTCACGTGGAGTTTTTGTTTCTCAATGGAATGTATTTTTGTTGAGAATTATGAAATATTTCTTTAAATGCTAGCCACTGCTTATCTACCGACATACGTTTTAATCTATTTTTCCAATCTAGTTTAGCCAACTCGCTCCTCATACCTATGTAATTGGCTTTATTTAAGTTTAAGACTCTAGTTTCGGACTTAGGCAAGTCACTCTCAAAATTAATGCAAAATTGTATCATATTATGATCACTCTGCCCCAGAGGATCCTTTACTATGAGATTGCTAATTAACCCTGTCTCATTACACAATACAAGATCTAAAATAACCTGTTCCCTGGTTGGTTCCATGATATATTGTTCTAGGAAACTATCCCGAATGCATTCCATGAACTCGTCCTCCAGGCTACCTTTGCCAATTTGATTTGTCCAGTCTATATGAAGATTAAAGTCCCCTAAGATTATTGCATTACCTTTGTTGCAAGCTCCTACTATTTCTTGATTGATATTCTGTCCAACGGCAAAGCTACTGTTAGGGTGACTAAGCCCCACTCACACACACAGAGCAGGAAAGGCCCAGGCTCCATCCCCGGCCTGTGCTGAGTTAGCCTGATCTCACACCCGGTGTGGGACTGAGCCCCACTCACACACAGCAGGAAAGGCCCAGGATCCATCCCCGGCCTGTGCTGAGTTAGCCTGATCTCACACCCGGTGTGGGACTGAGCCCCACTCACACACAGCAGGAAAGGCCCAGGATCCATCCCCGGCCTGTGCTGAGTTAGCCTGATCTCACACCCGGTGTGGGACTGAGCCCCACTCACACACAGCAGGAAAGGCCCAGGATCCATCCCCGGCCTGTGCTGAGTTAGCCTGATCTCACACCCGGTGTGGGACTGAGCCCCACTCACACACAGCAGGAAAGGCCCAGGCTCCATCCCCGGCCTGTGCTGAGTTAGCCTGATCTCACACCCGGTGTGGGACTGAGCCCCACTCACACACAGCAGGAAAGGCCCAGGATCCATCCCCGGCCTGTGCTGAGTTAGCCTGATCTCACACCCGGTGTGGGACTGAGCCCCACTCACACACAGCAGGAAAGGCCCAGGATCCATCCCCGGCCTGTGCTGAGTTAGCCTGATCTCACACCCGGTGTGGGACTGAGCCCCACTCACACACAGCAGGAAAGGCCCAGGATCCATCCCCGGCCTGTGCTGAGTTAGCCTGATCTCACACCCGGTGTGGGACTGAGCCCCACTCACACACAGCAGGAAAGGCCCAGGATCCATCCCCGGCCTGTGCTGAGTTAGCCTGATCTCACACCCGGTGTGGGACTGAGCCCCACTCACACACAGCAGGAAAGGCCCAGGATCCATCCCCGGCCTGTGCTGAGTTAGCCTGATCTCACACCCGGTGTGGGACTGAGCCCCACTCACACACAGCAGGAAAGGCCCAGGATCCATCCCCGGCCTGTGCTGAGTTAGCCTGATCTCACACCCGGTGTGGGACTGAGCCCCACTCACACACAGCAGGAAAGGCCCAGGATCCATCCCCGGCCTGTGCTGAGTTAGCCTGATCTCACACCCGGTGTGGGACTGAGCCCCACTCACACACAGCAGGAAAGGCCCAGGCTCCATCCCCGGCCTGTGCTGAGTTAGCCTGATCTCACACCCGGTGTGGGACTGAGCCCCACTCACACACAGCAGGAAAGGCCCAGGCTCCATCCCCGGCCTGTGCTGAGTTAGCCTGATCTCACACCCGGTGTGGGACTGAGCCCCACTCACACACAGCAGGAAAGGCCCAGGCTCCATCCCCGGCCTGTGCTGAGTTAGCCTGATCTCACACCCGGTGTGGGACTGAGCCCCACTCACACACAGCAGGAAAGGCCCAGGCTCCATCCCCGGCCTAGTGCTGAGTTAGCCTGATCTCACACCCGGTGTGGGACTGAGCCCCACTCACACACAGCAGGAAAGGCCCAGGCTCCATCCCCGGCCTGTGCTGAGTTAGCCTGATCTCACACCCGGTGTGGGACTGAGCCCCACTCACACACAGCAGGAAAGGCCCAGGCTCCATCCCCGGCCTGTGCTGAGTTAGCCTGATCTCACACCCGGTGTGGGACTGAGCCCCACTCACACACAGCAGGAAAGGCCCAGGCTCCATCCCCGGCCTGTGCTGAGTTAGCCTGATCTCACACCCGGTGTGGGACTGAGCCCCACTCACACACAGCAGGAAAGGCCCAGGCTCCATCCCCGGCCTGTGCTGAGTTAGCCTGATCTCACACCCGGTGTGGGACTGAGCCCCACTCACACACAGCAGGAAAGGCCCAGGCTCCATCCCCGGCCTGTGCTGAGTTAGCCTGATCTCACACCCGGTGTGGGACTGAGCCCCACTCACACACAGCAGGAAAGGCCCAGGCTCCATCCCCGGCCTGTGCTGAGTTAGCCTGATCTCACACCCGGTGTGGGACTGAGCCCCACTCACACACAGCAGGAAAGGCCCAGGCTCCATCCCCGGCCTGTGTAGGACTACGTTTTTAATTCAACAACATGGAGGAAATGTCAAAATACTGCCGTCTGAGAGAGAGAGAGGATCTTCTGGGCCTGAGGCACCTTGTGAAAGGAGCTTTACTCTGTACCTGCTGTATCTAACCCGAGCTGTACCTGCCCTGGGAGTGTTTGATGGGACAGTGTAGAGGGAGCTTTACTCTGTATCTAACCCGTGCTGTACCTGCCCTGGGAGTGTTTGATGGGACAGTGTAGAGGGAGCTTTACTCTGTATCTAACCCGAGCTGTACCTGCCCTGGGAGAGTGTGATGGGACAGTGTAGAGGGAGCTTTACTCTGTATCTAACCCGTGCTGTACCTGCCCTGGGATTGTTTGATGAGACAGTGTAGGGGGAGCTTTACTCTGTATCTAACCCCGTGCTGTACCTGCCCTGGGAGTGTTTGATGGGACAGTGTAGAGGGAGCTTTACTCTGTATCTAACCCGTGGTGTACCTGCCCTGGGAGAGTGTGATGGGACAGTGTAGAGGGAGCTTTACTCTGTATCTAACCCGTGTTGTACCTGCCCTGGGAGTGTTTGATGGGACAGTGTAGAGGGAGCTTTACTCTGTATCTAACCCGAGCTGTACCTGCCCTGGGAGAGTGTGATGGGACAGTGTAGAGGGAGCTTTACTCTGTATCTAACCCGTGCTGTACCTGCCCTGGGATTGTTTGATGAGACAGTGTAGGGGGAGCTTTACTCTGTATCTAACCCCGTGCTGTACCTGCCCTGGGAGTGTTTGATGGGACAGTGTAGAGGGAGCTTTACTCTGTATCTAACCCGTGGTGTACCTGCCCTGGGAGAGTGTGATGGGACAGTGTAGAGGGAGCTTTACTCTGTATCTAACCCGTGTTGTACCTGCCCTGGGAGAGTGTGATGGGACAGTGTAGAGGGAGATTTACTCTGTATCTAACCCGTGTTGTACCTGCCCTGGGAGTGTTTGATGGGACAGTGTAGAGGGAGCTTTACTCTGTATCTAACCCGAGCTGTACCTGCCCTGGGAGAGTGTGATGGGACAGTGTAGAGGGAGCTTTACTCTGTATCTAACCCGTGCTGTACCTGCCCTGGGATTGTTTGATGAGACAGTGTAGGGGGAGCTTTACTCTGTATCTAACCCCGTGCTGTACCTGCCCTGGGAGTGTTTGATGGGACAGTGTAGAGGGAGCTTTACTCTGTATCTAACCCGTGGTGTACCTGCCCTGGGAGAGTGTGATGGGACAGTGTAGAGGGAGCTTTACTCTGTATCTAACCCGTGTTGTACCTGCCCTGGGAGAGTGTGATGGGACAGTGTAGAGGGAGATTTACTCTGTATCTAACCCGTGTTGTACCTGCCCTGGGAGTGTTTGATGGGACAGTGTAGAGGGAGCTTTACTCTGTATCTAACCCGTGCTGTACCTGTCCTGGGGGTGTTTGATGGGACAGTGTAGAGGCAGCTTTACTCTGTATCTAACCGATGCTGTACCTGCCCTGGGAGTGTTTGATGGGACAGTGTAGAGGGAGCTTTACTCTGTATCTAACCCGAGCTGTACCTGCCCTGGGAGTGTTTGATGGGACAGTGTAGAGGGAGCTTTACTCTGTATCTAACCCGTGCTGTACCTGCTCTGGGATTGTTTGATGAGACAGTGTAGAGGGAGCTTTACTGTGTATCTAACCCGAGCTGTACCTGCCCTGGGAGTGTTTGATGGGACAGTGTAGAGGGAGCTATACTCAGTATCTAACCCGAGCTGTACCTGCCCTGGGAGTGTTTGATGGGACAGTGTAGAGGGAGCTTTACTCTGTATCTAACCGATGCTGTACCTGCCCTGGGAGTGTTTGATGGGACAGTGTAGAGGGAGCTTTACTCTGTATCTAACCCCGTGCTGTACCTGCCCTGGGAGTGTTTGATGGGACAGTGTAGAGGGAGCTTTACTCTGTATCTAACCCGTGTTGTACCTGCCCTGGGAGAGTGTGATGGGACAGTGTAGAGGGAGCTTTACTCTGTATCTAACCCGTGTTGTACCTGCCCTGGGAGAGTGTGATGGGACAGTGTAGAGGGAGCTTTACTCTGTATCTAACCCGTGTTGTACCTGCCCTGGGAGTGTTTGATGGGACAGTGTAGAGGGAGCTTTACTCTGTATCTAACCCGTGTTGTACCTGCCCTGGGAGAGTGTGATGGGACAGTGTAGAGGGAGCTTTACTCTGTATCTAACCCGTGTTGTACCTGCCCTGGGAGTGTTTGATGGGACAGTGTAGAGGGAGCTTTACTCTGTATCTAACCCGTGTTGTACCTGCCCTGGGAGAGTGTGATGGGACAGTGTAGAGGGAACTTTACTCTGTATCTAACCCATGCTGTACCTGCCTAGGGAGTGTTTGATGGGGACAGTGTAGAGGGAGCTTTACTCTGTATCTAACCCGTGCTGTACCTGCCCTGGGAGTGTTTGACGGGACAGTGTAGAGGGAGCTTTACTCTGTATCTAACCCATGCTGTACCTGCCTAGGGAGTGTTTGATGGGGACAGTGTAGAGGGAGCTTCACTCTGTATCTAACCCCGTGCTGTACCTGCCCTGGAAGTGTTTGATGGGACAGTGTAGAGGGAGCTTTACTCTGTATCTAACCCATGCTGTACCTGCCTAGGGAGTGTTTGATGGGGACAGTGTAGAGGGAGCTTCACTCTGTATCTAACCCCGTGCTGTACCTGCCCCGGGAGTGTTTGATGGTTCAGTGTAGAGGGAGCTTTACTCTGTATCTAACCCGTGCTGTACCTGCCCTGGGAGTGTTTGATGGTACAGTGTAGAGGGAGCTTTAATCTGTATCCAAACTGCGCTGTAGCAGTCCTGGGAGTGTTTGATGGGACAGTGTCGAGGGAGCTTTACTCTGTATCTAACAACAACAACTTGTATTTATGTAGCACCTTTAACATAGTAAATGTTCCCAAGTCACTTCACAGGAGTGCCATGAAAAAAAAATTGGCCCCGAGCCACATAATGAGATATTAGGACAGGTGACCAATAGCTTGATCGAAGATGCAGGTTTTGAGGAGCACCTTAAAGGAGGAGAGACAGGCGAAGAGTTCTAGGGAGGGAAATCCAGAGCTTAAGGCCCAGGCAGCTGAAGGCACGGCTGCCAATGGTGGAGCGATGGAAATCGGGGATGTTCAGTAGCCCAGAATAGACGGAGCGCAGAGATCTCGGGGGATGATAGGGTTTGAGGAGATCACAGAGATAAGGAGGGGCGAGGCCATGGAGGGATTTGAAATCAAGGATGAGAATTTTAAAATGGAGGCGCTGCTTAACTGGGAGCCAGTGTAGGTCAGCGAGCACAGGGGAGATGGGTGAACGAGACTTGGTGCGAGTTAGGACACGGGCGGCAGAGTTTTGGATGGCCTCAAGTTTATGGAGGGTAGAACTAGGGAGGCCGGCCAGGAGTGCGTTGGAATAGTCAAGTCTGGAGGTGATCACGGCATGGATGAGGCTTTCGGCAGCAGATAAGTTGAGGTAAGGGCAGAGATGGACGATATTACAAAGGTGGAAATGGGCAGTCTTCGTGAGAGAACGGACATGAGGTAGGAAGCTCAGTTCGTGATCAGATATGACACCAAAGTTGCAAATGGACTTGGACAGCCTCAGACAGTTGCCGGGGCGGGGGGGAGAGATCGAATCAGTGGAAAGGTAAAGGAGTTTGTGGCGATTTATTTTCATCGATGGGATGTGGGCGTCGCTGGCAAGGCCGGCATTTATTGCCGATCCCTAATTGCCCTTGAGAAGGTGGTGGTGAGCCGCCTTCTTGAACCGCTGTAGTCCGTGTGGTGAAGGTGCTCCCATGGTGCTGCTAGGGAGGGAGTTCCAGGATTTGGACCCAGCGACGATGAAGGAACGGCCGATATACTTCCAAGTCAGGATGGTGTGTGTGACTTGGAGGGGAACTTGGAGGTGGTGGTGTTCCCAATGCGCCTGCTGCCCTTGTCCTTCTAGGCGATAGAGATCGCAGGTTTGGGAGGTGCTGCCGAAGAAGCCTTGGCGAGTTGCTGCAGTGCATCTTGTAGATGGTACACACTGCAGCCACGGTGCGCCGGTGGTGGAGGGAGTGAATGTTTAAGGTGGTGGATGGGGTGCCGATCAAGCGGGCTGCTTTGTCCTGGATGGTGTCGAGCTTCTTGAGTGTTGTTGGAGCATGAGCCGAAGACAATGGCTTCGGTCTTCCCGAGGAAATTTCTACTCATCCAGTGCTGGATGTCGGACAAGCAGTCCGATAGTATAGAGATGGCGGTGGGTGCGAGAGAGGCGGAGGAGAGGTAGAGCTGGGTATCGTCAGCATACATGTGAAAACTCACATGATCTTGCCGGATCATGTCCCTGAGGGGCAGCATGTCGATGAGAAATAGGAGGGGGGGGGGCGCTAAGGACAGATCCTTGCGGGACACCAGAACTGACAGTGCGGGATCGCGAAGAGAAGACATTGCAGGTGATTCTGTGGTTGCGACTGGAAAGATGGGAATGAAACCAGGCGAGTGCGGCCCCATCCAGCTGGACAACGGTGGAGAGGCTTCGGAGCAGACTTTTGTGGTCAACCGTGTCAAAGGCTGCAGACAATTTCAGAAGTACGAGAAGGGATTGATTATCCCTGTAGCGGTCAATTCCCCTCGCGAGGAGTGTTTGATGTCTGCACTTACCATTTGATAAGCAGAGTTTGGAAAGCTCGAAAATAAACAGATGTATTTGTTGCATTGTGCAGGACCAGGAAATCGAATTACATCATCTACGTTGGAAGATATCAGCAGGATGGAATTAACAGCAACGAAAAAAGTTCAAAAGTCGCATCCATCATCTCCCATGAGAAATACGTTGAACCACAAGAGGGCTACGACATCGCGCTGGTGAAACTAATGCATTCAGTTGGGTACAGCGATTACATCATGCCCATCTGCCTACCGACCTCAAACTTCCAGTTCCCCTGTGGAGCCAACTGTTGGGTGACTGGGTGGGGTGACACAAAGGAGAGCGGTGAGTTACCGAGGCAATCAGCAGCTCAGACAGTTCGATACACTCTCCTTTCCCCCTCTGGGACCGGGTGTCACAGTGCGTTAGATACACTGTCCTTTCCCTCTCTGGGACCGGGTGTGTCAGTGTGTTAGATACACTCTCATTTCCCCCTCTGGGATCGGGTGTGTCAGTGTGTTAGATACACTGTCCTTTCCCCCTCTGGGACCGGGTGTCACAGTGCGTTAGATACACTCTCATTTCCCCCTCTGGGACCGAGTGTTACAGTGCGTTAGATACACTGTCCTTTCCCCCTCTGGGATCGGGTGTGTCAGTGTGTTAGATACACTCTCATTTCCCCCTCTGGGACCGGGTCTCACATTGTGTTAGATACACTGTCCTTTCCCCTCTGGGACCGGGTGTCACAGTGTGTTAGATACACGGTCCTTTCCCGCCTCTGCGACCGTGTGTCACAGTGTGTTAGATACACTGTCCTTTCCCCTCTGGGACCGGGTGTCACAGTGCATTAGATACACTGTCCTTTCCCCCTCTGGGACCGGGTGTGTCAGTGCGTTAGATACACTGTCCTCTCCCCCTCTGGGACCGGGTGTGTTAGATACACTGTCCTTTCCCCCTCTGGGACCGGGTGTCACAGTGTGTTTGATACACTGTCCTTTCCCCCTCTGGGACCGTGTGTCACAGTGTGTTAGATACACTGTCCTTTCCCCTCTGGGACCGGGTGTCACAGTGCATTAGATACACTGTCCTTTCCCCCTCTGGGACCGGGTGTGTCAGTGCGTTAGATACACTGTCCTCTCCCCCTCTGGGACCGGGTGTGTTAGATACACTGTCCTTTCCCCCTCTGGGACCGGGTGTCACAGTGTGTTAGATACACTGTCCTTTCCCCCTCTGGGACCGGGTGTGACAGTGCATTAGATGCACTGTCCTCTGGGACCGGGTGTCACTGTGCGTTAGATACACTGTCCTTTCACCCTCTGGGACCGGGTGTCACAGTGTGTTAGATACACTGTCCTTTCCCCCTCTGGGACCAGGTGTCACAGTGCGTTAGATACACTGTCCTCTCCCCTGCTGGGACCGGGTGTCACAGTGTGTTAGATGCACTGTCCTTTCCCCCTCTGGGACCGGGTGTCACAGTGCTTTAGGTACACTGTCCTTTCCCCCTCTGGGATCGGGTGTCACAGTGCGTTAGATACACTGTCCTTTCCCCCTCTGGGACAGGGTATCACTGTGTTAGAAAAACTGTCCTTTATCCCTCTGGGAATGGGTGTCACAGTGCGTTAGATACACTGTCCTTTCCCCCTCTGGGACAGGGTATCACTGTGTTAGAAAAACTGTCCTTTATCCCTCTGGGAATGGGTGTCACAGTGTGTTAGATACACTGTCCTTTCCCCCTATGGGACCGGGTGTCACAGTGCGTTAGATACACTGTAATTTCCCCCGCTGGGACTGGATATCACTGTGTTAGAAAAAATGTCCTTTACCCCTCTGGGAATGGGTGTCACAGTGCGTTAGATACACTGTCCTTTCCCCCTCTGGGACCGGGTGTCACAGTGCGTTAGATATACTGTCCTTTCCCCCTCTGGGACCGGGTGCCACAGTGCGTTAGATACACTGTCCTTTCCCCCTCTGGGACCGGGTGTGACAGTGCATTAGATGCACTGTCCTCTGGGACCGGGTGTCACAGTGCGTTAGATACACTGTCCTTTCCCCCTCTGGGACCGGGTGTCACAGTGCGTTAGATACACTGTCCTTTCCCCCTCTGGGACTGGGTGTCACAGTGCGTTAGATACACTGTTCTTTCCCCCTCTGGGACCGGGTGTCACAGTGTGTTAGATACACGGTCCTTTCCCCCTCTGGGACCGGGTGTCACAGTGCGTTAGATACACTGTCCTTTCCCCCTCTGGGACTGGGTGTCACAGTGCGTTAGATACACTGTCCTTTCCCCCTCTGGGACCGGGTGTCACAGTGTGTTAGATACACTGTCCTTTCCCCCTCTGGGACCGGGTGTCACAGTGCATTAGATACACTGTCCTTTCCCCCTCTAGGACCGGGTGTCACAGTGCTTTAGGTACACTGTCCTTTCCCCCTCTGGGATCGGGTGTCACAGTGCGTTAGATACACTGTCCTTTCCCCCTCTGGGACAGGGTATCACTGTTGTAGAAAAACTGTCCGTTACCCCTCTGGGAATGGGTGTCACAGTGCGTTAGATACACTGTCCTTTCCCCCTCTGGGACCGGGTGTCACGGTGCATTAGATAATCTGCCCTTTCCCCCTATGGGACCGTGTATCACAGTGCGTTAGATACACTGTCCTTTCCCCCTCTGGGACCGGGGGTCTCAGTGCGTCAGATACACTGTCCTTTCCCCGTCTGGGACCGGGAGTCACAGTGCGTTAGATACACTGTCCTTTCCCCCTCTGGGACCGGGTGTCACAGTGCGTTAGATACACTGTCCTTTCCCCCTCTGGGACCGGGTGTGACAGTGTGTTAGATACACTGTCCTTTCCCCCTCTGGGACCGGGTGTCACAGTGCGTTAGATACACTGTCCTTTCCCCCTCTGGGACCGGTGTCACAGTGCGTTAGATACACTGTCCTTTCCCCGTCTGGGACCGGTGTCACAGTGCGTTAGATACACTGTCCTTTCCCCATCTGGGACCGGGTGTGACAGTGTGTTAGATACACTGTCCTTTCCCCGTCTGGGACCGGGTGTCACAGTGTGTTAGATACACTGTCCTTTCACCCTCTGGGACCGGGTGTCACAGTGCATTAGATACACTGTCCTTTCCCCCGCTGGGACCGGGTGTCACAGCGCATCAGATACACTGTCCTTTCCCCCTCTGGGACCGGGTGCCACAGTGCATTAGATACACTGTCCTTTCCCCCTCTGGGACCGGGTGTGGCAGTGCATTAGATGCACTGTCCTCTGGGACCGGGTGTCACTGTGCGTTAGATACACTGTCCTTTCACCCTCTGGGACCGGGTGTCACAGTGTGTCAGATACACTGTCCTTTCCCCCTCTGGGACCGGGTGTGTTAGATACACTGTCCTTTCCCCCTCTGGGACCGTGTGTCACAGTGTGTTAGATAAACTGCCCTTTCCCCCTCTGGGACCGGGTGTGTTAGATACACTGTCCTTTCCCCCTCTGGGACCGGGTGTCACAGTGTGTTAGATACACTGTCCTTTCCCCCTCTGGGACCGGTGTCACAGTGCGTTAGATACACTGTCCTTTCCCCGTCTGGGACCGGTGTCACAGTGCGTTAGATACACTGTCCTTTCCCCGTCTGGGACCGGTGTCACAGTGCGTTAGATACACTGTCCTTTCCCCATCTGGGACCGGGTGTGACAGTGTGTTAGATACACTGTCCTTTCCCCGTCTGGGACCGGGTGTCACAGTGCATCAGATACACTGTCCTTTCACCCTCTGGGACCGGGTGCCACAGTGCATTAGATACACTGTCCTTTCCCCCTCTGGGACCGGGTGTGGCAGTGCATTAGATGCACTGTCCTCTGGGACCGGGTGTCACTGTGCGTTAGATACACTGTCCTTTCACCCTCTGGGACCGGGTGTCACAGTGTGTTAGATACACTGTCCTTTCCCCCTCTGGGACCGGGTGTGTTAGATACACTGTCCTTTCCCCCTCTGGGACCGTGTGTCACAGTGTGTTAGATACACTGCCCTTTCCCCCTCTGGGACCGGGTGTGTTAGATACACTGTCCTTTCCCCCTCTGGGACCGGGTGTCACATTGTGTTAGATACACTGTCCTTTCCCCCTCTGGGACCGGGTGTCACAGTGCGTTAGATACACTGTCCTTTCCCCCTCTGGGACCGGGTGTCACAGTGCGTTAGATACACTGTCCTTTCACCCTCTGGGACCGGGTGTCACAGTGCGTTAGATACACTGTCCTTTCCCCCTCTGGGACCAGGTGTCACAGTGCGTTAGATACACTCTCCTTTCCCCCTCTGGGACCGGGTGTCGCAGTGCTTTAGATACACTGTCCTTTCCCCCTCTGGGACCGGGTGGTACAGTGCGTTAGATACACTGTCCTTTCCCCCTCTGGGACCGGGTGTCACAGTGCGTTAGATACACTGTCCTTTCCCCCTCTGGGACCGGGTGTGACAGTGCGTTAGATACACTGTCCTTTCCCCCTCTGGGACCGCTGTCACAGTGCGTTAGAGACACTGTCCTTTCCCCGTCTGGGACTGGTGTCACAGTGCGTTAGATACACTGTCCTTTCCCCGTCTGGGACCGGTGTCACAGTGCGTTAGATACACTGTCCTTTCCCCGTCTGGGACCGGGTGTCACAGTGTGTTAGATACACTGTCCTTTCCCCCTCTGGGACCGGGTGTCACAGTGTGTTAGATACACTGTCCTTTCACCCTCTGGGACCGGGTGTCACAGTGCGTTAGATAGACTGTCCTTTCCCCCTCTGGGACCGGGTGTCACAGTGCATCAGATACACTGTCCTTTCCCCCTCTGGGACCGGGTGCCACAGTGCATTAGATACACTGTCCTTTCCCCCTCTGGGACCGGGTGTCACAGTGTGTTAGATACACTGTCCTTTCCCCCTCTGGGACCAGGTGTCACAGTGTGTTAGATGCACTGTCCTTTCCCCCTCTGGGACCGGGTGTCACAGTGCTTTAGGTACACTGTCCTTTCCCCCTCTGGGATCGGGTGTCACAGTGCGTTAGATACACTGTCCTTTCCCCCTCTGGGACCGGGTGTCACAGTGCGTTAGATACACTGTCCTTTCCCCCTCTGGGACAGGGTATCACTGTGTTAGAAAAACTGTCCTTTATCCCTCTGGGAATGGGTGTCACAGTGCGTTAGATACACTGTCCTTTCCCCCTCTGGGACAGGGTATCACTGTGTTAGATAAACTTTCCTTTCCCCCTCTGGGACCGGGTGTCACGGTGCATTAGATAATCTGCCCTTTCCCCCTATGGGACCGGGTGTCACAGTGCGTTAGATACACTGTCCTTTCCCCCTCTGGACCGGGTGTCACAGTGCGTTAGGTACACTGTCCTTTCCCCCTCTGGGACCGGGTGTCAAAGTGTGTTCGATACACTGTCCTTTCCCCCTCTGGGACCGGGTGTCACAGTGCGTTAGATACACTGTCCTTTCCCCCTCTGGGACCGGGTGTGACAGTGCATTAGATGCACTGTCCTCTGGGACCGGGTGTCACAGTGCGTTAGATACACTGTCCTTTCCCCCTCTGGGACCGGGTGTCACAGTGCGTTAGATACACTGTCCTTTCCCCCTCTGGGACTGGGTGTCACAGTGCGTTAGATACACTGTTCTTTCCCCCTCTGGGACCGGGTGTCACAGTGTGTTAGATACACTGTCCTTTCCCCCTCTGGGACCGGGTGTCACAGTGCATTATATACACTGTCCTTTCCCCCTCTGGGACCGGGTGTCACAGTGCGTTAGATACACTGTCCTTTCCCCCTCTGGGACCGGGTGTCACAGTGCGTGAGATACACTGTCCTTTCCCCCTCTGGGACCGGGTGTCACAGTGCGTTAGATACACTGTCCTTTCCCCCTCTGGGACTGGGTGTCACAGTGCGTTAGATACACTGTCCTTTCCCCCTCTGGGACCGGGTGTCACAGTGTGTTGGATACACTGTCCTTTCCCCCTCTGGGACCGGGTGTCACAGTGCTTTCGGTACACTGTCCTTTGCCCCTCTGGGATCGGGTGTCACAGTGCTTTAGGTACACTGTCCTTTCCCCCTCTGGGATCTGGTGTCACAGTGCGTTAGATACACTGTCCTTTCTGCCTCTGGGACTGGGTGTCACAGTGCGTTAGATACACTGTCCTTTCCCCCTCTGGGACCGGGTGTCACAGTGCGTTCGATACACTGTCCTTTCCCCCTCTGGGACCAGGTGTCACAGTGCATTAGATACACTATCCTTTCCCCCTCTGGGACCGGGTGTCACAGTGCGTTAGATACACTGTCCTTTCCCCCTCTGGGACCAGGTGTCACAGTGCGTTAGATACACTGTCCTTTCCCCCTCTGGGACAGGGTATCACTGTGTTAGAAACACTGTCCTTTACCCCTCTGGGAATGGGTGTCACAGTGCGTTAGATACACTGTCCTTTCCCCCTCTGGGACCGGGTGTCACGGTGCATTAGATAATCTGCCCTTTCCCCCTATGGGACCGTGTATCACAGTGCGTTAGATACACTGTCCTCTCCCCCTCTGGGACCGGGTGACACAGTGTGTTAGATACACTGTCCTTTCCCCCTCTGGGACCGGGTGTCACAGTCTGTTAGATACACTGTCCTTTCTGCCTCTGGGACCGGGTGTCACATTGCATTAGATACACTGTCCTTTCCCCGCTGGGACCAGGTGTCACAGTGCATTAGATACACTGTCATTTCCCCCTCTGGTACTGGGTGTCACAGTGCATTCGATACACTGTCCTTTCCCCCTCTGGGACCGGGTGTCACAGTGCGTTAGATACACTGTCCTTTCCCCCTCTGGGACCGGGTGTCACAGTGCGTTAGATACACTGTCCTTTCCCCCTCTGGGACCGGGTGTCACCGTGTGTTAGATACACTGTCCTTTCCCTCTCTGGGACCGGGTGTCACAGTGCGTTAGATACACTGTAATTTCCCCCGCTGGGACTGGATATCACTGTGTTAGAAAAAATGTCCTTTATCCGTCTGGGACCGGGTGTCACTGTGCGTTAGATACACTGTCCTTTCCCCCTCTGGGACCGGGTGTCACAGTGCATTAGAGACACTGTCCTCTGGGACCGGGTGTCACTGTGCGTTAGATACACTGTCCTTTCCCCCTCTGGGACCGGGTGTGACATTGTGTTAGATACACTGTCCTTTCCCCCTCTGGGACCGGGTGTCACAGTGCGTTAGATACACTGTCCTTTCCCCCTCTGGGACCGGGTGTCACAGTGAGTTAGATACACTGTCCTTTCCCCCAGTGGGACCGGGTGTCTCAGTGCGTTAGATACACTGTCCTTTCCCCCTCTGGGACCGTGTGTCACAGTGCGTTAGATAATCTGTCCTTTCCCCCTCTTGGACCGGGTGTCACAGTGCTTTTACATAGAAACATAGAATCTAGGAGCAGGAGTAGGCCATTCGGCCCGTCGAGCCTGCTCCGCCATTCAATACGATCAAGGCTGATCATCCAAATCCAGTACCCTCTCCCTGCTTTAATCCCCTCAGTACACATATCCCACCCTACCCCCGTAACCCCACGTATTTAATTCCCCCTAACATATCCCATCCTATCCCCATAACCCCACATATTTAATCCCCCCTAACACTAAGGGTCAATTTATCATAGCCAAATCAACCTAACCCACACATTTTTGGACTGTGGGAGGAAACCGGAGCACCCGGAGGAAACCCACGCAGACACGGGGAGAATGTGCAAACTCCACACAGACAGTCACCCGAGGTCAGATTCGAACCCGGGTCTCTGGCGCTGTGAGGCACCAGTGCTAACCACTGTGCCACCGTGTTGCGTTTTGGTACACTGTCCTTTCCCCCTCTGGGATCGGGTGTCACAGTGCGTTAGATACACTGTCCTTTCCCCCTCTGGGACCGGGTGTCACAGTGCGTTAGATACACTGTCCTTTCCCCCTCTGGGACCGGGTGTCACAGTGCGTTAGATACACTGTCCTTTCCCCCTCTGGGACCAGGTGTCACAGTGAGTTAGATACACTGTCCTTTCCCCCTCTGGGACCGGGTGTCACAGTGCATTAGATACACTGTCCTTTCCCCCTCTGGGACCGGCTGTCACAGTGCGTTAGGTACACTGTCCTTTCCCCCTCTGGGACCGGGTGTCACCGTGTGTTAGATACACTGTCCTTTCCCTCTCTGGGACCGGGTGTCACAGTGCGTCACATACACTGTAATTTCCCCCGCTGGGACTGGATATCACTGTGTTAGAAAAAATGTCCTTTATCCGTCTGGGACCGGGTGTCACTGTGCGTTAGATACACTGTCCTTTCCCCCTCTGGGACCCGGTGTCACAGTGTGTTAGATACATTGTCCTTTCACCCTCTGGGACCGGGTGTCAAAGTGAATTACATACACTGTCCTTTCCCCCTCTGGGACCGGGTGTCACAGTGTGTTAGATACACTGTCCTTTCCCCCTCTGGGACCGGGTGTGACAGTGCATTAAATGCACTGTCCTCTGGGACCGGGTGTCACTGTGCGTTAGATACACTGTCCTTTCACCCTCTGGGACCGGATGTCACAGTGTGTTAGATACACTGTCCTTTCCCCCTCTGGGACCAGGTGTCACAGTGTGTTAGATACACTGTCCTTTCCCCCTCTGGGACCGGGTGTCACAGTGCGTTAGATACACTGTCCTTTCCCCCTCTGGGACCGGGTGTCACAGTGAGTTAGATACACTGTCCTTTCCCCCAGTGGGACCGGGTGTCTCAGTGCGTTAGATACACTGTCCTTTCCCCCAGTGGGACCGGGTGTCTCAGTGCGTTAGATACACTGTCCTTTCCCCCTCTGGGACCGTGTGTCACAGTGCATTAGATAATCTGTCCTTTCCCCCTCTGGGATCGGGTGTCACAGTGCGTTAGATACACTGTCCTTTCCCCCTCTGGGACCGGGTGTCACAGTGCGTTAGATACACTGCCCTTTCTGCCTCTGGGACCGGGTGTCACAGTGCTTTAGGTACACTGTCCTTTCCCCCTCTGGGACCGGGTGTCACAGTGCGTTAGATACACTGTCCTTTCCCCCTCTGGGACCGGGTGTCACAGTGCGTTAGATACACTGTCCTTTCACCCTCTGGGACCGGGTGTCACAGTGCGTTAGATACACTGTCCTTTCCCCCTCTGGGACCAGGTGTCACAGTGCGTTAGATACACTCTCCTTTCCCCCTCTGGGACCGGGTGTCGCAGTGCTTTAGATACACTGTCCTTTCCCCCTCTGGGACCGGGTGGTACAGTGCGTTAGATACACTGTCCTTTCCCCCTCTGGGACCGGGTGTCACAGTGCGTTAGATACACTGTCCTTTCCCCCTCTGGGACCGGGTGTGACAGTGCGTTAGATACACTGTCCTTTCCCCCTCTGGGACCGCTGTCACAGTGCGTTAGAGACACTGTCCTTTCCCCGTCTGGGACCGGTGTCACAGTGCGTTAGATACACTGTCCTTTCCCCGTCTGGGACCGGTGTCACAGTGCGTTAGATACACTGTCCTTTCCCCGTCTGGGACCGGGTGTCACAGTGTGTTAGATACACTGTCCTTTCCCCCTCTGGGACCAGGTGTCACAGTGTGTTAGATACACTGTCCTTTCACCCTCTGGGACCGGGTGTCACAGTGCGTTAGATAGACTGTCCTTTCCCCCTCTGGGACCGGGTGTCACAGTGCATCAGATACACTGTCCTTTCCCCCTCTGGGACCGGGTGCCACAGTGCATTAGATACACTGTCCTTTCCCCCTCTGGGACCGGGTGTCACAGTGTGTTAGATACACTGTCCTTTCCCCCTCTGGGACCAGGTGTCACAGTGTGTTAGATGCACTGTCCTTTCCCCCTCTGGGACCGGGTGTCACAGTGCTTTAGGTACACTGTCCTTTCCCCCTCTGGGATCGGGTGTCACAGTGCGTTAGATACACTGTCCTTTCCCCCTCTGGGACCGGGTGTCACAGTGCGTTAGATACACTGTCCTTTCCCCCTCTGGGACAGGGTATCACTGTGTTAGAAAAACTGTCCTTTATCCCTCTGGGAATGGGTGTCACAGTGCGTTAGATACACTGTCCTTTCCCCCTCTGGGACAGGGTATCACTGTGTTAGATAAACTTTCCTTTCCCCCTCTGGGACCGGGTGTCACGGTGCATTAGATAATCTGCCCTTTCCCCCTATGGGACCGGGTGTCACAGTGCGTTAGATACACTGTCCTTTCCCCCTCTGGACCGGGTGTCACAGTGCGTTAGGTACACTGTCCTTTCCCCCTCTGGGACCGGGTGTCAAAGTGTGTTCGATACACTGTCCTTTCCCCCTCTGGGACCGGGTGTCACAGTGCGTTAGATACACTGTCCTTTCCCCCTCTGGGACCGGGTGTGACAGTGCATTAGATGCACTGTCCTCTGGGACCGGGTGTCACAGTGCGTTAGATACACTGTCCTTTCCCCCTCTGGGACCGGGTGTCACAGTGCGTTAGATACACTGTCCTTTCCCCCTCTGGGACTGGGTGTCACAGTGCGTTAGATACACTGTTCTTTCCCCCTCTGGGACCGGGTGTCACAGTGTGTTAGATACACTGTCCTTTCCCCCTCTGGGACCGGGTGTCACAGTGCATTATATACACTGTCCTTTCCCCCTCTGGGACCGGGTGTCACAGTGCGTTAGATACACTGTCCTTTCCCCCTCTGGGACCGGGTGTCACAGTGTGTTGGATACACTGTCCTTTCCCCCTCTGGGACCGGGTGTCACAGTGCTTTCGGTACACTGTCCTTTGCCCCTCTGGGATCGGGTGTCACAGTGCTTTAGGTACACTGTCCTTTCCCCCTCTGGGATCTGGTGTCACAGTGCGTTCGATACACTGTCCTTTCCCCCTCTGGGACCAGGTGTCACAGTGCATTAGATACACTATCCTTTCCCCCTCTGGGACCGGGTGTCACAGTGCGTTAGATACACTGTCCTTTCCCCCTCTGGGACCAGGTGTCACAGTGCGTTAGATACACTGTCCTTTCCCCCTCTGGGACAGGGTATCACTGTGTTAGAAACACTGTCCTTTACCCCTCTGGGAATGGGTGTCACAGTGCGTTAGATACACTGTCCTTTCCCCCTCTGGGACCGGGTGTCACGGTGCATTAGATAATCTGCCCTTTCCCCCTATGGGACCGTGTATCACAGTGCGTTAGATACACTGTCCTCTCCCCCTCTGGGACCGGGTGACACAGTGTGTTAGATACACTGTCCTTTCCCCCTCTGGGACCGGGTGTCACAGTCTGTTAGATACACTGTCCTTTCTGCCTCTGGGACCGGGTGTCACATTGCATTAGATACACTGTCCTTTCCCCGCTGGGACCAGGTGTCACAGTGCATTAGATACACTGTCATTTCCCCCTCTGGTACTGGGTGTCACAGTGCATTCGATACACTGTCCTTTCCCCCTCTGGGACCGGGTGTCACAGTGCGTTAGATACACTGTCCTTTCCCCCTCTGGGACCGGGTGTCACAGTGCGTTAGATACACTGTCCTTTCCCCCTCTGGGACCGGGTGTCACCGTGTGTTAGATACACTGTCCTTTCCCTCTCTGGGACCGGGTGTCACTGTGCGTTAGATACACTGTCCTTTCCCCCTCTGGGACCGGGTGTCACAGTGCATTAGAGACACTGTCCTCTGGGACCGGGTGTCACTGTGCGTTAGATACACTGTCCTTTCCCCCTCTGGGACCGGGTGTGACATTGTGTTAGATACACTGTCCTTTCCCCCTCTGGGACCGGGTGTCACAGTGCGTTAGATACACTGTCCTTTCCCCCTCTGGGACCGGGTGTCACAGTGAGTTAGATACACTGTCCTTTCCCCCAGTGGGACCGGGTGTCTCAGTGCGTTAGATACACTGTCCTTTCCCCCTCTGGGACCGTGTGTCACAGTGCGTTAGATAATCTGTCCTTTCCCCCTCTTGGACCGGGTGTCACAGTGCTTTTACATAGAAACATAGAATCTAGGAGCAGGAGTAGGCCATTCGGCCCGTCGAGCCTGCTCCGCCATTCAATACGATCAAGGCTGATCATCCAAATCCAGTACCCTCTCCCTGCTTTAATCCCCTCAGTACACATATCCCACCCTACCCCCGTAACCCCACGTATTTAATTCCCCCTAACATATCCCATCCTATCCCCATAACCCCACATATTTAATCCCCCCTAACACTAAGGGTCAATTTATCATAGCCAAATCAACCTAACCCACACATTTTTGGACTGTGGGAGGAAACCGGAGCACCCGGAGGAAACCCACGCAGACACGGGGAGAATGTGCAAACTCCACACAGACAGTCACCCGAGGTCAGATTCGAACCCGGGTCTCTGGCGCTGTGAGGCACCAGTGCTAACCACTGTGCCACCGTGTTGCGTTTTGGTACACTGTCCTTTCCCCCTCTGGGATCGGGTGTCACAGTGCGTTAGATACACTGTCCTTTCCCCCTCTGGGACCGGGTGTCACAGTGCGTTAGATACACTGTCCTTTCCCCCTCTGGGACCGGGTGTC
This sequence comes from Squalus acanthias, assembly GCA_030390025.1. Lineage (NCBI taxonomy): Eukaryota > Metazoa > Chordata > Chondrichthyes > Squaliformes > Squalidae > Squalus > Squalus acanthias. The sequence goes on from JASTWF010000921.1 coordinate 153,583, forward strand.
ACAGTGCGTTAGATACACTGTCCTTTCCCCCTCTGGGACCAGGTGTCACAGTGAGTTAGATACACTGTCCTTTCCCCCTCTGGGACCGGGTGTCACAGTGCATTAGATACACTGTCCTTTCCCCCTCTGGGACCGGCTGTCACAGTGCGTTAGGTACACTGTCCTTTCCCCCTCTGGGACCGGGTGTCACCGTGTGTTAGATACACTGTCCTTTCCCTCTCTGGGACCGGGTGTCACAGTGCGTCACATACACTGTAATTTCCCCCGCTGGGACTGGATATCACTGTGTTAGAAAAAATGTCCTTTATCCGTCTGGGACCGGGTGTCACTGTGCGTTAGATACACTGTCCTTTCCCCCTCTGGGACCCGGTGTCACAGTGTGTTAGATACATTGTCCTTTCACCCTCTGGGACCGGGTGTCAAAGTGAATTACATACACTGTCCTTTCCCCCTCTGGGACCGGGTGTCACAGTGTGTTAGATACACTGTCCTTTCCCCCTCTGGGACCGGGTGTGACAGTGCATTAAATGCACTGTCCTCTGGGACCGGGTGTCACTGTGCGTTAGATACACTGTCCTTTCACCCTCTGGGACCGGGTGTCACAGTGTGTTAGATACACTGTCCTTTCCCCCTCTGGGACCAGGTGTCACAGTGTGTTAGATACACTGTCCTTTCCCCCTCTGGGACCGGGTGTCACAGTGCGTTAGATACACTGTCCTTTCCCCCTCTGGGACCGGGTGTCACAGTGAGTTAGATACACTGTCCTTTCCCCCAGTGGGACCGGGTGTCTCAGTGCGTTAGATACACTGTCCTTTCCCCCAGTGGGACCGGGTGTCTCAGTGCGTTAGATACACTGTCCTTTCCCCCTCTGGGACCGTGTGTCACAGTGCATTAGATAATCTGTCCTTTCCCCCTCTGGGATCGGGTGTCACAGTGCGTTAGATACACTGTCCTTTCCCCCTCTGGGACCGGGTGTCACAGTGCGTTAGATACACTGCCCTTTCTGCCTCTGGGACCGGGTGTCACAGTGCTTTAGGTACACTGTCCTTTCCCCCTCTGGGACCGGGTGTCACAGTGCGTTAGATACACTGTCCTTTCCCCCTCTGGGACCGGGTGTCACAGTGCGTTAGATACACTGTCCTTTCACCCTCTGGGACCGGGTGTCACAGTGCGTTAGATACACTGTCCTTTCCCCCTCTGGGACCAGGTGTCACAGTGCGTTAGATACACTCTCCTTTCCCCCTCTGGGACCGGGTGTCGCAGTGCTTTAGATACACTGTCCTTTCCCCCTCTGGGACCGGGTGGTACAGTGCGTTAGATACACTGTCCTTTCCCCCTCTGGGACCGGGTGTCACAGTGCGTTAGATACACTGTCCTTTCCCCCTCTGGGACCGGGTGTGACAGTGCGTTAGATACACTGTCCTTTCCCCCTCTGGGACCGCTGTCACAGTGCGTTAGAGACACTGTCCTTTCCCCGTCTGGGACCGGTGTCACAGTGCGTTAGATACACTGTCCTTTCCCCGTCTGGGACCGGTGTCACAGTGCGTTAGATACACTGTCCTTTCCCCGTCTGGGACCGGGTGTCACAGTGTGTTAGATACACTGTCCTTTCCCCCTCTGGGACCGGGTGTCACAGTGTGTTAGATACACTGTCCTTTCACCCTCTGGGACCGGGTGTCACAGTGCGTTAGATAGACTGTCCTTTCCCCCTCTGGAGCCGGGTGTCACAGTGCATCAGATACACTGTCCTTTCCCCCTCTGGGACCGGGTGCCACAGTGCATTAGATACACTGTCCTTTCCCCCTCTGGGACCGGGTGTCACAGTGTGTTAGATACACTGTCCTTTCCCCCTCTGGGACCAGGTGTCACAGTGTGTTAGATGCACTGTCCTTTCCCCCTCTGGGACCGGGTGTCACAGTGCTTTAGGTACACTGTCCTTTCCCCCTCTGGGATCGGGTGTCACAGTGCGTTAGATACACTGTCCTTTCCCCCTCTGGGACCGGGTGTCACAGTGCGTTAGATACACTGTCCTTTCCCCCTCTGGGACAGGGTATCACTGTGTTAGAAAAACTGTCCTTTATCCCTCTGGGAATGGGTGTCACAGTGCGTTAGATACACTGTCCTTTCCCCCTCTGGGACAGGGTATCACTGTGTTAGATAAACTTTCCTTTCCCCCTCTGGGACCGGGTGTCACGGTGCATTAGATAATCTGCCCTTTCCCCCTATGGGACCGGGTGTCACAGTGCGTTAGATACACTGTCCTTTCCCCCTCTGGACCGGGTGTCACAGTGCGTTAGGTACACTGTCCTTTCCCCCTCTGGGACCGGGTGTCAAAGTGTGTTCGATACACTGTCCTTTCCCCCTCTGGGACCGGGTGTCACAGTGCGTTAGATACACTGTCCTTTCCCCCTCTGGGACCGGGTGTGACAGTGCATTAGATGCACTGTCCTCTGGGACCGGGTGTCACAGTGCGTTAGATACACTGTCCTTTCCCCCTCTGGGACCGGGTGTCACAGTGCGTTAGATACACTGTCCTTTCCCCCTCTGGGACTGGGTGTCACAGTGCGTTAGATACACTGTCCTTTCCCCCTCTGGGACCGGGTGTCACAGTGTGTTGGATACACTGTCCTTTCCCCTCTGGGACCGGGTGTCACAGTGCTTTCGGTACACTGTCCTTTGCCCCTCTGGGATCGGGTGTCACAGTGCTTTAGGTACACTGTCCTTTCCCCCTCTGGGATCTGGTGTCACAGTGCGTTAGATACACTGTCCTTTCTGCCTCTGGGACTGGGTGTCACAGTGCGTTAGATACACTGTCCTTTCCCCCTCTGGGACCGGGTGTCACAGTGCGTTCGATACACTGTCCTTTCCCCCTCTGGGACCAGGTGTCACAGTGCATTAGATACACTATCCTTTCCCCCTCTGGGACCGGGTGTCACAGTGCGTTAGATACACTGTCCTTTCCCCCTCTGGGACCAGGTGTCACAGTGCGTTAGATACACTGTCCTTTCCCCCTCTGGGACAGGGTATCACTGTGTTAGAAACACTGTCCTTTACCCCTCTGGGAATGGGTGTCACAGTGCGTTAGATACACTGTCCTTTCCCCCTCTGGGACCGGGTGTCACGGTGCATTAGATAATCTGCCCTTTCCCCCTATGGGACCGTGTATCACAGTGCGTTAGATACACTGTCCTCTCCCCCTCTGGGACCGGGTGACACAGTGTGTTAGATACACTGTCCTTTCCCCCTCTGGGACCGGGTGTCACAGTCTGTTAGATACACTGT
>JASTWF010000922.1:0-28563 GCA_030390025.1 Squalus acanthias
CCCTCTCTCCTCCTCACATTCAACCCTTCAATTCTGATACCTGTCTCTCTCTCTCTCTCTCTCTCTCTCTCTCTCACTCCCTCTCTCACTCCCTCTCTCTCTCACACTCTCTCTCACACTCCCTCTCTCTCACTCCCTCCCCCTCTCTCTCTCTCACACTCTCTCTCTCTCTCTCTCTCTCTCTCTCACTCCCTTTCTCTCTCTCTCACTCCCTCCCTCACCATCACATGCAACCCTTGAATTTCTCATCTACTTGCTGCCCCTTGGCGACATCATCCGAAAACACGCCGCCAGGTTCCACATGTGCGCTGACGACAGCCGGCTCCACCTTGCTGCCGCCGCCTCTCTCAACCCCCTCCGCTGTCTCTCTGATTTGTCACGTTGCTCGTCCACCATCCAGTGCTGGATGACCAGAGATTTTCTCCAACTAAATACTGGGAAGACCGAAGACACTGCCTTCAGTTCCCCGCCACAAACTCCGTTCCCTTGCCACCGACTCCATCCCTTCTCCCTGGCGACTGTCTGAGGCTGAACCAGACTGTTCGCAACCTTGGCATCCTATTTGACCCTGAGATGAGCTTCCCACCCCATATCCTCTCCATCGCCAAGACCACCTACTTCCACATCCGTAATATCGCCCGTCTCCGCCTCTGCCTCAGCTCATCCTTGCCTTTGTTACCTCTAGACTTGACTATTGTAATGTTCTCCTGGTTGGCCTCCCATCTTCCACCCTACGTAAACTTCTGTTCATCCAAAACTCGGCTGCCCCGTGTCCTAACTCGCACCGAGTCCCGTTCACCCATCACCCCCTGTGCTCGCTGACCTACACTGGCTCCCCGTGTCCTAACTCGCACCGAGTCCCGTTCACCCATCACCCCCTGTGCTCGCTGACCTACACTGGCTCCCCGTGTCCTAACTCGCACCGAGTCCCGTTCACCCATCACCCCCTGTGCTCGCTGACCTACACTGGCTCCCCGTGTCCTAACTCGCACCGAGTCCCGTTCACCCATCACCCCCTGTGCTCGCTGACCTACACTGGCTCCCCGTGTCCTAACTCGCACCGAGTCCCGTTCACCCATCACCCCCTGTGCTCGCTGACCTCTCGCTGACCTACATTGGCTCCCGGTCCAGCAACGCCTCAATTTTAAAATTCTCATCCTTATTTTCAAATCCCTCCGTGGCCTCCTCGCTCCCTCCCTATCTCTGTAACCTCCTCCAGCCCCACAATCCCCCCGAGATCTCTGCGCTCCTCCAATTCTGACCTCTTGCTCATCCCCCGATTTCCATCGCTCCACCATTGGCGGCCGTGCCTTCAGCCGCCTGGGCCCCGAGCTCTGGAATTCTCTCCCTAAACCTCTCCGCCTCTCTCTCCTCCTTTAAGATGCTCCTTAAAACCTCCCTCTTTGATCAACCTGTCCTAATATCTCCTCATGTGGCTCGGTGTCAAATTTTGTCTGATAATCGCTCCTGTGAAGCGCCTTGGAACGTTTTACTACGTTAAAGGTGCTGTATAAATACAAGTTGTTGTTGAATTCTGACACCTCTCTCTCTCTCTTTTTGCCATGATGTCTCCAGGGAAACCCAGCTTCCCTTTATGGAACAGGAATTCCAGAAATGGGGCCTGCGGAATTGGACAGCCAGGGCTGGGGAGGCCCCCCGACAGGACTGGCTCCTGTCGAGGTCCAATGGGAGTTCAGCAGAGGGTGTCGGTGGGAGGGCTGCTCTCACCCCACCAGCAAGTGTTAAGGTGACAGGTAGATAGAGTTCCTGAAATATTATCCAGGGCACAAGTAATACTTCGCTCTGCGGGACTTCCTGCTCCTCAAGGTGCTGATTCTCACTGAGGTTGGTTCTGAGACAATGATTCTCACTGAGGTTGGTTCTGAAGACAATGATTCTCACTGAGGTTGGTTCCTGAAGACAATGATTCTCACTGAGATTGGTTCCTGAAGACAATGATTCTCACTGAGGTTGATTCTGAGACAATGATTCTCACTGAGGTTGGCTCCTGAAGACAATGATTCTCACTGAGGTTGGTTCTGAAGACAATGATTCTCACTGAGGTTGGTTCCTGAAGACAATGATTCTCACTGAGGTTGGTTCCTGAAGACAATGATTCTCACTGAGGTTGGTTCCTGAAGAAAATGATTCTCACTGAGGTTGATTCTGAGACAATGATTCTCACTGAGGTTGGTTCTGAAGACAATGATTCTCACTGAGGTTGGTTCCTGAAGACAATGATTCTCACTGAGATTGGTTCCTGAAGACAATGACTCTCACTGAGGTTGGTTCCTGAAGACAATGACTCTCACTGAGATTGGTTCCTGAAGACAATGATTCTCACTGAGGTTGGTTCCTGAAGACAATGATTCTCACTGAGATTGGTTCTGAGACAATGATTCTCACTGAGGTTGGTTCTGAAGACAATGACTCTCACTGAGGTTGGTTCCTGAAGACAATGACTCTCACTGAGATTGGTTCCTGAAGACAATGATTCTCACTGAGGTTGGTTCCTGAAGACAATGATTCTCACTGAGATTGGTTCTGAGACAATGATTCTCACTGAGGTTGGTTCTGAAGACAATGATTCTCACTGAGGTTGGTTCCTGAAGATGCTAATCTTGCTCATGTACAGTTTCATAGACAGCAACTTCCCTCCAGTACTTCATCAATTCTTCCCTCATGATCCCTGGCAGTGCCTTGGCAAGCTATTGGGCAATGAGGGAGCGATGTTCTAGCTGAGTCTGTCCTTCCCTAATGTCCACAAACATGACTTCCCAGGAAGAGTCAACTGGATCGTGACCAGGAGCAGAAACACTAGCTATCCCAGGGGCACCAACGGCAATTGCAGTCCCTACTAGCGCCCCGGCTAAATGCAGCTAAGTAAACACAGAACGGGAATAGGTCCCGGGAGATTCCTGATTTAGATCTGTAGGAGTTGGATTAGGAACTAAACTGTGTCACGGTTTTGAACGTGATATGTTCTGCAGGGATATTGATTATCTTGAAAACAGAAACTGTAAGGAAAGCTTCAAACTGTCTCAGGTCCTACAAAATACCGCACACACATTAATAATATTTACTCCTGTCTGGTACTGTACATCTCACGTGTGTCTGTCAGCTCCTGTACATGTATAGGGATAGTAGGACAGGTGACTAAAAGCTTGGTCAAACAGGTAAGGTTTTAAGGAGTGTCTTAAAGGAGGAGAGAGAGGCGGAGAGGTTTAGGGAGGGAATTCCAGAGCTCGGGGCCCAGGCAGCTGAAGGCACGGCCGCCAATGGTGGAGTGATTAAAATCGGGGGATGCACAAGAGGCCAGAATTGGAGGTAGGCAGAGATCTCGGAGGGTTGTAGGGGCTGGGGGAGATTACAGAGATGGGGAGGTGGCGAGGCCGTGGAGGGATTTGAAAACAAGGATGAGAATTTTGAAATCGAGGCGTTGCCAGATCGAGAACCAATGTAGGTCAGCGAGCACAGGGGAGGGGGGGGGGGGGGAAGCGGCAGGTGGGTGATGTGTGAACGGGGCTCGGTGCGAGTTAGGACACGGGGGCAGCAGAGCTTTGGATGAGCTCAAGTTTACGGAGGGTGTGAGAACACACACAAGTCCCGATTTAATAAAGTGATTCCAATCACCGGGGCTTCCTTGGGATAATTCTGTGATTCTTACAGGGAGATCTGCCAGGCCGTTGCGTGTCTCCATCAGCTGCTCGCTCTGGGATATAACGTGAGGGGCTGACAGCATCGAGCCGCTCTCATGTAAAGAGGTCACGACTACTGCTGGGGGTGGGGGAGGGGATGGGGAAGAGGATTAGGCGCTTGACAGAGTTCAAGATGCGTTTAAAGTGATAGTACCGCTGGTTTTGTGACTGTGAGGATTGTTCAGCCACTTACTGTGGAATCGTAAGCTCGGGCTTGACACACACACACAAGCATGGCAGTGTGGTCCTTACAAGACCCAGGAGCTGTAAGCACTATCGGTCCCAGCGCATCACCTACGGTGTCTCGGTCCTTCCTAGCGCCTCGAAATCGTGGAACTAGCACCTCGCTCTGTCTTCATGCAAGGGCAGGGTGGGATAGGAACAGGAGCAGGCCATTCGGCCCCTCAAGCCTGTCCCGCCGCTCAATTAGATTGGTAACTAAGAGCGGGAGGAGGCTCGTGTGGAGTCGAAACGCTGGCATAGTGGTCAGGCCGAATGGCCTGTTTCTGTGTTGTAGATTGGTTGTCATTCCATTGCTCCTTTAGTGTGCAGGCCTGTAAGATTCAAGCTCAGCGTCACCTGATTGCTTTATCTTGTCTCCTGCGCAGTCTTTGAATTGAGGGCCACAGCCCTCTCCCCCTGCCCCCCGAGTGCAGAGGGGTGAGTGGGGAACATCTAGAAGGACCACCGTCCCCAAAAAACTCTCAAATGACTTTAGGTTTCATTCGCAATAGCGCATGAAGCTAATCTAGCTACAGCGCCCCTGATTGTGTAGTACCTGTACACCTTGGTACCAGTCCAACCGCGCCAGACAGGAGTGAATCGTTCACCTTATACCGGATGTGTACTTCCAGGCTCGATTATCCCAATGCTTTCCTGGCCCGGAATCCTATCTTCCACCTAGTCTGTGCAACCTGGAGCATGGTCAGATTGTTTTGGTGCCGGGATTTGTGATTCCTGCAATCCCAGCACGTCTGCAGGCCTGGGTTGGGGAGGTGCCAAGCATCCTTTTCAGAGGCTCACAGGGATAATTATAGTCCCGTTATTCACTGACAACTGAAAGGGTCACCGTGTGAGGTCAAGCACGAACGCCACTGCCCCAGCCCAATTCTTTCCTCCTAGCTCCCCCCCCACAGAGCTCGACAATGACACAGATGAATCACGACAGACAAAGTTTCCTAACAAGTGCCAGGCCAGTCGACTGTGAAAAGACGCAGGGATTTCCGCTGCACTTTCCACCCCCCCCCCCCCCCATCTTGAACTTGTTTTTTTTTTAAGGCTCCGTGTTAGTTAACACGAGTGTCCTCTCGGCTCCCCGCCACTCCACCTCCAGCACAGCCCTGGGTTCGGACCCGGTGGCGATAGTCAAAGGGCGGAGGGTGCCTGTTCCAGTGGGGCTTTTACAGCCTGCCCCACAATGTACATTAATCAGTGACGCAAGCTATACGTGGGCTCGCTGAAGGGGTTCGATAGGGTAGACGTAGAGAAGATGTCTCCCCTTGTGGGAGATCCCAGAACTAGGGCTCATCAATAGAAGATAGTCACTCATAAATCCAATCGGGAATTCAGGAGAAACTCCTTCACCCAGAGAGTGGTGAGAATGTGGAACTCGCTACCACAGGGAGTGGTTGAGGCGAATAGCGTCGATGCATTTAAGGGGAAACTAGGTAAACATAGGAGGGAGAAAGGACAGGGCCTTGGTGAGACCACACCTTGAGTACTGTGTGCAGTTTTGGTCGCCTTATCTGAGGAAGGATGTTCTTGCCATGGAAGGAGTTCAGCAAAGATTCACAAGGCTGATACCTGGGATGGCAGGAATGACATATGAGGAGAGATTGGGTCGATTGGGCTTATACTCGCTGGAGTATAGAAGAATGAGAGGGGATCTCATCGAAACATATAAAATTCTGACAGGTCTGGACAAACTAGATGCAGGAAGAATGTTCCCGATGGTCGGAGAGTCCAGAACCAGGGGTCATAATCTAAGGATAAGGGGTAAGCCATTTAGGACAGAAATGAGGAAGAATTTCTTCACCCAGAGAGTGGTGAACCTGTGGAATTCTCTACCACAGAAGGTAGTTGAGGCCAAGTCATTAACTATATTCAAGAATGAGTTAGATATATTTCTTAAAGCTAAAGGTATCAAGGGATATGGGGAGAAGGCAGGTACAGGGTACTGAGTTTGGATGATCAGCCATGATCTCATCAAATGGCGGAGCAGGCTCGAGGGGCCGAATGGCCTACTCCTGCTCCTATCTTCTATGTTTCTATGAATAGAAGGATATGCTGATAGGGTGAGATGAAGAGGGTGGGAGGAGGCTCGTGTGGAGCAGAAACACTGCCATAGATGTAATGGGCCGAATGGCCTGTTTCTGTGCTCTATGCAACAGGGCCCCACAGGAACTAGCTCACCTCACAGAACCACTGCTCTAAGCAGGAGCTTCCTTCTGAATTGAGGGGGGAATTTCCAAAGCCTTCCCCTGTGAGCAGTTACTCGGCTCAATGTCACAGTATCTTATTCTAGCCCCAGACTGAGCGAACAAGTGGAACGGGTGGTGGGGGTGGGTGAGAGCTACACTCTCACAGGGGCTTGTTCCAACCACAACCACACACACTATCCTTTGTGCTCACTGAGGTCAGGGAATCAGTGCTGGGGGTGGGCGGCCCACACCCTGGAAAGAAAGGCCCATTCCCTCCATCGGCCATCCCCATGGCCTCTCCCAGTCAGTCAAAGAACATAAGAAATAGGAGCAGGAGTCGGCCATTCGGCCCCTCGAGCCTGCTCCGCCATTCAATGAGATCATGGCTGTTCTTCTGCCTCAACTCCATTCACCGGCCCCATCGCCATATCCCTTGATGCCCCTACTAGTCAGAAATCTATCGACCTCTGTTTTGAATATACCCAATGACTGAGCCTCCACAGCCCTCTGGGGTAGAGAATTCCAAAGATTCACCACCCTCTGTGTGAAGAAATTTCTTCTCATCTCAGTCCTGAATGGCCTACCCTTTATCCTGAGGCTGTGGCCCCTGGTTCTAGACTCCCCAGCCAAGGGAAACATTCTCCCAGCATCCACCCTATCAAGCCCTGTAATAATTTTGTATGCTTCAATGAGATCCCCTCTCATTCTTCTGAATTCAAGAGAATACAGGCCTAGTTTACTCAATCTCTTCTCATAGGACAGTCCCACCATCCCAGGAATCAATCTCGTGAACCTTTGTTGCACTCCCTCTATGGCAAGTATATCCTTCCTTAGGTAAGGAGACCAAAATTGTACACAGTACTCCAGGTGTGGTCTCACCAAGGCCCTGTATAATTGGAGTAAGACTTCTTTACTCCTGTACTCAAATCCTCTTGTAATGAAGCCCAGCCTACCATTTGCCTTCCAAATGGTTTGCTGAATCCAGGGGAGAGTTGTTCCAGGGGGCCCACGCCGACTGGAGGGGCAACAGCTTGTATTAACACAGAATCACAGAATCCCCACAGTGCAGATAGAGGCCATTTCGGCCCATCGAGCCTGCACCGACACATATCCCACCCTATCCCCGTAACCCCACGTATTTAATCCCCCCCCTAACACTAAGGGTCAATTTATCATAGCTAAATCAACCTAACCCGCGCATCTTTGGACTGTGGGAGGAAACCCACGCAGACACGGGGAGAATGTGCAAACTCCACACAGACAGTTACCCGTGGCCGGATTCGAACCCGGGTCCCTGGCGCTGTGAGGCAACAGTGCTAACCACTATGCCACCGTGTGCCACCACTATACACCCGAGGCGCTTCACAGGAGTGTTATCAGGCTAAAGGTTGGCCACCCTGGGCCGGATTGGAGCGCAGAAAAGTGCACCTGTATCCCAGAGTGAGCGATCCAGGTGCCGCGACTGGTTGTCTCGTGTGCATTCGCACTCTGGGTCTCGGGTCAGATTGTGGTGTCGAGTTTAACGAGCGGAGGCCGCATGGGCACAGGTGCCACTCGGGCAGGATGCCAGGGTGCAGCCGGGGGGGACGTGGAACCAGAAGAGGAAAGGGAGCACACTGCGCTGGCCCGGGACTTTCTGTGATAACCACATCCACGGCACATCTGGCAACACTTTCCTTAACCCTGCTCGACCTTTCCCTAATGAAAATAGTGAGACCGGCTCAAATAACGCCAGCCTGCTTCATATTCCATCAGCCCGAGAGGTGACTTCTGATGATGCCTTTTGCAGCACTCTGACCTCTTGACCCCAGCGTTAGTGGGAGGTCAGGTTCCCAGTCAGAGAGGGGCTCACGAGATGGGGGGGAGCTGCAGAACACTGCAGGTCTTGGAACTTAGAAAATGACAAACGAGGGGCTCTGTTTCTCTCCCCCCCACCCCCCACAAATTCACACTTGTTGGGACAGTGTAGAGGGAGCTTTACTCTGTATCTAACCCGTGCTGTACCTGCCCTGGGAGTGTTTGATGGGACAGTGTAGAGGAGCTTTACTCTGAATCTAACCCGTGCTGTACCTGCCCTGGGAGTGTTTGATGGGACAGTGTAGAGGGAGCTTTACTCTGTATCTAACCCGTGCTGTACCTGCCCTGGGAGTGTTTGATGGGACAGTGTAGAGGGAGCTTTACTCTGTATCTAACCCGTGCTGTACCTGCCCTGGGAGTGTTTGATGGGACAGTGTAGAGGGAGCTTTACTCTGTATCTAACCCGTGCTGTACCTGCCCTGGGAGTGTTTGATGGGACAGTGTAGAGGGAGCTTTACTCTGTATCTAACCCGTGCTGTACCTGCCCTGGGCAGAGACCAAATACGATAACTCCCAAAACAGAAACTGGCTGTAATAAAAAGGAGGCGCTGTTCTTTCCCCTTGTTCAGGAGACCGGAGCCTCAAGTCAGTAACTTTACAAGAAGCTACAATGATTACAAGCAGCTCAGACCGCAGACTTCACACCCGCTGGAGGGAGGAATGAGAGCAGTCAAGATGCTCTCTCCGAAAACCTTTCCTCCCAGATTCCTGCACAGTCCTGTTCACTGACCTCTGACATCTTGCTGTCAGATGGTTTCGCCCGAAAGCGTGATGAAGTAATTTACCCCGCTCAGCACAAACAAACACTTTGTCCACAATCACTGCTCTGAAACCGATTTCAGCACTCCTTCCTTAGGCCCCTGCATTCCTCAATCGCAGGACTGACCCTCTGCCGGCCCAGGTCACTGCTCTTTAACCCTGCTCCCCCTCCCAAAGAACACAGAACTTTTTCTTGGCCAATGCGCAGCTGATGAATAGTCGGCCTTCCTGAAAAGGTCAGGACAGGCCCCGAGCAACTGTGAACCGTGCTCCCGGACCGCGAGGGCCTCACACCTCTCCCACTCACCAGCCTGACTCGGAACAAAGGCCCCCGCTGTGCACTGCACCGAAGGAGGCCGGGGGATAATGGGCAATGGCCCGAGACATTCAGCTCAAAGGATTTGATCTCACGGCAGCACAGGGCACGGAACGGGGCCTTTCCATGTGTGTGTGTGTGTGAGAGAGAGGGAGAAGGAGGGTGAGACAGAGGGAGAGCGCAAGACAAAGACAGAGAGAGAGAGCGAGGGAGAGACAGAGAAAGAAAAAATAAAGACTCGCATTTCTCCAGCACCTTCCACCAGCTCAGGACATCCCAAAGCGCTTCACAGCCAATGAAGTACTTTTTTTGAAGTGCAGTCACTGTTGTAATGTGGGAAACGCGGCAGCCAATTTGGCACAGCAAGCTCCCACAAACAGCAATGTGATAATGACCAGATAATCTGGTTTAGTGATGTTGGTTGAGGGATAAATAGTGGCCCCAGGACACCGGGGAGAACTCCCCCTGCTCTTCTTCGAATAGTGGTGTGGGATCTTTTACGTCCACCTGAGAGGGCAGACAGGGCTTCGGTTTAACGTCTCATCCAAAAGACTGCACCTCCAACAGTACAGCACTCCCTCAGTACTGCCCCTCCGACAGTGCAGCGCTCCCTCAGTACTGCCCCTCCGACAGTGCAGCGCTCCCTCAGTACTGCCCCTCCGACAGTGCGGCGCTCCCTCAGTACCGCCCCTCCGACAGTGCAGCGCTCCCTCAGTACTGACTCTCCGACAGTGCGGCCCTCCCTCAGTACCGCCCCTCCGACAGTGCGGCCCTCCCTCAGTACTGCCCCTCCAACAGTGCGGCGCTCCCTCAGTACCGCCCCTCCGACAGTGTGGCGCTCCCTCAGTACTGCCCCTCCGACAGTGCAGCGCTCCCTCAGTACTGCCCCTCTGACAGTGCGGCGCTCCCTCAGTACTGCCCCTCCGACAGTGCGGCACTCCCTCAGTACCGCCCCTCCGACAGTGCGGTGCTCCCTCAGTACTGCCCCTCCGACAGTGCAGCGCTCCCTCAGTACTGCCCCTCCGACAGTGCGGCACTCCCTCAGTACTGCCCCTCCGACAGTGCAGCGCTCCCTCAGCACTGCCACTCCAACCGCGCGGCACTCCCTCAGATCTGCCCCTCCGACAGTGCAGCGTTCCCTCAGCACTGCCACTCCAACCGCACGGCACTCCCTCAGTGCTGCACTGGAGTGTCAGCCTGGATCACATGCTTTGAAATCTGTCTCAAGAGATAGAGGAGAGACAGAGAGAGAGAGAATCTTCAGTAGCACTGGAAAGCTGGTAAACATACTGTTAGCAGAGAGCAAACTGTCTCATCAGCTTTATACAGCACCTCATCAGATACCATATTATACACAGGGCAGTATTGGTGGGCTATCAGTTGAAGGAATCCCTGGATGTGTAGAGCAGCCCGTGGTTTTTGGTGCTATAAGTACATAAGAACATAAGAATTAGGAGCAGGAGTAGGTCATTTGGCCCCTCGAGCCTGCTCCGCCATTCAATAAGATCATGGCTGATCTGATCTGATCGGGGGGAGGGAGAAAGAGTGACTGGGGCGGGGGATTGGCAGCAGAGGAGAGTATGGTAGCGTAGTGGTAATGTCACTGGGCTAGTAATCCTAGCAGGCCTGGACTAATGATCCAGAGATGAGAGTTCAAATCCCACCACAGCAGCTGGAGAATTTAAATTCAGTTAATTTAATAAATCTGGAATAAAAAGCTAGTGTCAGTAATGGTGACCATGAAACTATCGGATTGTCGTAAAGCCCATCAGTTCACTAATGTCCTTTAGGGAAGGAAATCTACCGCCCTTACCCGGTCTGGCCTATATGTGACTCCAGGCCCACAGCAATGTGGTTGACTCATAACTGCCCTGTGAAATGGCCGAGCGAGACACTCAGTTGTAACTAACCGCTACGAAAAACAATAAAAAGAATGAAACCGGAAGGACCACCCGGTATCGACCTCGGCACCGGATGCGGACACGGCAACGGCACACCCAGCCCAGTCAACCCTGCAAAGTCCCCCTCACCAACATCTGGGGAATCGGGAGAGCTGTCCCACAGACTAGTCAAGCAACAGCCTGACACCAAGGCTTCTTCGGCAGCACCTCCCAAACCCGCGACCTCTTCCACCGAGAAGGACAAGGGCATCAGACACAGGGGAACGCCACCACCTCCAAGTTCCCCTCCAAGTAACACACCATCCTGACTTGGAAATATATCGGGCCGTTCCTTCATCGTCGCTGGGTCAAAATCCTGGAACTCCCTCCCTAACAGCACTGTGGGAGCACCTTCACCACACGGACTGCAGCGGTTCAAGAAGGCGGCTCACCACCACCTTCTCAAGGGGCAACTAGGGATGGGCAATAAATGCCGGCCTTGCCAGCGATGGCCAGATCCCATAAACGAATAAAATAAAATACAGACTGCAGGGATTGTGGCAGAATTGAGAGAGAGAGAGAGAGAGAGGAAGTAGCTGGCAGTCTGGCGAGAGTTAGACAGCCACGGGCAGGCCTGGCTGCGGGGTCCCAAGCTGTCTGGATTGTGTGCAGTAATCTGAACCCTGAACTCAGCCTATTACCAGTCCTGATGGAGTTAATGCCCTGGAGCTTAGCCACTTTAGGAATGCACCATTTTGCCTTGAAACACAATAACTAATCTGATTTAATAATGATCACAGCATTCGGACCTGCGGCTGTGGCCCCTCGAGACTCGTGGGGTCAGCTCTTGACCCCATCGCTTTCCCATGCGTAACATAAACCCAGACCAGGTGTGTGCCCCAGACACAAACTGACACTCAGCCTCCCTCACAGCTACCCAGCCAGCTTTGTCGAGCCGAAAAGATTCGCTTCTGCATCTCAGGCCTGCTCTGATGTCACAGCTCAGCGGCTGTGGGGAGGTGGACGACACTGTACCCCAGTGAGAGTCGGCACCTTCAGGAGAGGAGGGGACCCGTACCCCAGTGAGAGTCAGCGCCTTCAGGAGAGGAGGGGACCCGTACCCCAGTGAGAGTCAGCACCTTCAGGAGAGGAGGGGGACCCGTACCCCAGTGAGAGTCAGCACCTTCAGGAGAGGAGGCGAACCCGTACCCCAGTGAGAGTCAGCACCTTCAGGAGAGGAGGGGACCCGTACCCCAGTGAGAGTCAGCACCTTCAGGAGAGGAGGCGAACCCGTACCCCAGTGAGAGTCAGCACCTTCAGGAGAGGAGGGGACCCGCACCCCAGTGAAAGTCAGCACCTTCAGGAGAGGAGGGGAACTGTACCCCAGTGAGAGTCAGCACCTTCAGGAGAGGAGTGGACCCGTACCCCAGTGAGAGTCAGCACCTTCAGGAGAGGAGGGGACCCGTACCCCAGTGAGAGTCAGCACCTTCGGGAGAGGAGGGGACCCGTACCCCAGTGAGAGTCAGCACCTTCAGGAGAGGAGGGGACCCGTACCCCAGTGAGAGTCAGCACCTTCAGGAGAGGAGGGGACCCGTACCCCAGTGAGAGTCAGCGCCTTCAGGAGAGGAGGTGCACCCAGGATCGAGGGGTACGGATCCACGGTGTCGCGATCCCTGGCTCTCGCTAGGGTGTGGGGTTTACATTGGCTGGGTGACCTCTGCTACCTCACTCGAATGACCATTCTTCAGTGTGTGTGTGTGTGTGTGCCGAGACAGATGTTTGACCTGGGGTGGGAAGGCAACCCATCCATACCCAATCCTGTCCTCTCCCAACATCCATACGCACACCCGTACCAGCAGCAGTGTCTGGTTAATGATCAGGAGCAGGAACCCTGGAGTAACCTTCTCTCTGTGTGGTGCAGCGCATCAGGAGCAGCTCAGCTCGCCACCGCCCCCTGCTGGGGACAGAATCCACCTCCACCTCCCCAGGGGAGGGCCAGATGGTGTGGCATACTCCCGGTGTTAGCCCTACCGACTTTACAACTCAGGCTCCGAAGCCAAACACTGAGCTGCCTCTCCCCACCTCCACCCTCCCCGTCAGATGCTGAGCGACTCGCTGTGTATTTCCACAATTCTCTCCTTAGGTTGTGACCCCCCCACCCCCCCCTAACATGTGAAGCCTGCCTTCAGGAATAAGCTCTCCAAGAAACTGCTCTATCTTGTGGTCCTCGAATCCTTGGCACTTTAGACTATCATCTGACTGATGGATGGGCAAAGAGTCAGGAAGAACATAAGAACATAAGAACTAGGAGCAGGAATAGGCCACTTGGCCCCTCGAGCCTGCTCCGCCATTCAATAAGATCATGGCTGATCTTGGGCTCAAAGCCACTTCCCTGCCCGCTCCCCATAACCCTTCACTCCCTTATCTTGCAAAAATCTGTCTATCTCCACCTTAAATGTATTTAATGACCCAGCCGCCACAGCTCTCTGGGGCAGAGAATTCCACAGATTTACGACCCTCTGAGAGAAGAAATTCCTCCTCATCTCAGTCCTAAAAGGGCGACCCTTTATTCTGAAACTGTGCCCCCGAGTTCTAGATTTCCCCACGAGGGGAAACATCCTCTCTGCGTCTACCTTGTCGAGTCCCCTCAGGAGGTGGGGGCTCGACCCCTAGATGTTGCAGGGAGGGTCGGTGATGGCAAGCTAAGGGAGCAGAATGTGTGTACATTCTGTCCAGCGCCCCCCCCCACTGCCCCCCGCCCCTGGGACAGTGCCAGACTCTGCTGGCGTGCTGAGAGTCAGTGTCTCGCTGTGCTGTACACTCACACGAGCCACGGGGCTTGGAGCAGCCTGTTCAGAGTCCGATTAGTGCTGGCATCGCACAGAAAACTAAAATCAATGCCCGGGCCTGCGGGCAGACCCAGGACTGTCTCTCGGCTCCAGTCTCTTGCTCATGATTCAAGCCGACGTTCATTAACTCCCTTCACATCACACACTCAGTGCTCACAACCTCCTGTCCTCTCTCACCGGGCAATGTCCTATCAGAAGGGTATGCTGATGGGGTGAGATGAAGAGGTGGTGGGAGGAGGCTCGAGTGGAGCACAAACTCCGGCACGTTTCTGTGCGATAGATTCTGTCTCCTTCTCATCACCTCTCCATCTTCTCCAGGCCCCTCGACCGGGCATTGAAAACCCGGGGGGGAATTGGCAGCTGTGGAGACTCCTTACGCTGGCGGCTTCCACATCCCAAGGCCTCTCAGACGATTGGCAGCTCCGGAGGCAGGGCGAGTTTACCAGGAAGAGGTGTGGCGGGAGTGAGGCCTGCATTGGGGTCCGTGGCCTGGAGCCAACACCACCCCCCCCACCGAAGTGGAGGTGGTACAGTCTGATCGGAGGGGTCCCCGATAACCCCCACCCACCCCCCCAGGTCTCGGCACCACTGCAGCACGGCAAGGCCTCCTGGGGCAGGTGGGTGCCCGAGTTGTGCCCCGCGTGGGGCCAACACCCACCAGCCCATTTACTCTGGCGGGGTCACTGCTGGAGGCCATCGCTGGGCACCATCCCAGTGTTCAAGTGTTGGGGTGGAGGATTGTTTTGGGACCGAGTACCCTTCAGTTCTTCAAAGGCTCAGTTGCCTGCCCGTCAGCTCTCACTGGTGGCTCGGGTATACGTTGAACAGAAGAATTAGGAGCAGGAGTCGGCCATTCGGCCCCTCGAGCCTGCTCCGCCATTCAATGAGATCGTGGCTGATCTTCCACCTCAACTCCACCTTCCCCGCCCGATCCCCATATCCCTCGATTCCCCATGGAGTCCAAATATCTGGCCAAACGAGATGCAGGAAGAATGTTCCCGATGGTCAGAGAGTCCAGAACCAGGGGTCATAATCTAAGGATAAGGGGTAAGCCATTTAGGACAGAAATGAGGAAGAATTTCTTCACCCAGAGAGTGGTGAACCTGTGGAATTCTCTACCACAGAAGGTAGTTGAGGCCAAGTCATTAAATATATTCAAGAATGAGTAAGATATATTTCTTAAGGCTAAAGGTATCAAGGGATATGGGGAGAAAGCAGGGACAGGGTACTGAGTTTGGATGATCAGCCGTGATCTCATCGAATGGCGGAGCAGGCTCGAGGGGCCGACTGGCAACATGGTGGCATAGTGGTTAGCACTGTTACCTCACAGCGCCAGGGACCCGGGTTCGAATCCGGCCTCGAGTGACTGTCTGTGTGGAGTTTGCACATTCTCCCCGTGTCTGCGTGGGTTTCCTCCGGGTGCTCCGGTTTCCTCCCACAGTCCAAAGATGTGCGGGTTAGGTTGATTTGGCTATGATAAATTGACCCTTAGTGTTAGGGGGGGATTAAATACGTGGGGTTACGGGGATAGGGTGGGATATGTGTCGGTGCAGGCTCGATGGGCCGAAATGGCCTCTATCTGCATTGTGGGGATTCTGTGATTCCAACTCCTATCTTCTATGTTTCTATGTTTCTGTCGATCTCAGCCGTGCATATACTCACCGATTCAGCATCCACAACCCTCTACACTTTCCTCCATGTTCATGGCTAGTTGCCATCAGCACGCATCCTGCCTCTGTGCCCTGTGGGGTGTCGGGGTGTCGCACTGGTCAGGATCAATCATGAACCCTCGACCGTGCTGAGTCCCCTACTGGAGAATAGGTGGGGTGCCCTGCCCTCCACATTCTCCCCTTCAACTCAGAGATTTACTCACAGGAATAGACAGGAGGAAAAGGCTCGGGTCGAAGGCACCGACTGACCTCACTCGAGGCAGCAACTGGGCCGCCTGTTTAATAAACAGCTCCGGGTGGGAATGAACTTGAGTTTGGTGCAGTTTGTGTCCCAGTGACGCAGCCCCGTCTCCTTGCTGCTTGCCCTTGTGTGTGTGCCAAGGACATGAGGTGCCTGGGGTAACAGGGGCCGACTGCAGTCTCTGGCTGAGAGCTTTGACCTGCTGCTGGTGTTCGCGGTGAGGGAGGGAGCGAGGGGGGAGGCCCCGACGCACATGAACAACACGTGAGAATATGTCACAGAGTGACCCTGGGCAGCGGAGTTGTGAGAAACAGCAGGCGAGGGAGCTGAACTATTTCTGTGCAGTGTTTTTTGCCGCATGGTCAAGTCTGGTTTATTTGACGGGTCGGTGCAGGCGCGAGACAGGCCCTGCGGGGAAGGCAAGCTCGCTCTCTCCAGGCTCACAGTGGAAAGGTCTGAAACACCACAGCGCTCTGTGTAATGAAAAGTGCTGTCCTCCGCATGGCAGCCTAGAGGTGATAGGACTGTGTCAGTCTGGGGACAGTCTGCTCCAGAGGGGGGAGTCAGTCTGGGTACAGTCTGCTCCGGGAGTGTGTCAGTCTGGGTACAGTCTGCTCCGGGAGTGCGTCAGTCTGGGTACAATCTGCTCCGGGAGTGTGTCAGTCTGGGTACAGTCTGCTCCGGGAGTGTGTCAGTCTGGGTACAGTCTGCTCCGGGAGTGTGTCAGTCTGGGTACAGTCTGCTCCGGGAGTGTGTCAGTCTGGTTACAGTCTGCTCCGGGAGTGTGTCAGTCTGGGAACAGTCTGCTCCGGGAGTGTGACAGTCTGGGTACAGTCTGCTCCGGGAGTGTGTCAGTCTGGGTACAGTCTGCTCCAGGGGGGGTGTCAGTCTGGGTACAGTCTGCTCCAGGGTGGGTGTCAGTCTGGGTACAGTCTGCTCCAGGGCTTTGTCAGTCTGGGTACAGTCTGTTCCAGGCCTGTGTCAGTCTGGGTACAGTCTGCTCCGGGAGTGTGTCAGTCTGGGTACAGTCTGCTCCGGGAGTGTCTCAGTCTGGGTACAGTCTGCTCCGGGAGTTTGTCCGTCTGGGTACAGTCTGCTCCGGGAGAGTGTCAGTCTGGGAACAGTCTGCTCCGGGAGTGCGTCAGTCTGGTAATGTCTGCACCGGGAGTGTGTCAGTCTGGGTACAGTCTGCTGCAGGAGTGTGTCAGTCTGGGTACAGTCTGCTCCGGGACTGCGTCAGTCTGGGACCAGACTGCTCCAGGAGTGTGTCAGTCTGGGTACGGTCTGCTCCGGGAGTGTGTCAGTCTGGGTACAGTCTGCTCCGGGATTGTGTCAGCCTGGGTACAGTCTGCTCCGGGAGTGTGACAGTCTGGGTACAGTCTGCTCCGGGAGTGTGTCAGTCTGGTTACAGTCTGCTCCGGGAGTGTGTCAGTCTGGGTACAGTCTGCTCCGGGACTGTGTCAGTCTGGGTACAGTCTGCTCCAGCAGTGTGTCAGTCTGGGTACAGTCTGCTCCGGGACTGTGTCAGTCTGGGTACAGTCTGCTCCAGGAGTTTGTCAGTCTGGGTACAGTCTGCTCCGGGACTGTCAGTCTGGGTACAATCTGCTCCGGGAGTGTGTCAGTCTGGGCACAGTCTGCTCCGGGAGTGTGTCAGTCTGGGTACAGTCTGCTCCGGGAGTTTGTCAGTCTGGGTACAGTCTGCTCCGGGAGTGTGTCAGTCTGGGTACAGTCTGCTCCGGGAGTGTTCAGTCTGGGTAGCAGTCTGCTCCAGGGTGTGTCAGTCTGGGTACAGTCTGCTCCGGGAGTGTGTCAGTCTGGGTACAGTCTGCTCCAGGAGTGTGTCAGTCTGGGTACAGTCTGCTCCGGGACTGTGTCAGTCTGGGTACAGTCTGCTCCGGGAGTGTGTCAGTCTGGGTACAGTCTGCTCCGGGAGTGTGTCAGTCTGGGTACAGTCTGCTCCGGGAGTGTCAGTCTGGGTACAGTCTGCTCCGGAGTGTGTCAGTCTGGGTACAGTCTGCTCCGGGAGTGTGTCAGTCTGGGTACAGTCTGCTCCAGGAGTGTGTCAGTGTGGGTACAGTCTGCTCTGGGAGTGTCTCAGTTTGGGTACAGTCTGCTCCGGCAGTGGGTTGGTACATTCTGCTCCGGATTGTCAGTCTGGGTACAGTCTGCTCCAGGAGTGTGTCAGTCTGGTACAGTCTGCTCCGGGAGTGTGTCAGTCTGGGTACAGTTTGCTCCAGGCCTGTGTCAGTCTGGGTACAGTCTGCTCCGGGAGTGCGTCAGTCTGGGTACAGTCTGCTCCGGGAGTGTGTCAGTCTGGGTACAGTCTGCTCCGGGAGTGCGTCAGTCTGGTTACAGTCTGCTCCAGGCCTGTGTCATTCTGGGTACAGTCTGCTCTGGGAGTGTGTCAGTCTGGGTACAGTCTGCTCCAGGAGTGTGTCAGTCTGGGTACAGTCTGCTCCGGGACTGTGTCAGTCTGGGTACAGTCTGCTCCGGGACTGTGTCAGTCTGGGTACAGTCTGCTCCAGGAGTGTGTCAGTCTGGGTACAGTCTGCTCCGGGAGTGTGTCAGTCTGGGTACAGTCTGCTCCGGGAGTGTGTCAGTCTGGGTACAGTCTGCTCCGGGAGTGTGTCAGTCTGGGTACAGTCTGCTCCGGGAGTGTGTCAGTCTGGGTACAGTCTGCTCCGGGAGTGTGTCAGTCTGGGTACAGTCTGCTCCGGGAGTGTGTCAGTCTGGGTACAGTCTGCTCCAGGAGTGTGTCAGTCTGGGTACAGTCTGCTCCGGGAGTGTGTCAGTCTGGGTACAGTCTGCTCCAGGAGTGTGTCAGTCTGGGTACAGTCTGCTCCAGGGAGTGTGTCAGTCTGGGTACAGTCTGCTCCGGGAGTGTGTCAGTCTGGGTACAGTCTGCTCCAGGCCTGTGTCAGTCTGGTAATGTCTGCACCGGGAGTGTGTCAGTCTGGGTACATTCTGCTGCAGGAGTGTGTCAGTCTGGGTACAGTCTGCTCCGGGACTGCGTCAGTCTGGGACCAGACTGCTCCGGGAGTGTGTCAGTCTGGGTACAGTCTGCTCCAGGAGTGTGTCAGTCTGGGTACAGTCTGCTCCGGGAGTGTGTCAGTCTGGGTACAGTCTGCTCCGGGATTGTGTCAGCCTGGGTACAGTCTGCTCCGGGAGTGTGACAGTCTGGGTACAGTCTGCTCCGGGAGTGTGTCAGTCTGGGTACAGTCTGCTCCGGGAGTGTGTCAGTCTGGGTACAGTCTGCTCCGGGACTGTGTCAGTCTGGGTACAGTCTGCTCCAGGAGTGTGTCAGTCTGGGTACAGTCTGCTCCGGGACTGTGTCAGTCTGGGTACAGTCTGCTCCAGGAGTTTGTCAGTCTGGGTACAGTCTGCTCCGGGACTGTCAGTCTGGGTACAATCTGCTCCGGGAGTGTGTCAGTCTGGGCACAGTCTGCTCCGGGAGTGTGTCAGTCTGGGTACAGTCTGCTCCGGGAGTTTGTCAGTCTGGGTACAGTCTGCTCCGGGAGTTTGTCAGTCTGGGTACAGTCTGCTCCGGGAGTGTGTCAGTCTGGGTACAGTCTGCTCCAGCAGTGTGTCAGTCTGGGTACAGTCTGCTCCGGGAGTGTGTCAGTCTGGGTACAGTCTGCTCCGGGAGTGTGTCAGTCTGGGTACAGTCTGCTCCGGGAGTGTGTCAGTCTGGGACAGTCTGCTCTGGGAGTGTGTCAGTCTGGGTACAGTCTGCTCCAGGGGGAGTGTTAGTCTGGGTACAGTCTGCTCCGGGACGTCGTCAGTCTGGGACCAGACTGCTCTGGGAGTGTGTCAGTCTGGGTACAGTCTGCTCCAGGCCTGTGTCAGTCTTGGTACAGTCTGCTCCGGGAGTGTGTCAGTCTGGGTACAGTCTGCTCCGGGAGTGTGTCAGTGTGGGTACAGTCTGCTCTGGGAGTGTCTCAGTTTGGGTACAGTCTGCTCCGGCAGTGGGGGGGGCGTATCAGTCTGGGTACAGTCTGCTCCAGGAGTGTCTCAGTCTGGGTACAGTCTGCTCCGGGAGAGTGTCAGTCTGGGTACAGTCTGCTCCAGGCCTGTGTCAGTCTGGGTACAGTCTGCTCCGGGAGTGCGTCAGTCTGGGTACAGTCTGCTCCAGGGGTGGTGTCAGTCTGGGTACAGTCTGCTCCGGGAGTGCGTCAGTCTGGTTACAGTCTGCTCCAGGCCTGTGTCATTCTGGGTACAGTCTGCTCCGGGAGTGTGTCAGTCTGGGTACAGTCTGCTCCAGGAGTGTGTCAGTCTGGGTACAGTCTGCTCCGGGACTGTGTCAGTCTGGGTACAGTCTGCTCCGGGACTGTGTCAGTCTGGGTACAGTCTGCTCCAGGAGTTTGTCAGTCTGGGTACAGTCTGCTCCGGGACTGTGTCAGTCTGGGTACAGTCTGCTCCGGGAGTGTGTCAGTCTGGGTACAGTCTGCTCCGGGAGTGTGTCAGTCTGGGTACAGTCTGCTCCGGGAGCGTGTCAGTCTGGGTACAGTCTGCTCCGGGAGTGTGTCAGTCTGGGTACAGTCTGCTCCTGGAGTGTGTCAGTCTGGGTACAGTCTGCTCCGGGAGTGTGTCAGTCTGGGTACAGTCTGCTCCAGGAGTGTGTCAGTCTGGGTACAGTCTGCTCCAGGAGTGTGTCAGTCTGGGTACAGTCTGCTCCAGGAGTGTGTCTGTGTGGGTACAGTCTGCTCTGGGATTGTCTCAGTTTGGGTACAGACTGCTCCGGCAGTGGGGGGGGCGGTGTCAGTCTGGGTACAGTCTGCTCCAGGAGTGTCTCAGTCTGGGTACAGTCTGCTCCGGGAGAGTGTCAGTCTGGATACAGTTTGCTCCGGGAGTGTGTCAGTCTGGGGACAGTCTGCTCCGGGAGTGTGACAGTCTGGGTACAGTCTGCTCCGGGAGTGTGTCAGTCTGGGTAAAGTCTGCTCCGGGAGTGCGTCAGTCTGGGTACAGTCTGCTCCAGGCCTGTGTCAGTCTTGATACAGTCTGCTCCGGGAATGTGTCAGTGTGGGTACAGTCTGCTCTGGGAGTGTCTCAGTTTGGGTACAGTCTGATCCAGGAGTGTCTCAGTCTGGGTACAGTCTGCTCCGGAGTGGTCAGTCTGGGTACAGTCTGCTCCGGGAGTGTGTCAGTCTGGGTACAGTCTGCTCCGGGAGTGTGTCAGTCTGGGGACAGTCTGCTCCGGGAGTGTGTCAGTCTGGGTACAGTCTGCTCCGGGAGTGTGTCAGTCTGGGTACAGTCTGTTGCAGGGGGGGTGTCAGTCTGGGTACAGTCTGCTCCAGGGTGGGTGTCAGTCTGGGTACAGTCTGCTCCGGGAGTGTGTCAGTCTGGGTACAGTCTGCTCCGGCCTGTGTCAGTCTGGGTACAGTCTGCTCGGGAGTGTGTCAGTCTGGGTACAGTCTGCTCCGGGAGTGTGTCAGTCTGGGTACAGTCTGCTCCGGGAGTGTGTCAGTCTGGGTACAGTCTGCTCCGGGAGTGTGTCAGTCTGGGTACAGTCTGCTCCGGGAGTGTGTCAGTCTGGGAACAGTCTGCTCCGGGAGTGTGTCAGTCTGGGTACAGTCTGCTCCGGGAGTGTGTCAGTCTGGGTACAGTCTGCTCCGGGAGTGTGTCAGTCTGGTACAGTCTGCTCCGGGAGTGTGTCAGTCTGGGTACAGTCTGCTCCGGGAGTGTGTCAGTCTGGGTACAGTCTGCTCCGGGAGTGTGTCAGTCTGGGTACAGTCTGCTCCGGGAGTGTGTCAGTCTGGGTACAGTCTGCTCCAGGAGTGTGTCAGTCTGGGTACAGTCTGCTCCAGGAGTGTGTCAGTCTGGGTACAGTCTGCTCCAGGAGTGTGTCAGTCTGGGTACAGTCTGCTCCGGGAGTGTGTCAGTCTGGGTACAGTCTGCTCCGGGAGTGTGTCAGTCTGGGTACAGTCTGCTCCGGGAGTGTGTCAGTCTGGGTACAGTCTGCTCCGGGAGTGTGTCAGTCTGGGTACAGTCTGCTCCGGGAGTGTGTCAGTCTGGGTACAGTCTGCTCCGGGAGTGTGTCAGTCTGGGTACAGTCTGCTCCGGGAGTGTGTCAGTCTGGGTACAGTCTGCTCCGGGAGTGTGTCAGTCTGGGTACAGTCTGCTCCGGGAGTGTGTCAGTCTGGGTACAGTCTGCTCCGGGAGTGTGTCAGTCTGGGTACAGTCTGCTCCGGAGTGTGTCAGTCTGGGTACAGTCTGCTCCGGGAGTGTGTCAGTCTGGGTACAGTCTGCTCCGGGAGTGTGTCAGTCTGGGTACAGTCTGCTCCGGAGTGTGTCAGTCTGGGTACAGTCTGCTCCAGGAGTGTGTCAGTCTGGGTACAGTCTGCTCCGGGACTGTGTCAGTCTGGGTACAGTCTGCTCCAGGAGTGTGTCAGTCTGGGTACAGTCTGCTCCGGGACTGTGTCAGTCTGGGTACAGTCTGCTCCGGGAGTGTGTCAGTCTGGGTACAGTCTGCTCCGGGAGTGTGTCAGTCTGGGTACAGTCTGCTCCGGGAGTGTGTCAGTCTGGGTACAGTCTGCTCCGGGAGTGCGTCAGTCTGGGTACAGTCTGCTCCAGGAGTGTGTCAGTCTGGGTACAGTCTGCTCCGGGAGTGTGTCAGTCTGGGTACAGTCTGCTCCGGGAGTGTGTCAGTCTGGGTACAGTCTGCTCCGGGAGTGTGTCAGTCTGGGTACAGTCTGCTCCGGGAGTGTGTCAGTCTGGGTACAGTCTGCTCCGGGAGTGTGTCAGTCTGGGTACAGTCTGCTCCGGGAGTGTGTCAGTCTGGGTACAGTCTGCTCCGGGAGTGTGTCAGTCTGGGTACAGTCTGCTCCAGGACTGTGTCAGTCTGGGTACAGTCTGCTCCGGGAGTGTGTCAGTCTGGGTACAGTCTGCTCCGGGAGTGTGTCAGTCTGGGTACAGTCTGCTCCGGGAGTGTGTCAGTCTGGGTACAGTCTGCTCTGGGTGTGTCAGTCTGGGTACAGTCTGCTCCAGGAGCTGTGTCAGTCTGGGTACAGTCTGCTCCAGGGAGTGTGTCAGTCTGGGTACAGTCTGCTCCGGAGTGTGTCAGTCTGGGTACAGTCTGCTCCGGGAGTGTGTCAGTCTGGGTACAGTCTGCTCCAGGGAGTGTGTCAGTCTGGGTACAGTCTGCTCCGGGAGTGTGTCAGTCTGGGTACAGTCTGCTCCGGAGTGTGTCAGTCTGGTACGGTCTGCTCCGGGAGTGTGTCAGTCTGGGTACAGTCTGCTCCGGGAGTGTGTCAGTCTGGGTACAGTCTGCTCCGGGAGTGTGTCAGTCTGGTACAGTCTGCTCCGGGAGTGTGTCAGTCTGGGTACAGTCTGCTCCGGGAGTGTGTCAGTCTGGGTACAGTCTGCTCCAGGAGTGTGTCAGTCTGGGTACAGTCTGCTCCGGGAGTGTGTCAGTCTGGGTACAGTCTGCTCCGGGAGTGTGTCAGTCTGGGTACAGTCTGCTCCGGGAGTGTGTCAGTCTGGGTACAGTCTGCTCCGGGAGTGTGTCAGTCTGGTACAGTCTGCTCTGGGAGTGTGTCAGTCTGGGTACAGTCTGCTCCGGGAGTGTGTCAGTCTGGGTACAGTCTGCTCCGGGAGTGTGTCAGTCTGGGTACAGTCTGCTCCAGGAGTGTGTCAGTCTGGGTACAGTCTGCTCCAGGAGTGTGTCAGTCTGGGTACAGTCTGCTCCGGGAGTGTCAGTCTGGGTACAGTCTGCTCCGGAGTGTGTCAGTCTGGGTACAGTCTGCTCCAGGAGTTTGTCAGTCTGGGTACAGTCTGCTCCGGGAGTGTGTCAGTCTGGGTACAGTCCTGCTCCGGGAGTGTGTCAGTCTGGTACAGTCTGCTCTGGGAGTGTGTCAGTCTGGGTACAGTCTGCTCCGGGAGTGTGTCAGTCTGGTACAGTCTGCTCCGGGAGTGTGTCAGTCTGGGTACAGTCTGCTCCAGGAGTGTGTCAGTCTGGGTACAGTCTGCTCCGGGAGTGTGTCAGTCTGGGTACAGTCTGCTCCGGCAGGGGGGGGGCAGTCGCGTGTCAGTCTGGGTACAGTCTGCTCCAGGAGTGTGTCAGTCTGGGTACAGTCTGCTCCGGGAGTGTGTCAGTCTGGGTACACGTCTGCTCCGGAGTGTGTCAGTCTGGGTACAGTCTGCTCCGGGAGTGTGTCAGTCTGGGTACAGTCTGCTCCGGGAGTGTCTCAGTCTGGGTACAGTCTGCTCCGGAGTGTGTCAGTCTGGGTACAGTCTGCTCCGAGGAGTGTGTCAGTCTGGGTACAGTCTGCTCCGGGAGTGTGGCAGTCTGGGTACAGTCTGCTCCAGGAGTGTGTCAGTCTGGGTACAGTCTGCTCCGGGAGTGTGTCAGTCTGGTACAAGTCTGCTCCGGGGAGCTGCTGTCAGTCTGGGTACAGTCTGCTCCGGGAGTGTGTCAGTCTGGGTACAGTCTGCTCCGGGAGTGTGTCAGTCTGGGTACAGTCTGCTCCGGAGTGTGTCAGTCTGGGTACAGTCTGCTCCGGAGTGTGTCAGTCTGGGTACAGTCTGCTCCAGGGAGTGTGTCAGTCTGGGTACAGTCTGCTCCGGGCTGTGTCAGTCTGGGTACAGTCTGCTCCAGGGAGTGTGTCAGTCTGGGTACAGTCTGCTCCGGGAGTGTGTCAGTCTGGGTACAGTCTGCTCCGGGAGTGTGTCAGTCTGGTACAGTCTGCTCCGGAGTGTGTCAGTCTGGGTACAGTCTGCTCCGGAGTGTGTCAGTCTGGGTACAGTCTGCTCCGGGAGTGTGTCAGTCTGGGTACAGTCTGCTCCGGGAGTGTGTCAGTCTGGGTACAGTCTGCTCCGGGAGTGTGTCAGTCTGGGTACAGTCTGCTCCGGGAGTGTGTCAGTCTGGGTACAGTCTGCTCCGGGACTGTGTCAGTCTGGGTACAGTCTGCTCCGGGAGTGTGCAGTCTGGGGTACAGTCTGCTCCGGGAGCGTGTCAGTCTGGGTACAGTCTGCTCGGGAGCTGTGGCAGTATCTGGGACAGTCTGCTCTGGAGTGTGGTCAGTCTTGGGGACAGTCTGGCTCCAGGGAGTGTGTCAGGTCTGGGTACAGTCTGCTCCAGGGGGGTGTCAGTCTGGGTCAGTCTGCTCCAGGGCTTTCAGTCTGGTCAGTCTTCAGGGCGTGTGTCAGTCTGGGTAACAGTCTGCTCCGGGAGCTGTGGCAGTCTGGGACAGTCTGGCCAGGGAGTGCGTTAGTCTGGGTACAGTCTGCTCCGGGACTGTGTCAGTCTGGGGTACAGTCTGCGCCAGGGAGTGTGTCAGTCTGGGTACAGTCTGCTCCGGAGTGTGTCAGTCTGGGTACAGTCTGCTCCGGGAGTGTTGTCAGTCTGGGTACAGTCTGCTCCGGGAGTGTGGCAGTCTCGGTAAAGTCTGCTCGGGGGAGTGTGTCAGTCTGGGTACAGTCTGCTCCGGGAGTGTGTCAGTCTGGGTACAGTCTGCTCCGGGAGTGTGTCAGTCTGGGTACAGTCTGCTCCGGGAGTGTGTCAGTCTGGGTACAGTCTGCTCCGGGAGTGTGTCAGTCTGGGTACAGTCTGCTCCGGGAGTGTGTCAGTCTGGGTACAGTCTGCTCCGGGAGTGTGTCAGTCTGGGTACAGTCTGCTCCGGGAGTGTGTCAGTCTGGGTACAGTCTGCTCCGGGAGTGTGTCAGTCTGGGTACAGTCTGCTCCGGGAGTGTGTCAGTCTGGGTACAGTCTGCTCCAGGAGTGTGTCAGTCTGGGTACAGTCTGCTCCGGGAGTGTGTCAGTCTGGGTACAGTCTGCTCCGGGAGTGTGTCAGTCTGGGTACAGTCTGCTCCAGGGAGTGTGTCAGTCTGGGTACAGTCTGCTCCGGGAGTGTGTCAGTCTGGGTACAGTCTGCTCCGGAGTGTGTCAGTCTGGGTACAGTCTGCTCCGGGAGTGTGTCAGTCTGGGTACAGTCTGCTCCGGGAGTGTGTCAGTCTGGGTACAGTCTGCTCCGGGAGTGTGTCAGTCTGGGTACAGTCTGCTCCGGGAGTGTGTCAGTCTGGGTACAGTCTGCTCCGGGAGTGTGTCAGTCTGGGTACAGTCTGCTCCGGGAGTGTGTCAGTCTGGGTACAGTCTGCTCCGGGACTGTGTCAGTCTGGGTACAGTCTGCTCCGGGAGTGTGTCAGTCTGGGTACAGTCTGCTCAGGGAGTGTGTCAGTCTGGGTACAGTCTGCTCCGGGAGTGTGTCAGTCTGGGTACAGTCTGCTCCGGAGTGTGTCAGTCTGGGTACAGTCTGCTCCGGGAGTGTGTCAGTCTGGGTACAGTCTGCTCCGGGAGTGTGTCAGTCTGGGTACAGTCTGCTCCAGGAGTGTGTCAGTCTGGGTACAGTCTGCTCCGGGAGTGTGTCAGTCTGGGTACAGTCTGCTCCGGGAGTGTGTCAGTCTGGGTACAGTCTGCTCCGGAGTGTGTCAGTCTGGGTACAGTCTGCTCCGGAGTGTGTCAGTCTGGGTACAGTCTGCTCCGGGAGTGTGTCAGTCTGGGTACAGTCTGCTCCGGGAGTGTGTCAGTCTGGGTACAGTCTGCTCCGGGAGTGTGTCAGTCTGGGTACAGTCTGCTCCGGGAGTGTGTCAGTCTGGGTACAGTCTGCTCCAGGGAGTGTGTCAGTCTGGGTACAGTCTGCTCCGGGAGTGTGTCAGTCTGGGTACAGTCTGCTCCGGGAGTGTGTCAGTCTGGGTACAGTCTGCTCCGGGAGTGTGTCAGTCTGGGTACAGTCTGCTCCGGGAGTGTGTCAGTCTGGGTACAGTCTGCTCCGGGAGTGTGTCAGTCTGGGTACAGTCTGCTCCGGGAGTGTGTCAGTCTGGGTACAGTCTGCTCCGGGAGTGTGTCAGTCTGGGTACAGTCTGCTCCGGGAGTGTGTCAGTCTGGGTACAGTCTGCTCCGGGAGTGTGTCAGTCTGGGTACAGTCTGCTCCGGGAGTGTGTCAGTCTGGGTACAGTCTGCTCCAGGCGTGTGTCAGTCTGGGTACAGTCTGCTCCGGGAGTGTGTCAGTCTGGTACAGTCTGCTCCGGGAGTGTGTCAGTCTGGGTACAGTCTGCTCCGGGAGTGTGTCAGTCTGGGTACAGTCTGCTCCGGGAGTGTGTCAGTCTGGGTACAGTCTGCTCCGGGAGTGTGTCAGTCTGGGTACAGTCTGCTCAGGGAGTGTGTCAGTCTGGGTACAGTCTGCTCCGGGAGGTGTCAGTCTGGGTACAGTCTGCTCCGGGAGTGTGTCAGTCTGGGTACAGTCTGCTCCAGGAGTGTGTCAGTCTGGGTACAGTCTGCTCCGGGAGTGTGTCAGTCTGGGTACAGTCTGCTCAGGCCGTGTGTCAGTCTGGGTACAGTCTGCTCCGGAGTGTGTCAGTCTGGGTACAGTCTGCTCCAGGGAGTGTGTCAGTCTGGGTACAGTCTGCTCCGGAGTGTGTCAGTCTGGGTACAGTCTGCTCCGGGAGTGTGTCAGTCTGGTACAGTCTGCTCCGGAGTGTGTCAGTCTGGGTACAGTCTGCTCCGGACTGTGTCAGTCTGGGTACAGTCTGCTCCGGGAGTGTGCTCAGTCTGGGTACAGTCTGCTCCGGGAGTGTTCAGTCTGGGTACAGTCTGCTCCGGGAGTGTGTCAGTCTGGCTACAGTCTGCTCCAGGAGTGTGTCAGTCTGGGTACAGGTCTGCTCCGGGAGCCTGGTCAGTCTGGTACAGTCTGCTCCGGAGTGTCGTCAGTTCTGGCTACAGTCTGCTCCGGAGTGTGTCAGTCTGGGTACAGTCTTGCTCCGGGAGTGTGTCAGTCTGGGTACAGTCTGCTCCGGGAGTGTTCAGTCTGGGTACAGTCTGCTCCGGAGTGTGTCAGTCCTGGGTACAGTCTGCTTCCGGGGTGTGTCCAGTCTGGTAGCTGCTCCAGTCTGCTCCGGGGACAGTCCCGCTGTCAGTCTGGGTAGCAGTCTGCTCCGGAGTGCTGTCATGCTGGGTACTGTCTGCTCCAGGGGTGTGTAAGTCTGGTACAGTCTGCTCCGGGAGTGCGTCAGTCTGGGTACAGTCTGCTCAGGAGTGTGTCAGTCTGGGTACAGTCTGCTCCGGGAGTGTGTCAGTCTGGGTACAGTCTGCTCCAGGAGTGTGTCAGTCTGGGTACAGTCTGCTCCGGGAGCTGTGTCAGTCTGGGTACAGTCTGCTCCGGGAGTGTGTCAGTCTGGTACAGTCTGCTCCGGGAGTGTGTCAGTCTGGGTACAGTCTGCTCCAGGGAGCTGTGTCAGTCTGGGTACAGTCTGCTCCGGGAGTGTGTCAGTCTGGGTACAGTCTGCTCCGGGAGTGTGTCAGTCTGGGTACAGTCTGCTCCGGGAGTGTGTCAGTCTGGGTACAGTCTGCTCCGGGAGTGTGTCAGTCTGGGTACAGTCTGCTCCGGGAGTGTGTCAGTCTGGGTACAGTCTGCTCAGGAGTGTGTCAGTCTGGGTAACAGTCTGCTCCAGGAGTGTGTCAGTCTGGGTACAGTCTGCTCCAGGAGTGTGTCAGTCTGGGTACAGTCTGCTCCGGGAGTGTGTCAGTCTGGGTACAGTCTGCTCGGGAGGTGTCAGTCTGGGTACAGTCTGCACCAGGGAGTGTGTAGTCTGGGTACAGTCTGCTCCAGGAGTGTGTCAGTCTGGGTACAGTCTGCTCTGGGATGATGTCAGTTGGGGTACAGTCTGCTCCCAGAGTTTGTCAGTCTGGGTACAGTCTGCTCCAGGAGTGTCAGTCTGGGTACAATCTGGCCCCGGAGTGTGTCAGTCTGGGTACAGTTGCTCCAGGAGTGTGTCAGTCTGGGTACAGTCTGCTCCGGAGTGTGTCAGTCTGGGTACAGTTGCTCCTGGAGATTGTCAGGTCTGGGTACAGTCTGCTCCAGGGAGTGTGTCAGTCTGGGTACA
>JASTWF010000922.1:34139-126639 GCA_030390025.1 Squalus acanthias
GGTACAGTCTGCTCCGGGAGTGTGTCAGTCTGGGTACAGTCTGCTCCGGGAGTGTGTCAGTCTGGTACAGTCTGCTCCGGGAGTGTGTCAGTCTGGGTACAGTCTGCTCCGGAGTGTGTCAGTCTGGGTACAGTCTGCTCCGGTAGTGTCCAGTCTGGTACAGTCTGCTCCGGAGTGTGTCAGTCTGGGTACAGTCTGCTCCGGGAGTGTGTCAGTCTGGGTACAGTCTGCTCCGGGAGTGTGTCAGTCTGGGTACAGTCTGCTCCGGGAGTGTGTCAGTCTGGGTACAGTCTGCTCCGGAGTGTCGTCAGTCTGGGTACAGTCTGCTCCGGGCCTGTGTCAGTCTGGGTACAGTCTGCTCCGGGAGTGTGTCAGTCTGGGTACAGTCTGCTCCGGGACTGGTCAGTCTGGGTACAGTCTGCTCCGGGAGTGTCTCAGTCTGGGTACAGTCTGCTCCAGGAGTGTGTCAGTCTGGGTACAGTCTGCTCCGGGAGCTGTGTCAGTCTGGGTACAGTCTGCTCCAGGAGTGTGGTCAGTCTGGTACAGTCTGCTCCGGGAGTGTGTCAGTCTGGGTACAGTCTGCTCCGGGAGTGTGTCAGTCTGGGTACAGTCTGCTCCAGGAGTGTGTCAGTCTGGGTACAGTCTGCTCCGGGAGTGTGTCAGTCTGGGTACAGTCTGCTCCGGGAGTGTGTCAGTCTGGGTACAGTCTGCTCCGGGAGTGTGTCAGTCTGGGTACAGTCTGCTCCGGGAGTGTTCAGTCTGGGTACAGTCTGCTCCAGGAGTGTGTCAGTCTGGGTACAGTCTGCTCCGGGAGTGCGTCAGTCTGGCCACAGTCTGCTCCAGGAGTGTGTCAGTCTGGGTACAGTCTGCTCCGGGAGTGTGTCAGTCTGGGTACAGTCTGCTCCGGGAGTGTGTCAGTCTGGGTACAGTCTGCTCCGGGAGTGTGTCAGTCTGGGTACAGTCTGCTCCGGAGTGTGTCAGTCTGGGTACAGTCTGCTCCGGGAGTGTGTCAGTCTGGGTACAGTCTGCTCCGGGAGTGTGTCAGTCTGGGTACAGTCTGCTCCGGGAGTGTGTCAGTCTGGGTACAGTCTGCTCCGGGAGTGTGTCAGTCTGGGTACAGTCTGCTCCAGGCCTGTGTCAGTCTGGGTACAGTCTGCTCCGGGAGTGTGTCAGTCTGGGTACAGTCTGCTCCAGGAGTGTGTCAGTCTGGGTACAGTCTGCTCCGGGAGTGTGTCAGTCTGGGTACAGTCTGCTCCAGGAGTGTGTCAGTCTGGGTACAGTCTGCTCCGGGACTGTGTCAGTCTGGGTACAGTCTGCTCCGGGAGTGTGTCAGTCTGGGTACAGTCTGCTCCGGGAGTGTGTCAGTCTGGGTACAGTCTGCTCCGGGAGTGTGTCAGTCTGGGTACAGTCTGCTCCGGGAGTGTGTCAGTCTGGGTACAGTCTGCTCCGGGAGTGTGTCAGTCTGGGTACAGTCTGCTCCGGGAGTGTGTCAGTCTGGGTACAGTCTGCTCCGGGAGTGTGTCAGTCTGGGTACAGTCTGCTCCGGGAGGTGGGGAGTGTGTCAGTCTGGGTACAGTCTGCTCCGGGAGTGTGTCAGTTTGGGTACAGTCTGCTCCGGGAGTGTGTCAGTCTGGGTACAGTCTGCTCCAGGAGTGTGTCAGTCTGGGTACAGTCTGCTCCGGAGTGTGTCAGTCTGGGTACAGTCTGCTCCGGGCTTGTGTCAGCCTGGGTACAGTCTGCTCCGGGAGAGTGTGTCAGTCTGGGTACAGTCTGCTCCGGGAGTGTGTCAGTCTGGGTACAGTCTGCTCGGGAGTGTGTCAGTCTGGGTACAGTCTGCTCCGGGAGTGTGTCAGTCTGGGTACAGTCTGCTCCGGGAGTGTGTCAGTCTGGGTACAGTCTGCTCCAGGAGTGTGTCAGTCTGGGTACAGTCTGCTCCGGGAGTGTGTCAGTCTGGGTACAGTCTGCTCGGGAGTGTGTCAGTCTGGGTACAGTCTGCTCCAGGCCTGTGTCATCAGTCTGGGTACAGTCTGCTCCGGGAGTGTGTCAGTCTGGGTACAGTCTGCTCCGGGAGTGTGTCAGTCTGGGACAGTCTGCTCCGGGAGTGTGTCAGTCTGGGTACAGTCTGCTCCAGGCCTGTGTCAGTCTGGGTACAGTCTGCTCCGGGAGTGTGTCAGTCTGGGTACAGTCTGCTCCGGGAGTGTGTCAGTCTGGGTACAGTCTGCTCCGCTGGTCGGGAGTGTGTCAGTCTGGGTACAGTCTGCTCCGGGAGTGTGTCAGTCTGTGTACAGTCTGCTCCGGGAGTGTGTCAGTCTGGTACAGTCTGCTCAGGGAGTGTGTCAGTCTGGGTACAGTCTGCTCCGGGAGTGTGACAGTCTGGGTACAGTCTGCTCCGGGAGTGTGTCAGTCTGGGTACAGTCTGCTCCGGGAGTGTGTCAGTCTGGGTACAGTCTGCTCCGGGTGTGTCAGTCTGGGTACAGTCTGCTCCGGGAGTGTGTCAGTCTGGGTACAGTCTGCTCCGGGAGTGTGTCAGTCTGGGTACAGTCTGCTCCGGGAGTGTGTCAGTCTGGGTACAGTCTGCTCCGGGAGTGTGTCAGTCTGGGTACAGTCTGCTCCGGGAGTGTGTCAGTCTGGGTACAGTCTGCTCCGGGAGTGTGTCAGTCTGGGTACAGTCTGCTCCGGGAGTGTGTCAGTCTGGGTACAGTCTGCTCCGGGAGTGTGTCAGTCTGGGTACAGTCTGCTCCGGGAGTGTGTCAGTCTGGGTACAGTCTGCTCCGGGAGTGTGTCAGTCTGGGTACAGTCTGCTCCGGGAGTGTGTCAGTCTGGGTACAGTCTGCTCCGGGAGTGTGTCAGTCTGGGTACAGTCTGCTCCGGGAGTGTGTCAGTCTGGGTACAGTCTGCTCCAGGAGTGTGTCAGTCTGGGTACAGTCTGCTCCGGGAGTGTGTCAGTCTGGGTACAGTCTGCTCCAGGAGTGTGTCAGTCTGGGTACAGTCTGCTCCGGGAGTGTGTCAGTCTGGGTACAGTCTGCTCCGGGAGTGTGTCAGTCTGGGTACAGTCTGCTCCGGGAGTGTGTCAGTCTGGGTACAGTCTGCTCCGGGAGTGTGTCAGTCTGGGTACAGTCTGCTCCGGGAGTGTGTCAGTCTGGGTACAGTCTGCTCCGGGAGTGTGTCAGTCTGGGTACAGTCTGCTCCGGGAGTGTGTCAGTCTGGGTACAGTCTGCTCCGGGAGTGTGTCAGTCTGGGTACAGTCTGCTCCGGGAGTGTGTCAGTCTGGGTACAGTCTGCTCCGGGAGTGTGTCAGTCTGGGTACAGTCTGCTCCGGGAGTGTGTCAGTCTGGGTACAGTCTGCTCCGGGAGTGTGTCAGTCTGGGTACAGTCTGCTCCGGGAGTGTGTCAGTCTGGGTACAGTCTGCTCCGGGAGTGTGTCAGTCTGGGTACAGTCTGCTCCAGGGTGGGTGTCAGTCTGGGTACAGTCTGCTCCGGGAGTGTGTCAGTCTGGGTACAGTCTGCTCCGGGAGTGTGTCAGTCTGGGTACAGTCTGCTCCGGGAGTGTGTCAGTCTGGGTACAGTCTGCTCCGGGAGTGTGTCAGTCTGGGTACAGTCTGCTCCAGGAGTGTGTCAGTCTGGGTACAGTCTGCTCCGGGAGTGTGTCAGTCTGGGTACAGTCTGCTCCGGGAGTGTGTCAGTCTGGGTACAGTCTGCTCCGGGAGTGTGTCAGTCTGGGTAC
The DNA here is from genome assembly GCA_030390025.1 of Squalus acanthias. Taxonomy (NCBI): domain Eukaryota; kingdom Metazoa; phylum Chordata; class Chondrichthyes; order Squaliformes; family Squalidae; genus Squalus; species Squalus acanthias. The sequence continues at coordinate 37,864 of JASTWF010000922.1, forward strand.
AGTCTGCTCCGGGAGTGTGTCAGTCTGGGTACAGTCTGCTCCGGGAGTGTGTCAGTCTGGGTACAGTCTGCTCCGGGAGTGTGTCAGTCTGGGTACAGTCTGCTCCGGAGTGTGTCAGTCTGGGTACAGTCTGCTCCGGGAGTGTGTCAGTCTGGGTACAGTCTGCTCCGGGAGTGTGTCAGTCTGGGTACAGTCTGCTCCAGGAGTGTGTCAGTCTGGGTACAGTCTGCTCCGGGAGTGTGTCAGTCTGGGTACAGTCTGCTCCAGGAGTGTGTCAGTCTGGGTACAGTCTGCTCCGGGAGTGTGTCAGTCTGGGTACAGTCTGCTCCGGGAGTGTGTCAGTCTGGGTACAGTCTGCTCCGGGAGTGTGTCAGTCTGGGTACAGTCTGCTCCGGGAGTGTGTCAGTCTGGGTACAGTCTGCTCCAGGAGTGTGTCAGTCTGGGTACAGTCTGCTCCGGGAGTGTGTCAGTCTGGGTACAGTCTGCTCCGGGAGTGTGTCAGTCTGGGTACAGTCTGCTCCGGGAGTGTGTCAGTCTGGGTACAGTCTGCTCCGGGAGTGTGTCAGTCTGGGTACAGTCTGCTCCGGAGTGTGTCAGTCTGGGTACAGTCTGCTCCGGAGTGTGTCAGTCTGGGTACAGTCTGCTCCGGGAGTGTGTCAGTCTGGGTACAGTCTGCTCCGGGAGTGTGTCAGTCTGGGTACAGTCTGCTCCGGGAGTGTGTCAGTCTGGGTACAGTCTGCTCCGGGAGTGTGTCAGTCTGGGTACAGTCTGCTCCGGGAGTGTGTCAGTCTGGGTACAGTCTGCTCCGGGAGTGTGTCAGTCTGGGTACAGTCTGCTCCGGGAGTGTGTCAGTCTGGGTACAGTCTGCTCCGGGAGTGTGTCAGTCTGGGTACAGTCTGCTCCGGGAGTGTGTCAGTCTGGGTACAGTCTGCTCCGGGAGTGTGTCAGTCTGGGTACAGTCTGCTCCGGGAGTGTGTCAGTCTGGGTACAGTCTGCTCCGGGAGTGTGTCAGTCTGGGTACAGTCTGCTCCGGGAGTGTGTCAGTCTGGGTACAGTCTGCTCCGGGAGTGTGTCAGTCTGGGTACAGTCTGCTCCGGGAGTGTGTCAGTCTGGGTACAGTCTGCTCCGGGAGTGTGTCAGTCTGGGTACAGTCTGCTCCGGGAGTGTGTCAGTCTGGGTACAGTCTGCTCCCTGTGTCAGTCTGGGTACAGTCTGCTCCGGGTGTGTGTCAGTCTGGGTACAGTCTGCTCCGGGAGTGTGTCAGTCTGGGTACAGTCTGCTCCGGGAGTGTGTCAGTCTGGGTACAGTCTGCTCCGGGAGTGTGTCAGTCTGGGTACAGTCTGCTCCGGGAGTGTGTCAGTCTGGGTACAGTCTGCTCCGGGAGTGTGTCAGTCTGGGTACAGTCTGCTCCGGGAGTGTGTCAGTCTGGGTACAGTCTGCTCCGGGAGTGTGTCAGTCTGGGTACAGTCTGCTCCGGGAGTGTGTCAGTCTGGGTACAGTCTGCTCCGGGAGTGTGTCAGTCTGGGTACAGTCTGCTCCGGGAGTGTGTCAGTCTGGGTACAGTCTGCTCCGGGAGTGTGTCAGTCTGGGTACAGTCTGCTCCGGGAGTGTGTCAGTCTGGGTACAGTCTGCTCCGGGAGTGTGTCAGTCTGGGTACAGTCTGCTCCGGGAGTGTGTCAGTCTGGGTACAGTCTGCTCCGGGAGTGTGTCAGTCTGGGTACAGTCTGCTCCGGAGTGTGTCAGTCTGGGTACAGTCTGCTCCGGGAGTGTGTCAGTCTGGGTACAGTCTGCTCCGGGAGTGTGTCAGTCTGGGTACAGTCTGCTCCGGGAGTGTGTCAGTCTGGGTACAGTCTGCTCCGGGAGTGTGTCAGTCTGGGTACAGTCTGCTCCGGAGTGTGCTCAGTCTGGTACAGTCTGCTCTGGAGTGTGTCAGTCTGGGTACAGTCCCCTGCTCCTGGGAGCTGTGTTAGTCTGGGGTACAGTCTGCTCCGGGAGTGCGTCAGTCTGGTTACAGTCTGCCTCCGGCAGTGTCATTCTGGGTACAGTACTGCTCCTGGGAGATGTGTCAGTCTGGGTACAAGTCTGCTCCGGTGATGTGTCCGTCTGGGTCATTCTGCTACCGGGGGAGTGCGTCAGTCTGGGTACAGTCTTGCTCCGGAGTGTGTCAGTCTGGTACAGTCTGATCCGGGACTGTGTCAGTCTGGGTACATCTGCTCTGGGATGTGTGTCAGTCAGGGTACAGTCTGCTCCGGGAGCCTGTGTTAGTCTGGTTACAGTCTGCTCCGGAGTGTGTCAGTCTGGGGTACAGTCTGCTCCGGGAGGGTGTCAGGCTGGTACAATCTGCTCCAGGGAGTGTGTCAGTCTGGGTACAGTCTGCTCCGGTAGTGTGTCAGTCTGGGTACAGTCTCTCCTGGGAGTGTGTCAGTCTGGGTACAGCCTGCTCCGGGAGTGTGCAGTCAGGGTACAGTCTGCTCTGGAGTGTGTCAGTCTGGGTACAGTCTGCTCCGGGAGTGTGTCAGTCTGGGTACAGTCTGCTCCGGGAGTGTGTCAGTCTGGGTACAGTCTGCTCCGGGAGTGTGTCAGTCTGGGTACAGTCTGCTCCGGGAGTGTGTCAGTCTGGGTACAGTCTGCTCCGGGAGTGTGTCAGTCTGGGTACAGTCTGCTCCGGGAGTGTGTCAGTCTGGGTACAGTCTGCTCCGGGAGTGTGTCAGTCTGGGTACAGTCTGCTCCGGGAGTGTGTCAGTCTGGGTACAGTCTGCTCCAGGAGTGTGTCAGTCTGGGTACAGTCTGCTCCGGGAGTGTGTCAGTCTGGGTACAGTCTGCTCCAGGAGTGTGTCAGTCTGGGTACAGTCTGCTCCGGGAGTGTGTCAGTCTGGGTACAGTCTGCTCCGGGAGTGTGTCAGTCTGGGTACAGTCTGCTCCGGGAGTGTGTCAGTCTGGGTACAGTCTGCTCCGGGAGTGTGTCAGTCTGGGTACAGTCTGCTCCGGGACTGTGTCAGTCTGGGTACAGTCTGCTCCGGAGTGTGTCAGTCTGGGTACAGTCTGCTCCGGAGTGTGTCAGTCGGGTACAGTCTGCTCGGGAGTGTGTCAGTCTGGGTACAGTCTGCTCCGGGAGTGTGTCAGTCTGGTACAGTCTGCTTCAGGAGTGTGTCAGTCTGGGTACAGTCTGCTCCGGAGTGTGTCAGTCTGGGTACAGTCTGCTCCTGGAGTGTGTCAGTCTGGGTACAGTCTGCTCCTGGAGTGTGTCAGTCTGGGTACAGTCTGCTCCAGGAGTGTGTCAGTCTGGGTACAGTCTGCTCCGGGAGTGTGTCAGTCTGGGTACAGTCTGCTCCGGGAGTGTGTCAGTCTGGCGTACAGTCTGCTCCGGAGTGTGTCAGTCTGGGTACAGTCTGCTCCGGGAGCCTGTGTCAGTCTGGGTACAGTCTGCTCCTGGAGTGTGTCAGTTGGGTACAGTCTGCTCCAGGGAGTGTGTCAGTCTGGTACAGTCTGCTCCTGGAGTGTGTCAGTCTGGGTACAGTCTGCTCCGGGAGTGTGTCAGTCTGGGTACAGTCTGCTCCGGGAGTGTGTCAGTCTGGGTACAGTCTGCTCCGGGAGTGTGTCAGTCTGGGTACAGTCTGCTCCGGGAGTGTGTCAGTCTGGGTACAGTCTGCTCCGGGAGTGTGTCAGTCTGGGTACAGTCTGCTCCGGGAGTGTGTCAGTCTGGGTACAGTCTGCTCCGGGAGTGTGTCAGTCTGGGTACAGTCTGCTCCGGGAGTGTGTCAGTCTGGGTACAGTCTGCTCCGGGAGTGTGTCAGTCTGGGTACAGTCTGCTCCGGGAGTGTGTCAGTCTGGGTACAGTCTGCTCCGGGAGTGTGTCAGTCTGGGTACAGTCTGCTCCGGGAGTGTGTCAGTCTGGGTACAGTCTGCTCCGGGAGTGTGTCAGTCTGGGTACAGTCTGCTCCGGGAGTGTGTCAGTCTGGGTACAGTCTGCTCCGGGAGTGTGTCAGTCTGGGTACAGTCTGCTCCGGGAGTGTGTCAGTCTGGGTACAGTCTGCTCCGGGAGTGTGTCAGTCTGGGTACAGTCTGCTCCGGGAGTGTGTCAGTCTGGGTACAGTCTGCTCCGGGAGTGTGTCAGTCTGGGTACAGTCTGCTCCGGGAGTGTGTCAGTCTGGGTACAGTCTGCTCCGGGAGTGTGTCAGTCTGGGTACAGTCTGCTCCGGGAGTGTGTCAGTCTGGGTACAGTCTGCTCCGGGAGTGTGTCAGTCTGGGTACAGTCTGCTCCGGGAGTGTGTCAGTCTGGGTACAGTCTGCTCCGGGAGTGTGTCAGTCTGGGTACAGTCTGCTCCGGGAGTGTGTCAGTCTGGGTACAGTCTGCTCCGGGAGTGTGTCAGTCTGGGTACAGTCTGCTCCGGGAGTGTGTCAGTCTGGGTACAGTCTGCTCCGGGAGTGTGTCAGTCTGGGTACAGTCTGCTCCGGGAGTGTGTCAGTCTGGGTACAGTCTGCTCCGGGAGTGTGTCAGTCTGGGTACAGTCTGCTCCGGGAGTGTGTCAGTCTGGGTACAGTCTGCTCCGGGAGTGTGTCAGTCTGGGTACAGTCTGCTCCGGGAGTGTGTCAGTCTGGGTACAGTCTGCTCCGGAGTGTGTCAGTCTGGGTACAGTCTGCTCCGGGAGTGTCTCAGTCTGGGTACAGTCTGCTCCGGGAGTGTGTCAGGCTGGGTACACGTCTGCTCCAGGGAGTGTGTCAGTCTGGTACAGTCTGCTCCGGAGTGTGTCAGTCTGGGTACAGTCTGCTCCAGGAGTGTGTCAGTCTGGGTACAGTCTGCTCCGGAGTGTGTCAGTCTGGGGACAGTCTGCTCCCTGTGTCAGTCTGGGTACAGTCTGCTCCAGGGCCTGTGTCAGTCTGGGTACAGGCTGCTCCGGAGGCGCTGTGTCAGTCTGGGTACAGTCTGCTTCCGGGAGTGTGGTCAGTCTGGGTACAGTCTGCTCCGGACTGTGTCAGTCTGGGTACAGTCTGCTCCGGGAGTGTGTCAGTCTGGGTACAGTCTGCTCCGGGAGTGAGTCAGTCTGGGTACAGTCTGCTCCAGGGAGTGTTCAGTCTGGGTACAGTCTGCTCCGGGAGTGTGTCAGTCTGGGTACAGTCTGCTCCAGGAGTGTGTCAGTCTGGGTACAGTCTGCTCCGGGAGTGTGTCAGTCTGGGTACAGTCTGCTCCAGGAGTGTGTCAGTCTGGGTACAGTCTGCTCCGGGAGTGTGTCAGTCTGGGTACAGTCTGCTCCAGGAGTGTGTCAGTCTGGGTACAGTCTGCTCCGGGAGTGTGTCAGTCTGGGTACAGTCTGCTCCAGGACTGTGTCAGTCTGGGTACAGTCTGCTCCGGGAGTGTGTCAGTCTGGGTACAGTCTGCTCCGGGAGTGTGTCAGTCTGGGTACAGTCTGCTCCGGGAGTGTGTCAGTCTGGGTACAGTCTGCTCCGGGAGTGTGTCAGTCTGGGTACAGTCTGCTCCGGGAGTGTGTCAGTCTGGGTACAGTCTGCTCCAGGAGTGTGTCAGTCTGGGTACAGTCTGCTCCGGGAGTGTGTCAGTCTGGGTACAGTCTGCTCCGGGAGTGTGTCAGTCTGGGTACAGTCTGCTCCAGGAGTGTGTCAGTCTGGGTACAGTCTGCTCCGGGAGTGTGTCAGTCTGGGTACAGTCTGCTCCGGGAGTGTGTCAGTCTGGGTACAGTCTGCTCCGGGAGTGTGTCAGTCTGGGTACAGTCTGCTCCGGGAGTGTGTCAGTCTGGGTACAGTCTGCTCCGGGAGTGTGTCAGTCTGGGTACAGTCTGCTCCGGGAGTGTGTCAGTCTGGGTACAGTCTGCTCCAGGAGTGTGTCAGTCTGGGTACAGTCTGCTCCGGGAGTGTGTCAGTCTGGGTACAGTCTGCTCCGGGAGTGTGTCAGTCTGGGTACAGTCTGCTCCGGGAGTGTGTCAGTCTGGGTACAGTCTGCTCCGGGAGTGTGTCAGTCTGGGTACAGTCTGCTCCGGACTGTGTCAGTCTGGGTACAGTCTGCTCCGGGAGTGTCTCAGTCTGGGTACAGTCTGCTCCAGGAGTGTGTCAGTCTGGGTACAGTCTGCTCCGGGAGTGCGTCAGTCTGGGTACAGTCTGCTCCAGGAGTGTGTCAGTCTGGGTACAGTCTGCTCCGGGAGTGTGTCAGTCTGGGTACAGTCTGCTCGGGAGTGTTGTCAGTCTGGGTACAGTCTGCTCCGGGAGTGTGTCAGTCTGGTACAGTCTGCTCAGGGAGTGTGTCAGTCTGGGTACAGTCTGCTCCGGGAGTGTGTCAGTCTGGGTACAGTCTGCTCCAGGGAGTGTGTCAGTCTGGGTACAGTCTGCTCCGGGAGTGTGTCAGTCTGGGTACAGTCTGCTCCAGGGCGTGTGTCAGTCTGGGTACAGTCTGCTCCGGAGTGTGTCAGTCTGGGTACAGTCTGCTCAGGAGTGTGTCAGTCTGGGTACAGTCTGCTCAGGGAGTGTGTCAGTCTGGGTACAGTCTGCTCCGGGAGTGTGTCAGTCTGGGTACAGTCTGCTCCGGGAGTGTGTCAGTCTGGGTACAGTCTGCTCCGGGAGCTGTGTCAGTCTGGGTACAGTCTGCTCCAGGAGTGTGTCAGTCTGGGTACAGTCGGCTCCGGGAGTGTGTCAGTCTGGGTACAGTCTGCTCCCGGGAGTGTGTCAGTCTGGGTACAGTCTGCTCCGGGAGGTGTCAGTCTGGGTACAGTCTGCTCCTGGAGTGTGTCAGTCTGGGTACAGTCTGCTGCCTGGGAGTGGAGTCAGTCTGGTACAGTCTGCTCCAGGGAGTGTGGTCAGTCTGGTACAGTCTGCTCCGGAGTGTGTCAGTCTGGGTACAGTCTGCTCCGGTGTGTGTCAGTCTGGGTACAGTCTGCTCCAGGAGTGTGTCAGTCTGGTACAGTTGCTCCGGGACGTGTCAGTCTGGGTACAGTCTGCTCCAGGGAGTGTGTCAGTCTGGGTACAGTCTGCTCCGGGAGTGTGTCAGTCTGGGTACAGTCTGCTCCAGGGAGTGTGTCAGTCTGGGTACAGTCTGCTCCAGGCAGTGTGTCAGTCTGGGTACAGTCTGCTCCGGGACTGTGTCAGTCTGGGTACAGTCTGCTCCGGGAGTGTGTCAGTCTGGGTACAGTCTGCTCCGGGAGTGTGTCAGTCTGGGTACAGTCTGCTCCAGGCCTGTGTCAGTTCTGGGTACAGTCTGCTCCAGGAGTGTGTCAGTCTGGGTACAGTCTGCTCCGGAGTGTGTCAGTCTGGGTACAGTCTGCTCTGGGAGTGTGTAGTCTGGGTACAGCCTGCTCCGGGAGCTGTAGTCAGTCTGGTACAGTCTGCTCGCGAGTGTGTCAGTTCTGGTACAGTCTGCTCCAGGGTGTGTCAGTCTGGGTACAGCTGAGCTCCGGAGTGTGTCAGTCTGGGTACAGTCTGCTCCTGCGAGTGTCCAGTTTGGGTACAGTCTGCTCCGGGAGTGCGTCAGTCTGGGTACAGTCTGCTCAGGAGTGTGTCAGTCTGGGTACAGGTCTGCTCCGGGAAGTGTCTCAGTCTGGTACAGTCTGCTCCAGGAGTGTGTCAGTCTGGGTACAGTCTGCTCCGGGAGTGTGGTCAGGTCTGGGTACAGTCTGCTCCGGGAGTGTGTCAGTCTGGGGACAGTCTGCTCCGGGAGTGTCGTCAGTCTGGGTACAGTCTGCTCCGCAGGCCTGTGTCAGTCTGGGACAGTCTGCACCGGGAGTGCGTCAGTCTGGTACAGTCCTGCTCCAGGAGTGTGTCAGTCTGGTACAGTCTGCTCCGGGACTGTTTCAGTCTGGGTACAGTCTGCTCCGGGAGTGTGTCAGTCTGGGTACAGGTCTGCTCCGGGAGTGTGTCAGTCTGGGTACAGTCTGCTCCTGGAGTGTGTCAGTCTGGGTACAGTCTGCTCCGGGAGTGTGTCAGTCTGGGTACAGTCTGCTCGGGAGTGCGTCAGTCTGGTACAGTCTGCTCCGGGTGTGTGTCAGTCCTGGGTACAGTCTGCTCCTGGAGTGTGTCAGTCTGGTCTGCTCCGGGAGTGTGTCAGTCTGGGTACAGTCTGCTCCGGGAGTGTGTCAGTCTGGGTACAGTCTGCTCCGGGAGTGTGTCAGTCTGGGTACAGTCTGCTCCGGGAGTGTGTCAGTCTGGGTACAGTCTGCTCCGGGAGTGTGTCAGTCTGGGTACAGTCTGCTCCGGGAGTGTGTCAGTCTGGGTACAGTCTGCTCCGGGAGTGTGTCAGTCTGGGTACAGTCTGCTCCGGGAGTGTGTCAGTCTGGGTACAGTCTGCTCCGGGAGTGTGTCAGTCTGGGTACAGTCTGCTCCGGGAGTGTGTCAGTCTGGGTACAGTCTGCTCCGGGAGTGTGTCAGTCTGGGTACAGTCTGCTCCGGGAGTGTGTCAGTCTGGGTACAGTCTGCTCCAGGAGTGTGTCAGTCTGGGTACAGTCTGCTCCGGGAGTGTGTCAGTCTGGGTACAGTCTGCTCCGGGAGTGTGTCAGTCTGGGTACAGTCTGCTCCGGGAGTGTGTCAGTCTGGGTACAGTCTGCTCCGGGAGTGTGTCAGTCTGGGTACAGTCTGCTCCGGGAGTGTGTCAGTCTGGGTACAGTCTGCTCCGGGAGTGTGTCAGTCTGGGTACAGTCTGCTCCGGGAGTGTGTCAGTCTGGGTACAGTCTGCTCCGGGAGTGTGTCAGTCTGGGTACAGTCTGCTCCGGGAGTGTGTCAGTCTGGGTACAGTCTGCTCCGGGAGTGTGTCAGTCTGGGTACAGTCTGCTCCGGGAGTGTGTCAGTCTGGGTACAGTCTGCTCCGGGAGTGTGTCAGTCTGGGTACAGTCTGCTCCGGGAGTGTGTCAGTCTGGGTACAGTCTGCTCCGGGAGTGTGTCAGTCTGGGTACAGTCTGCTCCGGGAGTGTGTCAGTCTGGGTACAGTCTGCTCCGGGAGTGTGTCAGTCTGGGTACAGTCTGCTCCGGGAGTGTGTCAGTCTGGGTACAGTCTGCTCCAGGAGTGTGTCAGTCTGGGTACAGTCTGCTCCGGGAGTGTGTCAGTCTGGGTACAGTCTGCTCCGGAGTGTGTCTGTCTGGTACAGCTGCTCCGGGAGTGTGTCAGTCTGGGTACAGTCTGCTCCGGGAGTGTGTCAGTCTGGGTACAGTCTGCTCCAGGAGTGTGTCAGTCTGGTACAGTCTGCTCCGGGAGTGCGTCAGTCTGGGTACAGTCTGCTCCAGGAGTGTGTCAGTCTGGGTACAGTCTGCTCCGGGAGTGTGTCAGTCTGGGTACAGTCTGCTCCGGGAGTGTGTCAGTCTGGGTACAGTCTGCTCCGGGAGTGTGTCAGTCTGGGTACAGTCTGCTCCGGAGTGCTGTCAGTCTGGTACAGTCTGCTCCGGGAGTGTGTCAGTCTGGGTACAGTCTGCTCCAGGAGTGTGTCAGTCTGGGTACAGTCTGCTCCGGGAGTGTGTCAGTCTGGGTACAGTCTGCTCCGGACTGTGTCAGTCTGGGTACAGTCTGCTCCCGGGAGTGTGTCAGTCTGGTACAGTCTGCTCCGGGAGTGTGTCAGTCTGGGTACAGTCTGCTCCGGGAGTGTGTCAGTCTGGGTACAGTCTGCTCCAGGAGTGTGTCAGTCTGGGTACAGTCTGCTCCGGGAGTGTGTCAGTCTGGGTACAGTCTGCTCCGGGAGTGTGTCAGTCTGGGTACAGTCTGCTCCCGGGAGTGTGTCAGTCTGGGTACAGTCTGCTCCGGGAGTGTGTCAGTCTGGGTACAGTCTGCTCCGGGAGTGTGTCAGTCTGGGTACAGTCTGCTCCGGGAGTGTGTCAGTCTGGGTACAGTCTGCTCCGGAGTGTGTCAGTCTGGGTACAGTCTGCTCCGGGAGTGTGTCAGTCTGGGTACAGCCTGCTCCAGGAGTGTGTCAGTCTGGGTACAGTCTGCTCCGGGAGTGTGTCAGTCTGGGACAGTCTGCTCCGGGAGTGTGTCAGTCTGGGTACAGTCTGCTCCAGGAGTGTGTCAGTCTGGGTACAGTCTGCTCCGGGAGTGTGTCAGTCTGGGTACAGTCTGCTCCGGAGTGTGTCAGTCTGGGTACAGTCTGCTCCGGGACTGTGTCAGTCTGGGTACAGTCTGCTCCGGGAGTGTGTCAGTCTGGGTACAGTCTGCTCCGGGAGTGTGTCAGTCTGGGTACAGTCTGCTCCGGAGTGTGTCAGTCTGGGTACAGTCTGCTCCGGGAGTGTGTCAGTCTGGGTACAGTCTGCTCCGGGAGTGTGTCAGTCTGGGTACAGTCTGCTCCGGAGTGTGTCAGTCTGGTACAGTCTGCTCCGGGAGTGTGTCAGTCTGGGTACAGTCTGCTCCGGGAGTGTGTCAGTCTGGGTACAGTCTGCTCCGGGAGTGTGTCAGTCTGGGTACAGTCTGCTCCGGGAGTGTGTCAGTCTGGGTACAGTCTGCTCCGGGAGTGTGTCAGTCTGGGTTACAGTCTGCTCCGGGACTGTGTCAGTCTGGGTACATTCTGCTCCGGGAGTGTGTCAGTCTGGGTACAGTCTGCTCCGGGAGAGTGTCAGTCTGGTACAGTCTGCTCAGGCCTGTGTCAGTCTGGTACAGTCTGCTCCAGGGAGTGTGTCAGTCTGGGTACAGTCTGCTCCGGGACTGAGTCAGTCTGGGTACAGTCTGCTCCGGGAGGGTGTCAGTCTGGGTACAGTCTGCTCCTGGAGTGTGTCAGTCTGGTACAGTCTGCTCAGGGAGTGTGTCAGTCTGGGTACAGTCTGCTCTGGAGTGTGTCAGTCTGGGTACAGTCTGCTCCGGGATGTGTGTCAGTCTGGGTACAGTCTGCTCCGGGAGTGTGTCAGTCTGGGTACAGTCTGCTCCAGGTGTGTGTCAGTCTGGGTACAGTCTGCCTCCGGGAGTGTGTCAGTCTGGGTACAGTTGATCGGGAGTGTGTCAGCTGGGTACAGTCTGCTCGGGAAGGTGTCCATTCTGGGTACAGTCTGCTCCGGGAGTGTGTAGTCTGGTACAGTCTGCTCCGGGAGTGTGTCAGTTCTGGGTACAGTCTGCTCCGGGAGTGTATCAGTCTGGGGTACAGTCTGCTCCAGGAGTGTGTCAGTCTGGTACAGTCTGCTCCGGGAGTGTGTCAGTCTGGGTACAGTCTGCTCGGGAGTGTGTCAGTCTGGGTACAGTCTGCTCCGGGAGTGTGTCAGTCTGGGTAACAGTCTGCTCCGGGAGTGTGTCAGTCTGGGTACAGTCTGCTCCGGGAGTGTGTCAGTCTGGTACAGTCTGCTCCGGGAGTGTGTCAGTCTGGGTACAGTCTGCTCCAGGAGTGTGTCAGTCTGGGTACAGTCTGCTCCAGGGCCTGTGTCAGTCTGGGTACAGTCTGCTCCGGGAGTGCGTCAGTTGGGCACAGTCTGCTCCAGGCTGTGTCAGTCTGGTACTGTCTGCTCCGGACTGTGTCAGTCTGGGTACAGTCTGCTCCAGGAGTGTGTCAGTCCTGGTACAGTCTGCTCCGGGAGTGTGTCAGTCTGGGTACAGTCTGCTCCGGAGTGTGTCAGTCTGGGTACAGTCTGCTCCGGGAGTGTGTCAGTCTGGTACAGTCTGCTCTGGAGTGTGTCAGTCTGGGTACAGTCTGCTCCGGGACTGTGTCAGTCTGGGTACAGTCTGCTCCGGGAGTGTCGTCAGTCTGGGTACAGTCAGCTCCGGAGCTGTGTCAGTCTGGGTACAGTCTGCTCCGGAGTGTGTCAGTCTGGGTACAGTCTGCTCCGGGAGTGTGTCAGTCTGGGTACAGTCTGCTCCGGAGTGTGTCAGTCTGGTACAGTCTGCTCCGGGAGTGGTTAGTCTGGTTACAGTCTGCTCAGGGAGTGTGTCAGTCTGGGTACAGTCTGCTCCGGGAGTGTGTCAGTCTGGGTACAGTCTGCTCCGGGAGTGTGTCAGTCTGGGTACAGTCTGCTCCGGAGTGTGTCAGTCTGGGTACAGTCTGCTCCGGGAGTGTGTCAGTCTGGGTACAGTCTGCTCCGGAGTGTGTCAGTCTGGGTACAGTCTGCTCCGGGAGTGTGTCAGTCTGGGTACAGTCTGCTCCGGGAGTGTGTCAGTCTGGGTACAGTCTGCTCCGGGAGTGTGTCAGTCTGGGTACAGTCTGCTCCGGAGTGTGTCAGTCTGGGTACAGTCTGCTCCGGGAGTGTGTCAGTCTGGGTACAGTCTGCTCCAGGAGTGTGTCAGTCTGGGTACAGTCTGCTCGGGAGTGTGTCAGTCTGGGTACAGTCTGCTCCGGAGTGTGTCAGTCTGGGTACAGTCTGCTCCGGGAGTGTGTCAGTCTGGGTACAGTCTGCTCCGGGAGTGTGTCAGTCTGGGTACAGTCTGCTCCGGGAGTGTGTCAGTCTGGGTACAGTCTGCTCCGGAGTGTGTCAGTCTGGGTACAGTCTGCTCCGGGAGCTGTGTCAGTCTGGTACAGTCTGCTCCAGGAGTGTGTCAGTCTGGGTACAGTCTGCTCCGGGAGTGTGTCAGTCTGGGTACAGTCTGCTCCGGGAGTGTGTCAGTCTGGGTACAGTCTGCTCCGGGACGTGTGTCAGTCTGGGTACAGTCTGCTCCAGGAGTGTGTCAGTCTGGGTACAGTCTGCTCCGGGAGTGTGTCAGTCTGGGTACAGTCTGCTCCGGGAGTTTCTCAGTCTGGGTACAGTCTGCTCCGGGAGTGTGTCAGTCTGGGAGCAGTCTGCTCCAGGAGTGTGTCAGTCTGGGGTACAGTCTCTCCGGGAGTGTGTCAGTCTGGGTACAGTCTGCTCCAGGCCTGTGTCAGTCTGGGTACAGTCTGCTCCGGGAGTGTTCAGACTGGTACAATTCTGCTCCGGGACTGCGTCGTCTGGACCAGACTGCATCCGGAGTGTCTCATCTGGGTACAGTCCTGCTCCAGGCCTGTGTCCAGTCTGGTAATGTCTGTACCGGGGACTGTGTCAGTCTGGTACAGTCTGCTCCAGGAGTGTGTCAGTCTGGGTACAGTTTTGCTCCGGGAGTGTGTCAGTCTGGTACAGTCTGCTCCGGGAGTGCGTCAGTCTGGGTAAGTCTGCTCCAGGAAGTGTGTCAGTCTGGGTACAGTCTGCTCCGGGGAGTGTGTCAGCCTGGGTACAGTCTGCTTCCGGGAGTGTGTCATCTGGTACAGTCTGCTCCGCGACTGTGTCAGTCTGGTACAGTCTGCTCCGGGAGTGTCTCAGTCTGGGTACAGTCTGCTCCAGGCCTGTGTCAGTCTGGGTACAGTCTGCTCCGGGAGTGCGTCAGTCTGGCCACAGTCTGCTCCAGGAGTGTGTCAGTCTGGGTACAGTCTGCTCCGGGAGTGTGTTAGTCTGGGTACAGTCTGCTCCGGGAGTGTCTCAGTCTGGATACAGTCTGCTCCGGGAGTGTGTCAGTCTGGGTACAGTCTGCTCCGGGAGTGGGTTAGTCTGGGTACAGTCTGCTCCGGGAGTGGGTTAGTCTGGGTACAGTCTGCTCCGGGAGTGTGTCAGTCTGGTACAGTCTGCTCCGGGCTGTGTGACAGTCTGGGTACAGTCTGCTCCAGGAGTGTCTCAGTCTGGGTACAGTGTGCTCCAGGCCTGTGTCAGTCTGGGTACCAGTCTGCTCCGGGAGTGCGTCAGTCTGGGTACAGTCTGCTCCGGGAGTGTGTCAGTCTGGGTACAGTCTGCTCCGGGAGTGCGTCAGTCTGGTTACAGTCTGCTCCAGGCCTGTGTCATTCTGGGTACAGTCTGCTCCGGGAGTGTGTCAGTCTGGGTACAGTCTGCTCCGGGATGGTTCAGTCTGGGTACAGTCTGCTCCAGAGTGTGTCAGTCTGGGTACAGTCTGCTCCGGGACTGTGTCAGTCTGGTACAGTCTGCTCCAGGAGTGTGTCAGTCTGGGTACAGTCTGCTCCGGACTGTGTCAGTCTGGGTACAGTCTGCTCCGGGAGTGTCGTCAGTCTGGAACAGTCTGCTCCAGGAGTGTGTCAGTCTGGGTACAGTCTGCTTCCGGGACTGTGTCAGTCTGGGTAAGTCTGCTCCGGGAGTGTCTCAGTCTGGGTACAGTCTGCTCCGGACTGTGTCAGTCTGGGTAACAGTCTGCTTCCGGGAGTGTCAGTCTGGGTACAGTCTGCTCCAGGAGTGTGTCAGTCTGGGTACAGTCTGCTCCGGGAGTGGTCAGTCTGGTACAGTCTGCTCCAGGAGTGTGTCAGTCTGGGTACAGTCTGCTCCGGAGTGTGTCAGTCTGGGTACAGTCTGCTCCGGAGTGTGTTCAGTCTGGTACAGTCTGCTCCGGGAGTGTGTCAGTCTGGTACGAGGTCTCCGGGAGTGGTGTCAGTCTGGGTACAGTCTGCTCCGGGAGTGTGTCAGTCTGGTACAGTCTGCTCCGGGACTGTGTCAGTCTGGGTACAGTCTGCTCCTGGAGTGTGTCAGTCTAGGGTACAGTCTGCTCTGGAGTGTGTCAGTCTGGGTACAGTCTGCTCCGGAGTGTGTCAGTCTGGGTACAGTCTGCTCCGGGAGTGCGTCAGTCTGGGTACAGTCTGCTCCGGAGTGTGTCAGTCTGGGTACAGTCGCTCCGGAGTGGGTCAGTCTGGTACAGTCTGCTCCGGGATGTGTCAGTCTGGGTACAGTCTGCTCCAGGAGTGTGTCAGTCTGGGTACAGTCTGCTCCGGGAGTGTGTCAGCTGGGTACAGTCTGCTCCGGGAGTGTGTCAGTCTGGGTACAGTCTGCTCCGGGAGTGTGTCAGTCTGCGGTACAGTCTGCTCCCGGAGTGTGTCAGTCTGGGTACAGTCTCTCCGGGAGTGTGTCAGTCTGGGTACAGTCTGCTCCGGGAGTGCTGTCAGTCTGGGTACAGTCTGCTCCAGGAGAGTGACAGTCTGGGTCAGTCTGCTCCAGGACTGTGGTCAGTCTGGGTACAGTCTGCTCCGGAGTGTGTCAGTCTGGTACAGTCTGCTCCGGGAGTGTGTCAGTCTGGGTACAGTCTGCTCCGGGAGTGTGTCAGTCTGGGTACAGTCTGCTCCCGGGAGTGTGTCAGTCTGGGTAAGTCTGCTCCGGGAGTGTGTCAGTCTGGGTACAGTCTGCTCCGGGAGTGTGTCAGTCTGGGTACAGTCTGCTCCGGGAGTGTGTCAGTCTGGGTACAGTCTGCTCCGGGGAGTGTGTCAGTCTGGGTTACAGTCTGCTCCAGGCACTTGTCAGTCTGGGTACAGTCTGCTCCGGGAGTGTGTCAGTCTGGTACAGTCTGCTCAGGGAGTGTGTCAGTCTGGGTACAGTCTGCTCCGGGAGTGTGACAGTCTGGGTACAGTCTGCTCCGGGAGTGTGTCAGTCTCGGTACAGTCTGCTCCGGGAGTGCGTCAGTCTGGGTACAGTCTGCTCCGGGAGTGTGTCAGTCCTGGTACAGTCTGCTCCAGGAATGTGTCAGTCTGGGTACAGTCTGCTCCGGGAGTGTTCAGTCTGGGTACAGTCTGCTCCGGGTGTGTCAGTCTGGGTACAGTCTGCTCCGGGAGTGTGTCAGTCTGGCGTACAGTATGCTCCAGGAGTGTGTCAGTCTGGGTACAGTCTGCTCCGGGAGTGTGTCAGTCTGGGTACAGTCTGCTCCGGGAGTGTGTCAGTCTGGGTACAGTCTGCTCCGGGAGTGTGTCAGTCTGGGTACAGTCTGCTCCGGGAGTGTGTCAGTCTGGGTACAGTCTGCTCCGGGAGTGTGTCAGTCTGGGTACAGTCTGCTCCAGGAGTGTGTCAGTCTGGGTACAGTCTGCTCCGGGAGTGTGTCAGTCTGGGTACAGTCTGCTCCAGGAGTGTGTCAGTCTGGGTACAGTCTGCTCCGGGAGTGTGTCAGTCTGGGTACAGTCTGCTCCGGGAGTGTGTCAGTCTGGGTACAGTCTGCTCCGGGAGTGTGTCAGTCTGGGTACAGTCTGCTCCGGGAGTGTGTCAGTCTGGGTACAGTCTGCTCCGGGAGTGTGTCAGTCTGGGTACAGTCTGCTCCGGGAGTGTGTCAGTCTGGGTACAGTCTGCTCCGGGAGTGTGTCAGTCTGGGTACAGTCTGCTCCGGGAGTGTGTCAGTCTGGGTACAGTCTGCTCCGGGAGTGTGTCAGTCTGGGTACAGTCTGCTCCAGGAGTGTGTCAGTCTGGGTACAGTCTGCTCCGGGAGTGTGTCAGTCTGGGTACAGTCTGCTCCAGGAGTGTGTCAGTCTGGGTACAGTCTGCTCCGGGAGTGTGTCAGTCTGGGTACAGTCTGCTCCGGGAGTGTGTCAGTCTGGGTACAGTCTGCTCCGGGAGTGTGTCAGTCTGGGTACAGTCTGCTCCGGGAGTGTGTCAGTCTGGGTACAGTCTGCTCCGGGAGTGTGTCAGTCTGGGTACAGTCTGCTCCGGGAGTGTGTCAGTCTGGGTACAGTCTGCTCCGGGAGTGTGTCAGTCTGGGTACAGTCTGCTCCGGGAGTGTGTCAGTCTGGGTACAGTCTGCTCCAGGGAGTGTGTCAGTCTGGGTACAGTCTGCTCCGGGAGTGTGTCAGTCTGGGTACAGTCTGCTCCAGGAGTGTGTCAGTCTGGGTACAGTCTGCTCCGGGTACAGTCTGCTCCAGGAGTTTGTCAGTCTGGGTACAGTCTGCTCCGGGAGCTGTGTCAGTCTGGGTACAGTCTGCTCCGGAGTTGTGTCAGTCTGGGTACAGTCTGCTCCGGGAGTGTGTCAGTCTGGGTACAGTCTGCTCCGGGAGCGGCGTCAGTCTGGGAGTGTTCAGTCTGGGTACAGTCTTCTCCGGGAGTGTCTCAGTCTGGGTACAGTCTGCTCAGGAGTGTGTCAGTCTGGTACAGTCTGCTCCGGGCCTGTGTCAGTCTGGTACAGTCTGCTCCAGGAGTGTGTCATCTGGGTACAGTCTGCTCCGGGAGTGTGTCAGTCTGGGTACAGTCTGCTCCGGGAGTGTCGTTCAGTCTGGGTACAGTCTGCTCCGGGAGTGTCTCAGTCTGGGTACAGTCTGCTCCGGGAGTGTGTCAGTCTGGTACAGTCTGCTCCTGGGACTGTGTCAGTCTGGGTACAGTCTGCTTCCGGGAGTGTGTCAGTCTGGGTACAGTCTGCTCGGGAGTGTGTCAGTCTGGGAACAGTCTGCTCCAGGGAGTGTGTCAGTCTGGGTACAGTCTGCTCCAGGAGGCTCGTCAGTCTGGTACTGTCTGCTCCGGGAGTGTGTCAGTCTGGGTACAGTCTGCTCCGGGAGTGTGTCTGTCTGGGTACAGTCTGCTCCGGGAGTGTGTCAGTCTGGTACAGTCTGCTCCGGGAGTGCGTCAGTCTGGGTACAGTCTGCTCCAGGAGTGTGTCAGTCTGGGTACAGTCTGCTCCGGGAGTGTGTCAGTCTGGGTACAGTCTGCTCCAGGAGTGTGTCAGTCTGGGTACAGTCTGCTCCAGGCCTGTGTCAGTCTGGTAATGTCTGCACCGGCAGTGTGTCAGTCTGGGTACAGTCTGCCCCGGGAGTGTGTCAGTCTGGGTACAGTCTGCTCCGGGAGTGTGTCAGTCTCGGTACAGTTTGCTCCGGAGTGCGTCAGTCTGGGTACAGTCTGCTCCAGGTGTGTGTCAGTCTGGTACAGTCTGCTCCGGAGTGGTGTCAGTCTGGGACAGTCTGCTCAGCACTGTGTCATGTCTGGGTACAGTCTGCTCCGGGATGTGTCAGCCTGGTACAGTCTGCTCCGGGAGTGTGTCAGTCTGGGTAAGCCTGCTCCGGGAGTGTGTCAGTCGCGTTACAGTCTGACTCCGCGAGTCCTGTCAGTCTGGGTACAGTCTGCTCAGGCCTGTGTCAGTCTGGTAAAATCTGCTTCCGGGAGTGCGTCAGTTGGCCACAGCCTGCTCCAGGAGTGTGTCAGTCTGGTACAGTCTGCTCCGGGAGTGTGTCAGTCTGGGTACAGTCCTGCTCCGGGAGTGTCCTCAGTCTGGGTACAGTCTGCTCCGGGAGTGTGTCAGTCTGGGTGCACGTCTGCTCCGGAGTGTGTCAGTCTGGGTACAGTCTGCTCCGGGAGTGTGTCAGTCTGGGTACAGTCTCTCTGGGAGTGTGTCAGTCTGGGTACAGCCTGCTCCGGGAGTGTGTCAGTCTGGGTACAGTCTGCTCCGGGAGTGTGTCAGTCTGTGTACAGTCTGCTCCGGGAGTGTGTCAGTCTGGTACAGTCTGCTCAGGGAGTGTGTCAGTCTGGGTACAGTCTGCTCCGGGAGGTGTCTCAGTCTGGTACAGTCTGCTCCAGGCCTGTGTCAGTCTGGGTACAGTCTGCTCCGGGAGTGTGTCAGTCTGGGTACAGTCTGCTCCAGGAGTGTGTCAGTCTGGGTACAGTCTGCTCCGGGAGTGTGTCAGTCTGGGTACAGTCTGCTCCGGGAGTGTGTCAGTCTGGGTACAGTCTGCTCCGGGAGTGTGTCAGTCTGGGTACAGTCTGCTCCGGGAGTGTGTCAGTCTGGGTACAGTCTGCTCCAGGAGTGTGTCAGTCTGGGTACAGTCTGCTCCGGGAGTGTGTCAGTCTGGGTACAGTCTGCTCAGGAGTGTGTCAGTCTGGGTACAGTCTGCTCCGGGAGTGTGTCAGTCTGGGTACAGTCTGCTCCGGAGTGTGTCAGTCTGGGTACAGTCTGCTCCGGGAGTGTGTCAGTCTGGGTACAGTCTGCTCCAGGAGTGTGTCAGTCTGGGTACAGTCTGCTCCGGGAGTGTGTCAGTCTGGGTACAGTCTGCTCCGGGAGTGTGTCAGTCTGGGTACAGTCTGCTCCGGGAGTGTGTCAGTCTGGGTACAGTCTGCTCCGGGAGTGTGTCAGTCTGGGTACAGTCTGCTCCGGGAGTGTGTCAGTCTGGGTACAGTCTGCTCCAGGAGTGTGTCAGTCTGGGTACAGTCTGCTCCGGGAGTGTGTCAGTCTGGGTACAGTCTGCTCCAGGAGTGTGTCAGTCTGGGTACAGTCTGCTCCGGGAGTGTGTCAGTCTGTGTACAGTCTGCTCCGGGAGTGTGTCAGTCTGGTACAGTCTGCTCAGGGAGTGTGTCAGTCTGGGTACAGTCTGCTCCGGGAGTGTGTCAGTCTGGGTACAGTCTGCTCCGGGAGTGTGTCAGTCTGGTACAGTCTGCTCCGGGAGTGTGTCAGTCTGGGTACAGTCTGCTCAGGGAGTGTGTCAGTCTGGGTACAGTCTGCTCCGGAGTGGTGTCAGTCTGGGTACAGTCTGCTCCGGGAGTGTGTCAGTCTGGGTACAGTCTGCTCCGGGAGTGTGTCAGTCTGGGTACAGTCTGCTCCGGGAGTGTGTCAGTCTGGTACAGTCTGCTCTGGGAGTGTGTCAGTCTGGGTACAGTCTGCTCCGGAGTGTGTCAGTCTGGGTACAGTCTGCTCCGGAGTGTGTCAGTCTGGGTACAGTCTGCTCCGAGGCCTGTGTCCGTCTGGGTACAGTCTGCTCCGGGAGTGCTGTCAGTCTGGGTACAGTCTGCTCCAGGGAGTGTGTCAGTCTGGGTACAGTCTGCTCCGGAGTGTGTCAGTCTGGGTACAGTCTGCTCCAGGCTGTGTCAGTCTGGGTACAGTCTGCTCCGGGAATGTGTCAGTCTGGGTACAGTCTGCTCCAGGGAGTGTGTCAGTCTGGGTACAGTCTGCTCCGGGAGTGTGTCAGTCTGGGTACAGTCTGCTCCAGGCCTGTGTCAGTCTGGGTACAGTCTGCTCCGGGAGTGTGTCAGTCTGGGTACAGTCTGCTCGGGAGTGTGTCAGTCAACAGTCTGCTCCGGGAGTGTTCAGTCTGGGTACAGTCTGCTCCAGGCCTGTGTCAGTCTGGGTACAGTCTGCTCCGGGAGTGCTGTCAGTCTGGGCCTACAGTCTGCTCCGGAGCTGTGTCAGTCTGGGTACAGTCTGCTCCGGGAGTGTGTCTCAGTCTGGGTACAGTCTGCTCCGGGAGTGTCTCAGTCTGGATACAGTCTGCTCCGGGAGTGTGTCAGTCTGGGTACAGTCTACTCCGGGAGTGGGTTAGTCTGGGTACAGTCTGCTCCGGGAGTGTGTCAGTCTGGGTACAGTCTGCTCCAGGAGTGTGTCAGTCTGGGTACAGTCTGCTCCGGGAGTGTGACAGTCTGGGTACAGTCTGCTCCGGAGTGTCTCAGTCTGGGTACAGTCTGCTCCGGGAGCTGTGTCAGTCTGGGTACAGTCTGCTCCGGGAGTGCGTCAGTCTGGGTACAGTCTGCTCCAGGGTGTGTCAGTCTGGGTACAGTCTGCTCCGGGAGTGCGTCAGTCTGGGTACAGTCTGCTCCAGGCCTGTGTCATTCTGGGTACAGTCTGCTCCGGGAGTGCTGTCAGTCTGGGTACAGTCTGCTCCAGGCCTGTGTCAGTCTGGTACTGTCTGCTCCGGAGTGCGTCAGCTGGGTACAGGTCTGCTCCAGGAGTGTGTCAGTCTGGGTACAGTCTGCTCCGGACGTGTCAGTCTGGTACAGTCTGCTCCGAGAGTTCAGTCTGGGTACAGTCTGCTCCGGGAGTGTGTCAGTCTGGTACAGTCTGCTCCGGGAGTGTGTCAGTCTGGGTACAGTCTGCTCCGGGAGTGTGTCAGTCTGGGATACAGTCTGCTCCAGGAGTGTGTCAGTCTGGTACAGTCTGCTCCGGACTGTGTCAGTCTGGGTACAGTCTGCTCCAGGAGTGTGTCAGTCTGGGTACAGTCTGCTCCGGGAGTGTGTCAGTCTGGGTACAATCTGCTCCGGGAGTGTGTCAGTCTGGGACAGTCTGCTCCGGGAGTGTCTCAGTCTGGGTACAGTCTGCTCCGGGAGTGTGTCAGTCTGGGTACAGTCTGCTCCGGGATGTGTCAGTCTGGGTACAGTCTGCTCCAGGAGTGTGTCAGTCTGGGTACAGTCTGCTCCGGGAGTGTGTCAGTCTGGTACAGTCTGCTCAGGGAGTGTGTCAGTCTGGGTACAGTCTGCTCCGGGAGTGTGTCAGTCTGGGTACAGTCTGCTCCGGGAGTGTGTCAGTCTGGGTACAGTCTGCTCCAGGGAGTGTGTCAGTCTGGGTACAGTCTGCTCCAGGACTGTGTCAGTCTGGGTACAGTCTGCTCCGGGAGTGTCTCAGCCTGGTACAGTCTGCTCAGGGAGTGTTGTCAGTCTGGGTACAGTCTGCTCCGGAGGCCTGCGTCAGTCTGGGTACAGTCTGCTCAGGAGTGTGTCAGTCTGGGTCAGTCTGCTCCGGGAGTGTGTCAGTCTGGGTACAGTCTGCTCCAGGCCTGGTCAGTCTGGGTACAGTCTGCTCCGGGAGTGTGTCAGTCTGGGTACAGTCTGCTCCGGGACTGTGTCAGTCTGGGACAGTCTGCTCCGGGAGTGTCTCAGTCTGGGTACAGTCTGCTCCAGGCCTGTGTCAGTCTGGTAATGTCTGCACCGGGACTGTGTCAGTCTGGGTACAGTCTGCTCCAGGAGTGTGTCAGTCTGGGTACAGTCTGCTCCGGGAGTGTGTCAGTCTGGGTACAGTCTGCTCCGGGAGTGCGTCAGTCTGGGTACAGTCTGCTCCAGGAGTGTGTCAGTCTGGGTACAGTCTGCTCCGGGAGTGTGTCAGTCTGGGTACAGTCTGCTCCGGGAGTGTGTCAGTCTGGGTACAGTCTGCTCCGCGAGTGTGTCAGTCTGGGAACAGTCTGCTCCGGGAGTGTCTCAGTCTGGGTACAGTCTGCTCCAGGCCTGTGTCAGTCTGGGTACAGTCTGCTCCGGGAGTGCGTCAGTCTGGGTACAGTCTGCTCCAGGAGTGTGTCAGTCTGGGTACAGTCTGCTCCGGGAGTGTGTCAGTCTGGGTACAGTCTACTCCGGGAGTGGGTTAGTCTGGGTACAGTCTGCTCCGGGAGTGGGTCAGTCTGGGTACAGTCTGCTCCGGGAGTGGGTCAGTCTGGGTACAGTCTGCTCCGGGTGTGTGTCAGTCTGGGTACAGTCTGCTCCAGGAGTGTCTCAGTCTGGGTACAGTCTGCTCCAGGCCTGTGTCAGTCTGGGTACAGTCTGCTCCGGGAGTGCGTCAGTCTGGGTACAGTCTGCTCCAGGGGTGTGTCAGTCTGGGTACAGTCTGCTCCGGAGTGCGTCAGTCTGGGTACAGTCTGCTCCAGGCTGTGTCATTCTGGGTACATTCTGCTCCAGGGAGTGCTGTCAGTCTGGGTACAGTCTGCTCAGTAGTGTGTCAGTCTGGGTACAGTCTGCTCCGGGACTGTGTCAGTCTGGGTACAGTCTGCTCCAGGAGTTTGTCAGTCTGGGTACAGTCTGCTCCGGGACTGTGTCAGTCTGGGTACAGTCTGCTCCGGGAGTGTGTCAGTCTGGGTACAGTCTGCTCCGGGAGTGCGTCAGTCTGGGTACAGTCTGCTCCAGGCCTGTGTCATTCTGGGTACAGTCTGCTCTGGGAGTGTGTCAGTCTGGGTACAGTCTGCTCCAGGAGTGTGACAGTCTGGGTACATTCTGCTCCGGGAGTGCGTCAGTCTGGGTACAGTCTGCTCCAGGAGTGTGTCAGTCTGGGTACAGTCTGCTCCGGGAGTGTGTCAGTCTGGGTACAGTCTGCTCCGGGAGTGTGTCAGTCTGGGTACAGTCTGCTCCGGGAGTGTGTCAGTCTGGGTACAGTCTGCTCCGGGAGTGTGTCAGTCTGGGTACAGTCTGCTCCGGGAGTGTGTCAGTCTGGGTACAGTCTGCTCCGGGAGTGTGTCAGTCTGGGTACAGTCTGCTCCGGGAGTGTGTCAGTCTGGTACAGTCTGCTCTGGGAGTGTGTCAGTCTGGGTACAGTCTGCTCCGGGAGTGTGTCAGTCTGGGTACAGTCTGCTCCGGGAGTGTGTCAGTCTGGGTACAGTCTGCTCCGGGAGTGTGTCAGTCTGGGTACAGTCTGCTCCGGGAGTGTGTCAGTCTGGGTACAGTCTGCTCCGGGAGTGTGTCAGTCTGGGTACAGTCTGCTCCGGGAGTGTGTCAGTCTGGGTACAGTCTGCTCCGGGAGTGTGTCAGTCTGGGTACAGTCTGCTCCGGGAGTGTGTCAGTCTGGTACAGTCTGCTCCGGGAGTGTGTCAGTCTGGTACAGTCTGCTCCGGGAGTGTGTCAGTCTGGGTACAGTCTGCTCCGGGAGTGTGTCAGTCTGGGTACAGTCTGCTCCGGGAGTGTGTCAGTCTGGGTACAGTCTGCTCCGGGAGTGTTCAGTCTGGGTACAGTCTGCTCCAGGCGTGTGTCAGTCTGGGTACAGTCTGCTCCGGGAGTGTGTCAGTCTGGGTACAGTCTGCTCCGGAGTGTGTCAGTCTGGGTACAGTCTGCTCCGGGAGTGTGTCAGTCTGGGTACAGTCTGCTCCGGGAGTGTGTCAGTCTGGGTACAGTCTGCTCCGGGAGTGTGTCAGTCTGGGTACAGTCTGCTCCGGGAGTGTCAGTCTGGGTACAGTCTGCTCCAGGAGTGTGTCAGTCTGGGTACAGTCTGCTCCGGGAGCTGTGTCAGTCTGGGTACAGTCTGCTCCGGGAGTGTGTCAGTCTGGGTACAGTCTGCTCCGGGACTGTGGTCAGTCTGGTACAGTCTGCTCCGGGAGTGTCTCAGTCTGGGTACAGTCTGCTCCGGAGTGTGTCAGTCTGGTACAGTCTGCTCCGGAGTGTGTCAGTCTGGGTACAGTCTGCTCCAGGAGTGTGTCAGTCTGGGTACAGTCTGCTCCGGGAGTGTGTCAGTCCTGGGTACAGTCTGCTCCGGGAGTGTGTCAGTCTGGTTACAGTCTCTCAGGGAGTGTGTCAGTCTGGGTACAGTCTCTCCTGGTGTGTGTCAGTCTGGTACAGTCTGCTCCAGGGAGTGTGTCAGTCTGGGTACAGTCTGCTCCGGGAGTGTGTCATCCTGGTACAGTCTGCTCCGGGGGAGTGTGTCAGTCTGGGGTACAGTCTGCTCCGGGAGTGTGTCAGTCCGGACAGTCTGCTCCGCGAGTGTGTCATCTGGGAACAGTCTGCTCCGGGGAGTGTTCAGTCTGCGTACAGTCTGCTCCAGCCGGTGTCAGTCTGGTACAGCTCTCGGGAGTGCGTCAGTTTGGACACAGTCTGCTCAGGAGTGTGTCAGTCTGGTACAGTCTCTCCGGGAGTGTGTCAGTCTGGGTACAGTCTGCTCCGGGAGTGTCTCAGTCTGGGTACAGTCTGCTCCGGGAGTGTGTCAGTCTGGGTGCAGTCTGCTCCAGGAGTGTGTCAGTCTGGGTACAGTCTGCTCCGGGAGTGTGTCAGTCTGGGTACAGTCTGCTCCAGGGCCTGTGTCAGTCTGGCCACAGTCTGCTCCAGGAGTGTGTCAGACTGGGTACAATCTGCTCCGGGACTGCGTCAGTCTGGGACCAGACTGCTCCGGGAGTGTCTCAGTCTGGGTACAGTCTGCTCCAGGCCTGTGTCAGTCTGGTAATGTCTGCACCGGGACTGTGTCAGTCTGGGTACAGTCTGCTCCAGGAGTGTGTCAGTCTGGGTACAGTCTGCTCCGGGAGTGTGTCAGTCTGGGTACAGTCTGCTCCGGGAGTGTGTCAGTCTGGGTACAGTCTGCTCCAGGAGTGTGTCAGTCTGGGTACAGTCTGCTCCGGGAGTGTGTCAGTCTGGGTACAGTCTGCTCCGGGAGTGTGTCAGTCTGGGTACAGTCTGCTCCGGGAGTGTGTCAGTCTGGGAACAGTCTGCTCCGGGAGTGTCTCAGTCTGGGTACAGTCTGCTCCAGGCCTGTGTCAGTCTGGGTACAGTCTGCTCCGGGAGTGCGTCAGTCTGGGTACAGTCTGCTCCAGGAGTGTGTCAGTCTGGGTACAGTCTGCTCCGGGAGTGTGTCAGTCTGGGTACAGTCTGCTCCGGGAGTGTGTCAGTCTGGATACAGTCTGCTCCGGGAGTGTGTCAGTCTGGGTACAGTCTGCCTCCGGGAGTGTGTCAGTCTGGGTACAGTCTGCTCCAGGAGTGTGTCAGTCCTGGGTACAGTCTGCTCCGGGAGTGTGTCAGTCTGGTACAGTCTGCTCCGGGAGTGTGGTCAGTCTGGGTACAGTCTGCTCCGGGAGTGTGTCAGTCTGGGTACAGTCCTGCTCCTGGAGTGTGTCAGTCTGGTACAGTCTGCTCCGGAGTGTGTCAGTCTGGTACAGTCTGCTCCGGGAGTGTGTCAGTCTGGGTACAGTCTGCTCCGGGAGTGTGTCAGTCTGGGTACAGTCTGCTCCGGGAGTGTGTCAGTCTGGGTACAGTCTGCTCCGGAGTGTGTCAGTCTGGGTACAGTCTGCTCCGGAGTGTGTCAGTCTGGGTACAGTCTGCTCCAGAGTGTGTCAGTCTGGGTACAGTCTGCTCCGGGAGTGTGTCAGTCTGGTACAGTCTGCTCCAGAGTGTGTCAGTCTGGGTACAGTCTGCTCCGGGAGTGTGTCAGTCTGGGTACAGTCTGCTCCTGGAGTGTGTCAGTCTGGGTACAGTCTGCTCCGGGAGTGTGTCAGTCTGGTACAGTCTGCTCAGGGAGTGTGTCAGTCTGGGTACAGTCTGCTCCGGGAGTGTGTCTGTCTGGGTACAGTCTGCTCCAGGAGTGTGTCAGTCTGGGTACAGTCTGCTCCGGGAGTGTGTCAGTCTGGGTACAGTCTGCTCCGGAGTGTGTCAGTCTGGGTACAGTCTGCTCCGGGACGTGTGTCAGTCTGGTACAGTCCTGCTCCGGGAGTGTGTCAGTCTGGGTACAGTCTGCTCCGGAGTGTGTCAGTCTGGGTACAGTCTGCTCCGGGAGTGTGTCAGTCTGGGTACAGTCTGCTCCGGAGTGTGTCAGTCTGGGTACAGTCTGCTCCAGGAGTGTGTCAGTCTGGGTACAGTCTGCTCAGGAGTGTGTCAGTCTGGGTACAGTCTGCTCCGGGAGTGTGTCAGTCTGGGTACAGTCTGCTCCGGGAGTGTGTCAGTCTGGGTACAGTCTGCTCCAGGAGTGTGTCAGTCTGGGTACAGTCTGCTCCGGAGAGTGGTGTCAGTCTGGGTACAGTCTGCTCCGGGAGTGTGTCAGACTGGGTACAGTCTGCTCCGGGACTGCTGTCAGTCTGGGACCAGTCTGCTCCGGGAGTGTGCTCAGTCTGGGTACAGTCTGCTCCAGGCCTGTGTCAGTCTGGTAAGTCTGCACCGGAGCTGTGTCAGTCTGGGGACAGTCTGCTCCGGAGTGTGTCAGTCTGGGTACAGTTGCTCCGGGAGTGTGTCAGTCTGGGTACAGTCTGCTCCGGGAGTGAGTCAGTCTGGGTACAGTCTGCTCCAGGAGTGTGTCAGTCTGGGTACAGTCTGCTCCGGGAGTCTGGGTACAGTCTGCTCCGGGAGTGTGTCAGTCTGGGTACTGTCTGCTCCGGGAGTGTGTCCAGTCTGGGTACAATTTCTGCCCGGTCTGCTCCAGCCTGTGTCAGTCTGGGTACAGTCTGCTCCGGGAGTGTGGTCAGTCTGGGTACAGTCTGCTCCGGATGTGTCAGTCTGGTACAGCCTGCTCCGGGAGTGTGTCAGTCTGGTACAGTCCTGCTCCGCGAGTGTGTCAGTCTGGGATACAGTCTGCTCCCGGAGTGTCTCAGTCTGGGTACAGTCTGCTCCAGGCCTGTGTCAGTCTGGGTACAGTCTGCTCCGGGAGTGCTCAGTTTGGCCACAGTCTGCTCAGGAGTGTGTCAGTCTGGGTACAGTCTGCTCCGGGAGTGTGTCAGTCTGGTACAGTCTGCTCCGGGAGTGTCTCAGTCTGGGTACAGTCTGCTCCGGGAGTGTGTCAGTCTGGGTGCAGTCTGCTCCAGAGTGGTCAGTCTGGGTCAGTCTGCTCCGGGAGTGTGTCAGTCTGGGTACAGTCTGCTCCAGGCTGTGTCAGTCTGGTACAGTCTGCTCGGGAGTGTGTCAGACTGGGTACAATCTTGCTGCCGGGACCTGCGTCAGTCTGGGACCAGACTGCTCCGGGAGTGTCTCAGTCTGGGTACAGTCTGCTCCAGGCCTGTGTCAGTCTGGTACAGTCTGCTCCGGGAGTGCTGTCAGTCTGGGGACAGTCTGCTCCAGGAGTGTGTCAGTCTGGGTACAGTCTGCTCCGGGAGTGTGTCAGTCTGGGTACAGTCTGCTCCAGGAGTGTGTCAGTCTGGGTACAGTCTGCTCCGGGAGTGTGTCAGTCTGGGTACAGTCTGCTCCGGGAGTGTGTCAGTCTGGGTACAGTCTGATCCGGGAGTGTGTCAGTCTGGTACAGTCTTCTCTGGGAGTGTGTCAGTCTGGGTACAGTCTGCTCCGGGACTGTGTTAGTCTGGGTACAGTCTGCTCCGGGAGTGTGTCAGTCTGGGTACAGTCTGCTCCGGGAGTGTGTCAGTCTGGGTACAGTCTGCTCCAGGAGTGTGTCAGTCTGGGTACAGTCTGCTCCGGGAGTGTGTCAGTCTGGGTACAGTCTGCTCCGGGAGTGTGTCAGTCTGGGTACAGTCTGCTCCGGGAGTGTGTCAGTCTGGTACAGTCTTCTCCGGGAGTGTGTCAGTCTGGGTACAGTCTGCTCCGGGAGTGTGTCAGTCTGGGTACAGTCTGCTCCGGGAGTGGTGTCAGTCTGGGTACAGTCTGCTCCGGGAGTGTGTCAGTCTGGGTACAGTCTGCTCCGGGAGTGTGTCAGTCTGGGTACAGTCTGCTCCGGTGACTGTGTCAGTCTGGGTACAGCTGCTCCGGGAGTGTGTCAGTCTGGGTACAGTCTGCTCCGGAGTGTGTCAGTCTGGGTACAGTCTGCTCCGGAGCTGTGTCAGTCTGGTACAGTCTGCTCCGGGAGTGCGTCAGTTGGGCACAGTCTGCTCCAGGAGTGTGTCAGTCTGGGTACAGTCTGCTCCGGGAGTGTGTCAGTCTGGTACAGTCTGCTCCGGGAGTGTCGTCAGTCTGGGTACAGTCTGCTCCGGGAGTGTGTCAGTCTGGGTGCAGTCTGCTCCAGGAGTGTGTCAGTCTGGGTACAGTCTGCTCCGGGAGTGTGTCAGTCTGGGTACAGTCTGCTCCAGGCCTGTGTCAGTCTGGGTACAGTCTGCTCCGGGAGTGTGTCAGACTGGGTACAATCTGCTCCGGGACTGCGTCAGTCTGGGACCAGACTGCTCCGGGAGTGTCTCAGTCTGGGTACAGTCTGCTCCAGGCCTGTGTCAGTCTGGTAAAGTCTGCACCGGGACTGTGTCAGTCTGGGGACAGTCTGCTCCAGGAGTGTGTCAGTCTGGGTACAGTCTGCTCCGGGAGTGTGTCAGTCTGGGTACAGTCTGCTCCGGGAGTGCGTCAGTCTGGGTAAAGTCTGCTCCAGGAGTGTGTCAGTCTGGGTACAGTCTGCTCCGGGAGTGTGTCAGCCTGGGTACAGTCTGCTCCGGGAGTGTGTCAGTCTGGGTACAGTCTGCTCCGGGAGTGTGACAGTCTGGGTACAGTCTGTTCCAGGAGTGTGTCAGTCTGGGTACAGTCTGCTCCGGGAGTGCGTCAGTCTGGGTACAGTCTGCTCCGGGAGTGTGTCAGTCTGGGTACAGTCTGCTCCGGGAGTGTGTCAGTCTGGGTACAGTCTGCTCCAGGAGTGTGTCAGTCTGGGTACAGTCTGCTCCACTTTTAGTTCATCCTGAAAAATCTGCTTGAATAAAGTTAGAAATACAGAGGCTACATTGCCCCCTGGTGGTTGTCTGAAAGTCCTTCTGACCCAACTCGATGCGCACTGACCAGCTTCGCATTATCGCTCTTCACCTGCAGGTCCACAGCTGTATAGTAAAGCAGTGAAGCCCCTGACTCTCACTGGATCACCGACTCCATCCCTTTCTCTCGCATCTGTCTGAGGCTGAACCAGACTGTTTGCTACCTTGGTGTCATATCTGACCCTGAAAATACTTCCGAGCACATGTCCACACCATCACTAAGACTGTCTAATTCCATCTTTTTTTTAAATTCGTTTATGGGATGTGGGCGTCGCTGGCAAGGTCAGCATTTATTGCCCATCCCTAATTGCCCCTTGAGAAGGAGGTGGTGAGCCGCCTTCTTGAACCGCTGCAGTCCGTGTGGTGAAGGTACTCCCACAGTGCTGTTAGGGAGGGAGTTCCAGGATTTTGACCCAGCGAGGATGAAGGAACGGCCGATATATTTCCAAGTCATGATGGTGTGTGACTTGGAGGGGAACTTGGAGGTGGTGGTGTTCCCATGCGCCTGCTGCCCTTGTCCTTCTAGGTGGAAGAGGTTGCGGGTTTAGGAGGTGCTGCCAAAGAAGCCTTGGCGAGTTGCTGCAGTGCATCTTGTAGATGGTACACACTGCAGCCACGGTGCGCCGGTGGTGGAGGGAGCGAATCTCCGTAACATCGCCCGTCTCCGCCCCTGCCTCAGCTCATCCGCTGCTGAAACCCTCATCCATGCCTTTGTTACCTCCAGACTCGACTATTCCAACGCTCTCCTGGCCAGCCTCACTGATTACACCCTACGTAAACTTGAGCTCATCCAAAACTCTGCTGCCCGGTGTCCTAACTTGTACCGAGTCCCGTTCACCCATCACCCCTGTTCACGACCCCCCCGAGATCTCTGCGCTCCTCCGATTCTGGCCTCTTGAGCATCCCCAGGTTCCATCGCTCCACCATTGGCGGCCGTGCCTTCAGCTGCCTGGGCCCCGAGCTCTGGAATTCCCTCCCTAAACCTCTCCGCCTCTCTCTCCTCCTTTAAGACGCTCCTTAAAACCTACCTCCTTGATCAAGCTTTTGGTCACCTCTCCTAATATCTCCTTATGTGGCTCGGGGTCTGATTTACGCTCCTGTGAAGCGCCTTGGGACGTTTTACTACAAATGCAAGTTGTTGTAATATACAAGTTGTTGTTGGTGTGGTCAGAGGTTATTTCGGGTCAAGGGTCACTCACCGTGTCACGTGCCCGAGTGGCGGCCTGTCGGGTTACCATGGTGACCGCGGGCTCCGCAGTGTCCATGCGCGCGCGCACACACCCCCCCTCTGGGAACTACAAATCCCAGCCGCCCCCGCGCGGGTTGTGCGCGCGTGTGTGCGCAGGCGCCCACCAGCCCAAATCGGAGGAGCCGTTTGATTGACAGCTGGACCCGGGGGCTGTGGAGGGTGAGAGCGGCGCGCTGCAAACAATGCAATGTGATGTAATACAGTGTAATGCAGGGCCAGGGCGGTGCAGAGCAGAGCAGAGAGGAGGGGGTGGGGGCTTTACCGGGATTGAAGCTGCTGCTCGGCCTCTTTGTGGTTCCATCCATTGTGCAGTGGAATCCTGCCCTGGAACCTCTTAATTTCCTGAGAGCACAAAGTCAGTGAGGCTCCAGGTAGGAGGGAGCATTGCAAGGCTGTTCCAGGCAGATCCAGGTTTGTCCAGGCCGTTCCAGGCCGTGCCAGGCTTTTCCAGGCCTGTCCAGGCCGTGCCGGGTTTGTCCAGGCCGTGCCAGGCTTTTCCAGGCCGTGCCAGGCTTTTCCAGGCCGTGCCAGGCTTTTCCAGGCCGTGCCAGGCCGTGCCGGGTTTGTCCAGGCCGTGCCGGGTTTGTCCAGGCCTGTCCAGGCCGTTCCAGACTTTTCCAGGCCGTGCCAGACTTTTCCAGGCCGTGCCAGGCTTTTCCAGGCCGTGCCGGGTTTGTCCAGGCCGTGCCAGGCTTTTCCAGGCCGTGCCAGGTTTTTCTAGGTTTTTCCAGGCTGTGCCAGGCTGCCCCGGCCTCGGTCGCTTCTCCCTGGGGATCTGGGGCTGATTCCCCGGCTGCCAGGTTGGGCTACAAGGCAGCTCGGAGGAGCCCTCACGCCACCAGCTGAGCGTGTTGCTGGCTATTGCAGTTGGCATTGGTTGAGCTCGGTGCCACGTACAGCCCCTCGAGTGAGAGGCTGTGAGTAATCCGAGCCCCAGGACTCTGCCAGTACTGCTCAGTTAGGCTACCCATGGTCATGTCCCCTCTGCTCTGACTGTGATTGGGACCTGCGGGAAGATCCCAGCCCTGGTTCTTACATTAACCTGTGATGTGTGCGTATAACTACAGACAACCGGTTACAGTCATCACCCGAGGGCACTCACTCTATTTACTGCCCCACTGTCGGAGGGGCAGTACTGAGGGAGCGCCGCACTGTCGGAGGGGCGGTACTGAGGGAGCGCCGCACTGTCGGAGGGGCAGTACTGAGGGAGCGCTGCACTGTCGGAGGGACAGTACTGAGGGAGTGTCGGAGGGGCAGTACTGAGGGAGCGCCGCACTGTCGCAGGGGCGGTACTGAGGGAGCGCCGCACTGTCGGAGGGGCAGTACTGAGTGAGCGCCGCACTATCGGAGGGGCGGTACTGAGGGAGCGCGGCACTGTCGGAGGGGCAGTACTGAGGGAGCGCCGCACTGTCGGTGGGGCGGTACTGAGGGAGCGCGGCACTGTCGGAGGGGCAGTACTGAGGGAGCGCCGCACTGTCAGAGGGGCAGTACTGAGGAGCGCGCACTGTCGGAGGGGCAGTACTGAGGGAGCGCCGCACTGTCAGAGGGTCGGTACTGAGGGAGCGCCGCACTGTCGGTGGGGCGGTACTGAGGGAGCGCGGCACTGTCGGAGGGGCAGTACTGAGGGAGCGCCGCACTGTCGGAGGGGCGGTACTGAGGGAGCGCCGCACTGTCGGAGGGGCCGTCTTTCAGTTGAGACGTTAAACCGAGGCCCCGTCTGCCCTCGAGTGGATATAAAAGATCCCAAAGCGCTTTACAGCCAATGAAGTACTTGTTGAAGTGCAGTCACTGTTGTAACAGCAACCTCCCACAAACAGCAATGTGATAATGAACCAGATCATCTGTTTTAGTGATGTTGGTTGAGCGATAAATATTGAGCCCAGGACACCGGGGAGAACTCCCCTGCTCTTCTTCGAATATATAAAAATAGGGAGGTATTGCTTCAGTTGTACAAGGTATTGGTGAGACCGCACCTGGAATACTGCATACAGTTTTGGTGTCCTTACTTAAGGAAAGACATCCTTGCTCTCGAGGCAGTGCAAAAAAGGTTCACTCGGTTAATCCCGGGGATGAGGGGGTGGTCATATGAGGAGAGGTTGGGTAGATTGGGACTCTACTCATTGGAGTTCAGAAGAATGAGAGGCGATCTTATTGAAACATATAAGATTGTGAAGGGGTTGGATCGGGTGGATGCGGGGAGGATGTTCCCGATGACGGGTGAGACGAGAACTAGGGGACATAGTCTTAGAATAAGGGGCTGCTCTTTCAAAACTGAGATGAGGAGGAACTACTTCACTCAGAGGGTGGTAGGTCCATGGAATATGCTGCCACAAAAAGCTGTAGAAGCTACAACATTAATTCAATTTAAAACAGAAATAGACAGTTTCCTAGAAGTAAAGGGCATTAAGGGTTACGGGGAGCGGGCAGGAATTTGGACATGAGTCTAGGTTCGGATCGGTCATGGCCCTGTGGGTAGTGGAGCGGGCCCAGGGACTGTGTAGCCTGATTCTGCTCCTATTTCGTGTGTGCAATTCTGTTAGATGCAGGAGATGGTTCTGTGATAGATAGTAGATTGGCGGTTAGGATCAGATCAGCCATGATCTTATTGAATGGCGGAGCAGGCTCGAGGGGCCGATTGGCCTACTCCTGCTCCTATTTCTTATGTTCTTATGTTCTTATGAAATAGTGGCCGTGGGATCTTTTACATCCACCAGAGAGCAGACGGGGCCTCGGTTTAACGTCTCATCCGAAGGTTGGCGACCCAAGGAGACTGAGATGTTGGGGGAGTGGTGTGGGAAGCTTCACCTCTTGCAGTCGCTGCGCTGACGGCCTCACTGTTTCAGTCAGCAGGTGTCGACGGCTGCGGGCGTCCGGATGAGTTTCCTGGTGAAGCTGCTTCGATCTGAGCCGGCCCTGAGCTCGAGAGCGGCGGCGGCGACAACATCAGCAGCCATGGAGAGGCCGGTGGAGAGCGCCATTCGCGCCAAGCTGGCGCGGAGCCTGGCACCCACGCACCTGGAGGTCATCAACGAGAGCCACATGCACGCGGTGCCCGCCGGTTCGGAGTCCCACTTCAAGGTGGTGGTGGTGAGCGAGCGCTTCGAGGGGGTGCCCCTGCTCCAGCAGCACCGCATGGTCAATGAGACCCTGAGGGAGGAGCTGGCGTCCAGGGTCCACGCCCTCTCCATCCAGGCCCGGACCCCCCGGCAGTGGGGGGCCGAGCCCCACGTCGACAGGAGCCCGGCCTGCCTGGGGGGCTCCAAACACGACCCGCACGTGGCGCTCAAACTGGGAGGGCCTTCCAGAGACTGAGGGGCGCTTGGGCTGGTGACGCAAGGCCCGGGTGAGCAGCCCGCGGTGGGGCGGGTGGAGACCGACTGAGGTCGCTGTCGCACAACGGACTTCTCGAATGTTCTGACAAAACAAAGCTTTGCTTTTTTGTAATTTAAAAATGGCAGGTTGACGATCAAGAAAATAAATCTGTTTCCTCTACAGTTTCCATAATATCTATCACATAGCATCGCACAGCACAGGAGGAGGCCATTCCGCCCATCGTGCCTGTGCCGGCTCTTTGGACGAGCTCTCCAATTAGTCCCACTCCCCCCTGCTCTTTCCCCACAGCCCTGTGAATCTTCCCCTTCAAGTATTTATCCAATTCCCTTTTGAAAGTTCCTGTTGAATCTGCTTCCACCGCCCTTTCAGGCAGCGCGTTCCAGATCACAACAACTCGCTGCGTAAAAAACATTCTCCTCATCTCCCCTCTGGTTCTTTTGCCGATTATCTTCAGTCTGTGTCCTCTGGTTACCCGACCCTCCTGCCACTGGAAACAGTTTCTCCTTATTTACTCTATCAGAACCCTTCATGATTTTGAACACCTCTGTCAAATCTCCTCTTAACCTTCTCTGCTCTAAGGAAATAGTACTTGGTAAAATAATGGGACTAAAAGACGACAAGTCCCCTGGACCAGATGGCCTGCATCCCAGGGTCTTAAAAGAAGTGGCTGCAGAGATAGTGGGTGCATTGGTTGCAATATACCAAAATTCCCTGGCTAGAGGAATGGTGCAAGGGGGAGGGATTCAAATTCCTTGGACATTGGAACCGGTTCTGGGGGAGGTGGGACCAGTACAAACGGGACGGGACGGTCTGCACCTGGGCAGGGCCGGGACCGATGTCCTAGGGGGAGTGTTTGCTAGTGCTGTTGGGGAGGGTTTAAACTAAAGCGGCAGGGGATTGGGAACCTGAGCAGGGAGACAGAGGAAAGGGAAACAAGGATAAAAGCAAAAGACAGGAAGGAGAAAAACAAAAGTAGAAGGCAAAGAACTCAACGGTTTAAATCAAACATGGTCACAGTAAATAATAATTCATATAGGTCTGAGAGCGTTAAAAAAACAAGCCTGAAGGCTTTGTGTCTTAATGCAAGGAGCATTCGGAACAAGGTGGATGAATTAGCTGCGCAAATAGAGGTAAATGAATACGATTTGATTGGGATTACAGAAACATGGCTCCAGGGTGGCCAAGGCTGGGAACTCAACATCCAGGGTTATTCAATATTTAGGAAAGATAGGCAAAAAAGAAAGGGAGGTGGGGTAGCATTGCTGGTTAAAGAGGGGATTAACACAATTGAAAGGAAGGATATTAGCTCTGATGATGCGGAATCTGTATGGGTAGAACTGAGAAATAACAAGGGGCAGAAAACGTTAGTGGGAGACCTCCAAACAGTAATACGGAGGTTTGGGACGGCATTAAAAGGGAAATTAGAGAAGCATGCAGTAAGGGCACAGCAGTCATCATGGGTGACTTTAATTTACATATAGATTGGGCTAACCAAATTAGTAAAAATACTGTGGAGGAGGAATTCCTAGAATGTTTACGGGATGGTTTTCTGGAACAATATGTCGAGGAACCAACCAGAGATCAGGCCATCTTAGACTGGGTATTATGTAACGAGAAAGGATTAATTAGCAGTCTTGTTGTACGAGGCCCCTTGGGTCAGAGTGATCATAATATGATAGAATTCTTCATTAGGATGGAGAGTGAAGTAGTTGAATCAGAGACTAGGGTCCTGAATTTAAATAAAGGAAACTACGATGATATGAGGCGCGAATTGGGTAGGATTGATTGGGGAATGTCACTCAAGGGGTTGACGGTGGATAGGCAATGGCAAACATTCAAAGACTGCATGGATGAACTACAGAATTTGTTCATCCCAGTGTGGCATAAGAATAAAACAAAAAGGGTGACTCAACCGTGGCTAACAAGGGAAATTAGGGCTAGCATAAGATCCAAGGAGAGGGCATATAAATTGGCCAGAAAAAGCGGTAACCCTGAGGATTGGGAGCAGTTTAGGATTCAACAAAGGAGGACAAAGGGATTAATTAAGAAGGGGAAAATAGAATATGAAAGTAAGCTTGCTGGGAACATAAAAACTGACTAAGAGCTTTTATAGATATGTGAAGAGAAAAAGATTAGTGAAATCAAGTGTAGGTCCCTTGCAGTCAGAAGCGGGGGAAGTTATAATGGGGAACAAAGAAATGGCAGACCAATTAAATGCATATTTTGGTTCTGTCTTCACAAAGGAGGACACAAATAACCTCCCAGAGATGTTGGAGAACATACAGTCTGATGAAAGGGAGGAACTGAAAGAAATCAGTATTTGCAGGGAAATGGTGTTAGGGAAATTGACGGGATTGAAGGCCGATAAATCCCCAGGGCCTGATAATCTACATCCTAGGGTACTTAAGGAAGTGGACCTATAAATAGTAGATGCATTGCTGATCATCTTCCAACATTCGATGGAATCTGGAACTGTACCCATGGATTGGAGGGTAGCTAATGTTACCCCACTATTCAAAAAGGGTGGTAGAGAGAAAGCGGAGAATTACAGACCGGTAAGCCTGACATCGGTAGTGCGGAAAATGCTAGAGTCCATTATGAAGGATGTAATAGCTGAGCACTTGAAAAACAGTGACAGGATCGGACAAAGTCAACATGGATTTACAAAAGGTAAATCGTGCTTGACTAATCTACTGGAATTTTTTGAGGATGTAACTGGTAGAATAGATAAGGGAGAACCAGTAGATGTGGTGTATTTGGACTTTCAAAAGGCTTTCGATAAGGTCCCGCATAAGAGATTAGCGTGTAAAGTTAAGGCACATGGGATTGGGGGCAAGGTATTGACTTGGATAGAGAACTGGTTGGCGGACAGAAAGCAGAGAGTAGGAATTAATGGGTCTTTTTCCGAGTGGCAAGCAGTGACTAGTGGGGTACCGCAGGGATCGGTCCTTGGACCCCAGCTATTCACAATATACATTAATGATCTAGATAAGGAAACTAAATGTAATATCTCCAAGTTTGCAGATGACACAAAGCTGGGTGGGAGTGTGTGCTGCGAGGAGGATACCGAGAAACTCCAGGATGATTTGGACAGGTTGGGTGAGTGGGCAGAAGCGTGGCAGATGCAATATAACGTGGATAAATGCGAGGTTATCCACTTTGGTGTCAAAAACAGAAAGGCAGACTATTATCTGAATGGCAATAGATTGGGAGAAGGGGAAGTGCAACGAGACCTGGGTGTCCTTGTGCACCAGTCGCTGAAAGTAAGCATGCAGGTGCAGCAGGCGGTGAAGAAGGCAAATGGTATGTTGGCCTTCATAGTGAAAGGGTTTGAGTATAGGAACAGGGATGTC
Source organism: Squalus acanthias (assembly GCA_030390025.1). Lineage (NCBI taxonomy): Eukaryota > Metazoa > Chordata > Chondrichthyes > Squaliformes > Squalidae > Squalus > Squalus acanthias. Next base: position 74,241 of record JASTWF010000922.1, read on the forward strand.
CTGCTGCAGTTGTACAGGGCCTTGGTGAGACCACACCTTGAGTACTGTGTGCAGTTTTGGTCGCCTTATCTGAGGAAGGATGTTCTTGCCATGGAAGGAGTTCAGCGAAGATTCACAAGGCTGATACCTGGGATGGCAGGAATGACATATGAGGAGAGATTGGGTCGATTGGGCTTATACTCGCTGGAGTATAGAAGAATGAGAGGGGATCTCATCGAAACATATAAAATTCTGACAGGTCTGGACAGACTGGATGCAGGAAGAATGTTCCCGATGGTCGGAGAGTCCAGAACCAGGGGTCATAATCTAAGGATAAGGGGTAAGCCATTTAGGACAGAAATGAGGAAGAATTTCTTCACCCAGAGAGTGGTGAACCTGTGGAATTCTCTACCACAGAAGGTAGTTGAGGCCAAGTCATTAAATATATTCAAGAATGAGTTAGATATATTTCTTAAAGCTAAAGGTATCAAGGGATATGGGGAGAAGGCAGGTACAGGGTACTGAGTTTGGATGATCAGCCATGATCTCATCGAATGGCGGAGCAGGCTCGAGGGGCCGAATGGCCTACTCCTGCTCCTATCTTCTATGTTTCTATGTTCCCTGGACTCTGGAGAGGTCCCAGCGGATTGGAAAACCGCAAATGTAACACGCCTATTTAAGAAAGGAGGGAGACAGAAAGCAGGAAACTATAGACCAGTTAGCCTAACATCTGTCGTTGGGAAAATGCTGGAGTCCTTCATTAAGGAAGCAGTAGCAGGGCATTTGGAAAATCATAATGCAGTCAAGCAGAGTCAGCATAGTTTTATGAAAGGGAAATCATGTTTAACAAATTTGCTGGAGTTCTTTGAGGATGTAAAGGGCAGGGTGGACAAAGGTGAGCCAGTAGATGTGGTGTATTTGGATTTCCAGAAGGCATTCGATAAGGTGCCACATAAGACAAGAGCTCACGGAGTTGCGGGTAATATATTAGCATGGATAGAGAATTGGCTAACTAGCAGAAAGCAGAGAGTCGGGATAAATGGGTCATTTTCCGGTTGGCAAACGGTAACTAGTGGGGTGCCACAGGGATCGGTGCTGGGGCCTCAACTATTTACAATCTACATTAATGACTTGGATGAAGGGACCAAGTGTAATGTAGCCAAGTTTGCGGATGATACAAAGATGGGTGGGAAAGCAAGTTGTGCAGCGGACTCAAAGAACCTGCAAAGGGATATTGACAGGCTAAGTGAGTGGGCAAGCATTTGGCAGGTGGAGTATAATGTGGGAAAGTGCGAGGTTATCCACTTTGGCAGGAAAAATAAAAAAGCAAATTATTATTTAAATGGAGAGAGATTACAAAATGCTACAGTTCGGAGGGAGCTGGGGGACCTTGTGCATGAAACACAAAAAGTTAGCATGCAGGTAGAGCAAGTAATTAAAAAGGCAAATGGAATGTTGGCCTTTATTTCAAGGGGGATGGAGTATAAAAGCAGGGAAGTCCTGCTACAACTGTACAAGGTATTGGTGAGACCACACCTGGAGTACTGCGTACAGTTTTGGTCTCCTTATTTAAGGAAGGATATACTTGCATTGGAGGCAGTTCAGAGACGATTCACTAGGTTAATTCCAGAGATGAGGGGGTTGACTTATGAAGAAAGGTTGAGCAGGTTGGGCCTATACTCATTGGAATTTAGAAGAATGAGAGGTGATCTTATTGAAACATAAGATACTGAGGGGGCTCGACAAGGTAGATGCAGAGAGGATGTTTCCCCTCATGGGGAAATCTAGAACTCGGGGGCATAGTTTCAGAATAAAGGGTCGCCCTTTTAGAACTGAGATGAGGAGGAATTTCTTCTCTCAGAGGGTCGTAAATCTGTGGAATTCTCTGCCCCGGAGAGCTGTGGAGGCTGGGTCATTAAATACATTTAAGGTGGAGATAGACAGATTTTTGCAAGATAAGGGAGTGAAGGATTATGGGGAGCGGGCAGGGAAGTGGCTTTGAGCCCAAGATCAGCCATGATCTTATTGAATGGCGGAGCAGGCTCGAGGGGCCAAGTGGCCTTTTCCTGCTCCTATTTCTTATGTTCGTAAATCTCCTCTTAACCTTCTCTGCTCTAAGGAGAACGACCCCAGCTTCTCCAGTCTCTCCGTAATAGAATTTAAAAATATAGTTTCCTTAGCGTTGCATTTCGCCCCCAGTGGGTGTTCTTAATGTGTGAACCGAGAGAGCGAGTGTCGGGAAGATATTCGACTGCAGGGGCACCACCAGTCCTCATCCCGTCTTTGCCCAGTGTCCAGCAGGGGGCGCCGGATAATACCAAGAGGCAGAATCTGATTCTTCGCTTAGTCATCCTGGGTACTGAGGTCAACTGTAGCTCCCCCCTCTCTCCTTCCTCTCCTCCCCCCCTCCCCCTCTCCCTCCTCCCCCTCTCCCTCCTCCTCCCCCCTCTCCCTCCTCCTCCCCCCTCTCCCTCCTCCTCCCCCTCCCCCCTCTCCCTCCTCCTCCCCCTCCCCCCTCTCCCTCCTCCTCCCCCTCCCCCCTCTCCCTCCTCCTCCCCCCTCTCCCTCCTCCTCCCCCCTCTCCCTCCTCCTCCCCCCTCTCCCTCCTCCTCCCCCCTCTCCCTCCTCCCCCTCTCCCTCCTCCCCCCTCTCCCTCCTCCCCCCTCTCCCTCCTCTCCCTTCCCCCTCCTCTCCCTTCCCCCTCCTCTCCTCCCCCTCCCCCCCCTCCCCCTCCCCCTCCCCCTCCTCCTCCCCCTCCCCCTCCCCCTCCCCCTCCTCCTCTCCCTCCTCCTCCCCCTCCTCCTCCCCCTCTCCCTCCTCCTCCCCCTCTCCCTCCTCCTCCCCCTCTCCCTCCTCCTCCCCCTCTCCTCCTCCTCCTCCCCTCTCCTCCCCTCTCCTCCTCCTCCTCCTCCCCCTCTCCTCCCCCTCCCCCCCCCTCCCCCTCTCCTCCCCCTCCCCCCACCCCACCCCACACTCCCTCTCCCTCTCCCTCTCCCCCCACCCCACCCCACACTCCCTCTCCCTCTCCCCCTCTCCCCCCCCTCCCCCCTCTCCCCCCCCCCTCTCCCCCCCCTCCCTCTCCCCCCCCTCCCTCTCCCCCCCTCCCCCCCCCTCCCTCTCCCCCCCCTCCCTCTCCCCACCTCTCCCTTCCCCCCCCTCCTTCTCCCCCCCCCCCCCCCCTCCCTCTCCCCCCCCCCAGGACGGGATAGACCAGAGACACTCCAACATGATGATATATTGACCACTCGCAGTGACTGACGGTCCACGGTTTATTCTGTTACAGTTTTGAGTAGATTTTTGCCAACAATTGGCCTTTTTTTCTTTTTTTAATATAATACAAAACAGTTAAAATTCAGACACGCTACAATTATTTTCTATAATATCTGAAACTATACAGAGAGCCTCCGTCTATCACAGGGTTTTACACAGACAGTAACAAGGCAGCATCCAGGTACAAGGAATAGTGGCACAACTGCACACACCACTTACACACTCACACACAGTGCTTTCTAAATCTACAGCATTCACAAGTCGCAACAAACCTCTCACCAGAGAATTAAAACGAGACGCTGAGTAGAAAAATATTTGGCGATTGACAATGGGTAAGTCCGTGCGACAGCCACAGAGCCACTGATTGTCACCACGTCGGCCGATGGTGGCTTCAGCAAGCACCATGGGGGGAGGGGGAGGAGGAGGATAGAGGGAAGCGGGGAGGAGACGGTCAGTCCCAGCCCCGGGCTCTCCGGTAACCAGACTCTGAGACGGTCAGTCCCAGCCCCGGGCTCTCTGGTAACCAGACTCTGAGACGGTCAGTCCCAGCCCCGGGCTCTCCAGTAACCGGGCTCTCCAGTAACCAGACTCTGAGACGGTCAGTCCCAGCCCCGGGCTCTCCGGTAACCAGACTCTGAGACGGTCAGTCCCAGCCCCGGGCTCTCCAGTAACCGGGCTCTCCGGTAACCAGACTCTGAGACGGTCAGTCCCAGCCCCGGGCTCTCCGGTAACCAGACTCTGAGATGGTCAGTCCCAGCCCCGGGCTCTCCGGTAACCAGACTCTGAGATGGTCAGTCCCAGCCCCGGGCTCTCCGGTAACCAGACTCTGAGATGGTCAGTCCCAGCCCCGGGCTCTCCGGTAACCAGACTCTGAGATGGTCAGTCCCAGCCCCGGGCTCTCCGGTAACCAGACTCTGAGATGGTCAGTCCCAGCCCCGGGCTCTCCAGTAACCAGACTTGGAGACAGTGCCCGGGATAAAGAAATTAGACTCTACTCTGACCCAAAAACTGAAGACATCACCTTAAAATTAGAGCCAGGCCGTTCAGGGGTGATGTCAGGAAGCACTTCTTCACACAAAGGGTGGTGGAAATCTGGAACTCTCTCCCCCCAAAAAGCTGTTCAGGCTGGGGGTCAATTGGAGCTTTCAAGACCGAGATCGATAGATTTTTGTTCAGTAAGTGTATCAGGGAGCAGAGGCGGGTAAATGGAGTTGACATACAGATCAGCCATGATCTAATAGAATAACAGAATGGGCTCGAGAGGCTGAATGGGTCTGGTTAGCGATTGATCGTTAGTTGGGTCTGGTTAGCGATTGGTCGTTAGTTGGGTCTGGTTAGCGATTGGTCGTTAGTTGGGTCTGGTTAGCGATTGGTCGTTAGTTGGGTCTGGTTAGCGATTGGTCGTTAGTTGGGTCTGGTTAGCGATTGGTCGTTAGCTGGGTCTGGTTAGCGATTGGTCGTTAGTTGGGTCTGGTTAGCGATTGGTCGTTAGTTGGGTCTGGTTAGCGATTGGTCGTTAGTTGGACCTGGTTAGCGATTGATCATTAGTTGGGTCTGGTTAGCGATTGGTCGTTAGTTGGGTCTGGTTAGCGATTGATCGTTAATTGGGTCTGGTTAATGATTGGTCGTTAATTGTGTCTGGTTAATGATTGGTTAGTTGGGGACTGATCGTTAGTTGGGTCTGGTTAGGGATTGTTAGTTGGATCTGGTTAGCGATTGATCGTTAGTTGGGTCTGGTTAGCGATTGATCGTTAGTTGGGTCTGGTTAGCGATTGATCGTTAGTTGGGTCTGGTTAGGGACTGGTCGTTAGTTGGGTCTGGTTAGGGACTGGTCGTTAGCTGGGTCTGGTTAGGGACTGGTCGTTAGCTGGGTCTGGTTAGGGACTGATCGTTAGTTGGGTCTGGTTAGCGATTGATCGTTAGTTGGGTCTGGTTAGCGATTGATCGTTAGTTGGGTCTGGTTAGGGACTGGTCGTTAGCTGGGTCTGGTTAGGGACTGGTTGTTAGCTGGGTCTGGTTAGCGATTGATCATTAGTTGGGTCTGGTTAGCGATTGATCGTTAGTTGGGTCTGGTTAGGGACTGATCGTTAGTTGGGTCTGGTTAGGGACTGGTCTTTAGCTGGGTCTGGTTAGGGACTGGGCGTTAGCTGGGTCTGGTTAGGGACTGATCGTTAGTTGGGTCTGGTTAGGGACTGATCATTAGTTGGGTCTGGTTAGGGACTGATCATTAGTTGGGTCTAGTTAGGGATTGATCGTCAGTTGGGTCTGGTTAGGGATTGATCGTCAGCTGGGTCTGGTTAGGGATTGATCATTAGTTGGGTCTGGTTAGGGATTGATCATTAGTTGGGTCTGGTTAGCGATTGATCGTTAGTTGGGTCTGGTTAGGGACTGATCGTTAGTTGGGTCTGGTTAGGGACTGGTCGTTAGCTGGGTCTGGTTAGGGACTGGTCGTTAGTTGGGTCTGGTTAGGGACTGATCGTTAGTTGGGTCTGGTTAGGGATTGATCGTTAGCTGGGTCTGGTTAGGGACTGATCGTTAGTTGGGTCTGGTTAGGGACTGGTCGTTAGCTGGGTCTGGTTAGGGACTGGTCGTTAGCTGGGTCTGGTTAGGGACTGATCGTTAGTTGGGTCTGGTTAGCGATTGATCGTTAGTTGGGTCTGGTTAGCGATTGATCGTTAGTTGGGTCTGGTTAGGGACTGGTCGATGGCTGGGTCTGGTTAGGGACTGGTCGTTAGCTGGGTCTGGTTAGCGATTGATCATGAGTTGGGTCTGGTTAGCGATTGATCGTTAGTTGGGTCTGGTTAGGGACTGATCGTTAGCTGGGTCTGGTTAGGGACTGGTCGTTAGCTGGGTCTGGTTAGGGACTGGTCGTTAGCTGGGTCTGGTTAGGGACTGGTCGTTAGTTGGGTCTGGTTAGGGACTGATCATTAGTTGGGTCTGGTTAGGGACTGATCATTAGTTGGGTCTGGTTAGGGATTGATTGTTAGTTGGGTCTGGTTAGGGATTGATCGTTAGCTGGGTCTGGTTAGGGATTGATCGTTAGTTGGGTCTGGTTAGGGATTGACCATTAGTTGGGTCTGGTTAGGGATTGACGATTAGTTGGGTCTGGTTAGGGATTGACCATTAGTTGGGTCTGGTTAGGGATTGACAGTGACTCCCCCGACCCCCACAAGTCATGGTAACCACCAGTTAGAGATGGAGAGGAGCAGGTTCTGGCTCGCCCCCCACCCACCCCCACCCATCACGCCCACTGGGCCCCGAGCTTCACCCTCGGACTGGATTATTGGACTGAATCTAACAGGAAAAGGTCACTCTGGACACCAACACCTAGAGATTGCACGAAGTTTGTTTGATACCAGGAAGTGGAAAGGTCGCGTCACTGTACAGATCACAGGATCGGGGCCTGGCGAGATTGGGCCTCAGGATGGGGCCTGGCGAGCCCGGACCTCAGGATGGGGCCTGGACCCTCGGCGATTATTTTGATTTTTGTGCGCTTTATTTACAGTCCCAAGACCGACGCGCGAACCGAGAACTGGGGCACGTTGCTGGGATCACGCGGCAGGCGAATTGTGCGGTAGGTTTGTGCTCTGGGGGGTGGGTTGGGCCCCTCTCGCCCAGGGGCTCTGGGCTCCCGAGGGCGGCTGGTTCTGTCGGACTGTCTGTGGTCTGTACAGCGAGACTGGGGCACACAATACGAGAAGGGTTTGTATTTACATCTCCTGCAGGAGCCGCGAATGGGCGCTATCGAGTTGCGATTCTTGCTCCGCGCGGGAAGGACGTACGAGAACATTATGAAGAGAGATGAGTCACAGTGTCTAACAACTATAGGGGGGCTTGTGTGGCCAGCGCCAGGCTCACTGCAACACCTGGCCGCGGGTCTCCGGGAGCTTCAGCGCCAGGAAGCTGCCCACTGCCAGCGCGATGGAGGCCAGCATGATGGGCACTGCTCGGGTCACCCCCACAAAGGACTGGAATATACTGATGCCCAGCACGGCCGCCAACTTGCACAACGCGTTGAGGAATCCAAAGGCCGTGGTCCTGCCGGGAGACAAAAGGAACACTCGTTACCAATTTAAACATTTGAGGGAAACGGTAGCATAGTGGTTAGGTCACTGGGCTAGTACCGTGTACAGCAGGCACCTCAAAGAACTGGAGAGGCACCACCAACGCTGCCTCTGCAAGATCCATTGGCAGGATAGGCGCACCAATGTCCGTATTCTCGCTCAGGCCAGCATCGAAGCTTTGACCCCGCTCGATCAGCTCCGATGGACGGGTCACATCGTCCGCATGCCCGATACGAGACTCCCAAAACAAGCGCTCTACTCGGAGCTTCGACACGGCAAGAGAGCCCCAGGTGGGCAGAGGAAACGCTTCAAGGACACCCTCAAAGCCTCCTTGAAAAAGTGTAACATCCCCACTGACACCTGGGAATCCCTGGCCCAAGACCGCACAAAGTGGAGGAGAAGCATCCGGGAAGGCGCCGAATACCTCGAGTCTCTTCGCCGGGAGCAAGCGGAAGCCAAGCGGAAGGAGCGCACGTCAACCCAAGCACCCCACCCACCCGCCCCTTCAACCACCATCTGCCCCACCTGTGACAGAGGTCCCGCATTGGACTCATCAGTCACCTGAGAACTCATTTTTAATGTGGAAGCAAGTCATCCTCGGTTCCGAGGGACTGCCTAAGAAGAAGTAATCCAGAGGCCTGGACTAATGATCCGGAGACGCGAGTTCAAATCCCACCACGGCAGCTGGGGAAATTAAATTCAGTTAATTAAATAAATCTGGAATAAAAAGCTAGTAGCAGTAATGGTGACTGTGAAACTATCGGATTGTCGTAAAAACCCATCTGGTTCACTAATGTCCTTCAAGGAAGGAAATCTACCACCCTTACCCGGTCTGGCTGATATGTGACTCCAGACCCACAGCAATGTGGTTGACTCTTAACTCCCTCTGAAATGGCCCAGCGAGCCACTCAGATTTACCAAAGTCAGCGCCGTGGGAACACCTTCACCACAGGGACTGCAGCGGTTCAAGAGGCGGCTCACCACCACCTTCTCAAGGGGCAACTAGGGACGGGCAATAAATGCCGGCCTTGCCAGCAACGCCCACATCCCAGGAACGAATCTTCAAAAAAAGCAACACCGGGAGCGCCGGTGAGAGCCTCGCTCATACTGTACCGTTTATCGGATGGATACAGTTCCACTGTTAGCACGTCCAGTGCGTTCCAGGAAGCGATGCTGACTCCCCCGAACAGGCAGAGCAGAGCAATCATCGCAGACTCATTGTTACCGAAAGACACGAAGAAGCAGCTGATGCAGGAGAGCGTGCTGGAGCCGGCTGGGAGAGAGAGAGAGAGAGAGAGAGAGAGAGGGGGCGGTTACACACTGCGGGACTCCGCAAATCCACAACATACTGCATGACTCCACCAGCCCAGCACAGGCCCAGCAACAAGGTGCGGGGAGCAATTTCCAAGGCCCCTCCCCAAACCAAAACCCTGGGGCCCAGTAGGATGAGACAGCTTCCCCCAGACCCCTGGTTCCCTGCCCCGCCCCCCACCCTCGCTCCCTGCCCCCACCCCCTCTCCCACCCTCGCTCCCCCACCCTCGCTCCCTGCCCCCACCCCCTCTCCCTCGCCCCCCCGCCCCCACCCCCTCTCCTGCCCCCACCCCTTCGCCCCCCCGCCCCCACCCCCTCTCCCCTGCCCCCACCCCTCTCCCCGCCCCCCCCCCTCTCCCCGCCCCCCCCCCTTCCCCCGCCCCCCCCTCGCTCCCCACCCCCTCTCCCCGCCCCCACCCTCGCCCCCCACCCTCGCTCCCCACCCTCTCCCCGCTCCCACCCCCCTCTCCCCGCCACCACCCCCTCTCCCTGCCCCCACCCCCCTCGCCCCACTCTCCACCCTTGCTCCCCCACCCCCTCTCCCTGCCCCCACCCCCTCTCCCCCGCTCCCCACCTTCTCCCCGCCCCCACCCCCTCTCCCCACCCCTCGCTCCCCACCCCCCTCTCCCCGCCCCACCCCCTCTCCCCGCCCCCCACCCTCGCCCCCCCACCCTCGCTCCCCGCGCCCTCTCCCCGCGCCCTCTCCCCGCTCCCCACCCTCGCTCCCCACCCCCTCTCCCCGCCACCACCCCCTCTCCCTGCCCCCACCCCCTCCTCCCTGCCCCCACCCCCTCTCCCCACTCTCCACCCTCGCTCCCCACCCCCTCTCCCTGCCCCCCACCCCCTCTCCCCGCTCCCCACCCTCTCTCCCCGCCCCCACCCCCTCTCCCCACCCTCGCTCCCCACCCCCTCTCCCCGCCCACCCCCTCTCCCCACCCCCTCCCCCCCGCCCCCACCACTCACCCAGCATCCGAAGCCGGCCGATCTTGTCCATGAGGAGAGCGGACACGATGTTGCCGGGCAGCACGGCCAGCGTTCCCAGGAAGCTGACGAAGTAGATCATGTAGGCATTGTTGTCGTCGCTGAAGTCCAGCTGGCAGCCCTCCTTACTGTGCAGGAAGGTGCTGTTCACCATGCGGCAACCCACCAGCTTATAGTCAAAGAAATCTGTAGAGGGACAGCGACACAGCTCAGCACCACGACAAGGCACGGTCCCCACGGCAACGCACAGATCCCCAACCTCCCCGCCACGCCTCGCACCTCCCCACCACGCCTCGCTCGATCTAAACAGAGTGTCCCTGGGGTATTCGACTACAGAGGCATCGCGGAGACACCACTCCCGCCGTTACCCAAAGTCCCGCACACGCTGTCCAGCCGGGGTCACTGGTGGGGTCACTGAATTAGGAGCAGGAATCCCGGTTGGATATCCCACCCCAGAGGCACGGAGCAAACTGCAGGAGCTGCTCTCGGACCCAGCGACTATCAGCTCTCGGACCCAGCGACTATCGGCTCAATGACCCAGCGACTATCGACTCTCGGACCCAGCGACTATCGGCTCTCGGACCCAGCGACTATCGGCTCTCGGACCCAGCGACTATCGGCTCAATGACCCAGCGACTATCGGCTCAATGACCCAGCCACTATCGGCTCTCGGACCCAGGGACTATCGGCTCTCGGACCCAGCGACTATCGGCTCAATGACCCAGCGACTATCGGCTCTCGGACCCAGCGACTATCGGCTCAATGACCCAGCGACTGTCGGCTCAATGACCCAGGGACTGTCGGCTCTCGGACCCAGCGACTATCGGCTCAATGACCCAGCGACTATCGGCTCTCGGACCCAGCGACTATCGGCTCTCGGACCCAGCGACTATTGGCTCAATGACCCAGCGACTATCGGCTCAATCACCCAGCGACTATCGGCTCAATGACCCAGCGACTATCGGCTCAATGACCCAGCGACTATCGCTCAATGACACAGCGACTATCGGCTCAATGACACAGCGACTATCGGCTCAATGACCCAGCGACTATCGGCTCAATGACCCAGTGACTATCGACTCAATGACCCAGCGACTATCGGCTCAATGACCCAGCGACTATCGGCTCTCGGACCCAGCGACTATCGGCTCAATGACCCAGCGACTGTCGGCTCAATGACCCAGGGACTGTCGGCTCTCGGACCCAGCGACTATCGGCTCAATGACCCAGCGACTATCGGCTCAATGACCCAGCGACTATCGGCTCAATGACCCAGCGACTATCGGCTCTCGGACCCAGCGACTATCGGCTCTCGGACCCAGCGACTATCGGCTCTCAGACCCAGCGACTATCGGCTCTCGGACCCAGCGACTATCGGCTCTCGGACCCAGCGACTATCGGCTCAATGACCCAGCGACTATCGGCTCACGGACCCAGCGACTATCGGCTCAATGACCCAGCGACTATCGGCTCTCGGACCCAGCGACTATCGGCTCTCGGACCCAGCGACTATCGGCTCAATCACCCAGCGACTATCGGCTCAATCACCCAGCGACTATCGGCTCAATGACCCAGCGACTATCGGCTCAATCACCCAGCGACTATCGGCTCAATGACCCAGCGACTATCGGCTCAATGACCCAGCGACTATCGGCTCAATGACCCAGCGACTATCGGCTCTCGGACCCAGCGACTATCGGCTCTCGGACCCAGCGACTATCGGCTCAATGACCCAGCGACTATCGGCTCAATGACCCAGCGACTATCGGCTCAATGACCCAGCGACTATCGGCTCAATGACCCAGCGACTATCGGCTCAATCACCCAGCGACTATCGGCTCTCGGACCCAGCGACTATCGGCTCTCGGACCCAGCGACTACCGGCTCTCGGACCCAGCGAGTATCGGCTCAATGACCCAGCCACTATCGGCTCAATGACCCAGCGACTATCGGCTCAATGACCCAGCGACTATCGGCTGCATGACCCAGCGAGTATCGGCTCAATGACCTAGCGACTATCGGCTCTCGGACCCAGCGACTATCGGCTCTCGGACCCAGCGACTATCGGCTCAATGACCCAGCGACTTTCGGCTCTCGGACCCAGCGACTATCGGCTCAATGACCCAGCGACTATCGGCTCAATGACCCAGCGACTATCGGCTCAATGACCCAGCGACTATCGGCTCAATGACCCAGCGACTATCGGCTCAATGACCCAGCGACTATCGGCTCAATGACCCAGCGACTATCGGCTCAATGACCCAGCGACTATCGGCTCAATGACCCAGCCACTATCGGCTCAATCACCCAGCGACTATCGGATCAATGTCCCAGCGACTATCGGCTCAATGACCCAGCGACTATCGGCTCAATGACCCAGCGACTATCGGCTCAATGACCCAGCGACTATCGGCTCAATGACCCAGCGACTATCGGCTCAATGACCCAGCGACTATCGGCTCAATGACCCAGCGACTATCGGCTCTCGGACCCAGCGACTATCGGCTCTCGGACCCAGCGACTATCGGCTCAATGACCCAGCGACTGTCGGCTCAATGACCCAGCGACTATCGGCTGAATGACCCAGCGACTATCGGCTCTCGGACCCAGCGACTATCGGCTCTCGGACCCAGCGAGTATCGGCTCAATGACCCAGCGACTATCCGCTCTCGGACTCAGCGACTATCGGCTCATTGACCCAGCGACTATCGGCTCTCGGACCCATCGACTATCGGCTCAATGACCCAGCGACTATCGGCTCAATGACCCAGCGACTATCGGCTCAATGACCCAGCGACTATCGACTCAATGACCCAGCGACTATCGGCTCTCGGACCCAGCGACTATCGGCTCTCGGACCCAGCGACTATCGGCTCTCGGACCCAGCGACTTTAGGCTCTCGGACCCAGCGACTATCGGCTCACGGACCCAGCGACTATCGGCTCAATGACCCAGCGACTATCGGCTCTCGGACCCAGCGACTATCGGCTCACGGACCCAGCGACTATCGGCTCTCGGACCCAGCGACTATCGGCTCAATGACCCAGCGACTATCGGCTCAATGACCCAGAGACTATCGGCTCAATGGCCCAGCGACTTTCGGCTCAATGACCCAGCGACTATAGGCTCTCGGACCCAGCGACTTTCGGCTCAATGACCCAGCGACTTTCGGCTCTCGGACCCAGCGACTATCGGCTCTCGGACCCGGCGACTATCGGCTCTCGGACACGGCGACTTTCGGCTCAATGACCCGGCGACTATCGGCTCAATGACCCGGCGACTATCGGCTCAATGACCCAGCGACTATCGGCTCTCGGACCCAGCGACTTTCGGCTCTCGGACCCAGCGACTATCGGCTCACGGACCCACGACTATCGGCTCAATGACCCAGCGACTATCGGCTCAATGACCCAGCGACTATCGGCTCAATGACCCAGCGACTATCGGCTCAATGACCCAGCGACTATCGGCTCTCGGACCCAGCGACTATCAGCTCAATGACCCAGCGACTATAGGCTCAATGACCCAGCGACTATCGGCTCAATGACCCAGCGACTATCGGCTCAATGACCCAGCGACTATCGGCTCAATGACCCAGCGACTATCGGCTCAATGACCCAGCGACTATCGGCTCTCGGACCCAGCGACTATCGGCTCACGGACCCAGCGACTATCGGCTCACGGACCCAGCGACTATCGGCTCACGGACCCAGCGACTATCGGCTCACGGACCCAGCGACTATCGGCTCACGGACCCAGCGACTATCGGCTCAATGACCCAGCGACTATCGGCTCAATGACCCAGCGACTATCGGCTCAATGACCCAGCCACTATCGGCTCTCGGACCCAGCGACTATCGGCTCAATGACCCAGCGACTATCGGTTCACGGACCCAGCGACTATCGGCTCAATGATCCAGCGACTATCGGCTCAATGACCCAGCGACTATCGGCTCTCGGACCCAGCGACTATCTGCTCAATGACCCAGCGACTAACGGCTCAATGACCCAGCGACTATCGGCTCAATGACCCAGCCACTATCGGCTCTCGGACCCAGCGACTTTAGGCTCTCGGACCCAGCGACTATCGGCTCACGGACCCAGCGACTATCGGCTCTCGGACCCAGCGACTATCGGCTCACGGACCCAGCGACTATCGGCTCTCGGACCCAGCGACTATCGGCTCTCGGACCCAGCGACTATCGGCTCTCGGACCCAGCGACTATCGGCTAACGGACCCAGCGACTATCGGCTCAATGACCCAGCGACTATCGGCTCAATGACCCAGCGACTATCGGCTCTCGGACCCAGCGACTATCGGCTCTCGGACCCAGCGACTATCGGCTCAATGACCCAGCGACTATCTGCTCTCAGACCCAGCGACTATCGGCTCAATGACCCAGCGACTATCGGCTCTCGGACCCAGCGACTATCGGCTCTCGGACCCAGCGACTATCGGCTCAATGACCCAGCGACTATCGGCTCTCGGACCCAGCGACTATCGGCTCACGGACCCAGCGACTATCGGCTCAATGACCCAGCGACTATCGGCTCAATGACCCAGCGACTATCTGCTCTCAGACCCAGCGACTATCGGCTCAATGACCCAGCGACTATCGGCTCTCGGACCCAGCGACTATCGGCTCTCGGACCCAGCGACTATCGGCTCAATGACCCAGCGACTATCGGCTCTCGGACCCAGCGACTATCGGCTCTCGGACCCAGCGACTATCGGCTCAATGACCCAGCGAATATCGGCTCTCGGACCCAGCGACTATCGGCTCACGGACCCAGCGACTATCGGCTCAATGACCCAGCGACTATCGGCTCAATGACCCAGCGACTATCTGCTCTCAGACCCAGCGACTATCGGCTCAATGACCCAGCGACTATCGGCTCTCGGACCCAGCGACTATCGGCTCTCGGACCCAGCGACTATCGGCTCAATGACCCAGCGACTATCGGCTCTCGGACCCAGCGACTATCGGCTCAATGACCCAGCGACTATCGGCTCAATGACCCAGCGACTATCTGCTCTCAGACCCAGCGACTATCGGCTCAATGACCCAGCGACTATCGGCTCTCAGACCCAGCGACTATCGGCTCTCGGACCCAGCGACTATCGGCTCAATGACCCAGCGACTATCGGCTCTCGGACCCAGCGACTATCGGCTCAATGACCCAGCGACTATCGGCTCAATGACCCAGCGACTATTGGCTCTCGGACCCAGCGGCTATCCGCTCTCGGACCCAGCGACTATCGGCTCTCGGACCCAGCGACTATCGGCTCAATGACCCAGCGACCCAGCGACTATCGGCTCAATGACCCAGCGACTATCGGCTCAATGACCCAGCGACTATCGGCGACTATCGGCTCAATGACCCAGCGACTATCGGCTCAATGACCCAGCGACTATCGGCTCTCGGACCCAGCGACTATCGGCTCAATGACCCAGCGACTATCGGCTCAATGACCCAGCGACTATCGGCTCTCGGACCCAGCGACTATCGGCTCTCGGACCCAGCGACTATCGGCTCTCGGACCCAGCGACTATCGGCTCAATGACCCAGCGACTATCGGCTCAATGACCCAGCGACGGCTCAATGACCCAGCGACTATCGGCTCACCCAGCGACTATCGACCCAGCGACTATCGGCTCTCGGACCCAGCGACTATCGGCTCAATGACCCAGCGACTATCGGCTCGACCCAGCGACCCACCCAGCGACTATCGGACCCAGCGACTATCGGCTCGGACCCAGCGACTATCGGCTCAATGACCCAGCGACTATCGGCTCTCGGACCCAGCGGCTATCCGCTCTCGGACCCAGCGACTATCGGCTCTCGGACCCAGCGACTATCGGCTCAATGACCCAGCGACTATCGGCTCAATGACCCAGCGAATATCGGCTCTCGGACCCAGCGACTATCGGCTCTCGGACCCAGCGACTATCGGCTCTCGGACCCAGCGACTATCGGCTCTCGGACCCATCGACTATCGGCTCAATGACACAGCGACTATCGGCTCTCGGACCCAGCGACTTTTGGCTCAATGACCCAGCGACTATCGGCTCAATGACCCAGCGACTATCGGCTCAATGACCCAGCGACTTTCGGCTCTCGGACCCAGCGACTTTCGGCTCTCGGACCCAGGGACTATCGGCTCACGGACCCAGGGACTATCGGCTCAATGACCCAGCGACTATCGGCTCAATGACCCAGCGACTATCGGCTCAATGACCCAGCGACTTTCGGCTCTCGGACCCAGCGACTTTTCGGCTCTCGGACCCAGGGACTATCGGCTCACGGACCCAGGGACTATCGGCTCAATGACCCAGCGACTATCGGCTCAATGACCCAGCGACTATCGGCTCAATGACCCAGCGACTATCGGCTCAATGACCCAGCGACTATCGGCTCAATGACCCAGCGACTATCGGCTCAATGACCCAGCGACTATCGGCTCAATGACCCAGCGACTATCGGCTCTCGGACCCAGCGACTATCGGCTCAATGACCCAGCGACTATCGGCTCTCGGACCCAGCGACTATCGGCTCTCGGACCCATCGACTATCGGCTCAATGACACAGCGACTATCGGCTCTCGGACCCAGCGACTATCGGCTCAATGACCCAGCGACTTTCGGCTCAATGACCCAGCGACTATCGGCTCTCGGACCCATCGACTTTAGGCTCTCGGACCCAGCGACTATCGGCTCACGGACCCAGCGACTATCGGCTCAATGACCCAGCGACTATCGGCTCAATGACCCAGCGACTATCGGCTCTCGGACCCAGCGACTATCGGCTCACGGACCCAGCGACTATCGGCTCACGGACCCAGCGACTATCGGCTCACGGACCCAGCGACTATCGGCTCACGGACCCAGCGACTATCGGCTCACGGACCCAGCGACTATCGGCTCAATGACCCAGCGACTATCGGCTCAATGACCCAGCGACTATCGGCTCAATGACCCAGCGACTATCGGCTCTCGGACCCAGCGACTATCGGCTCAATGACCCAGCGACTATCGGTTCACGGACCCAGCGACTATCGGCTCAATGATCCAGCGACTATCGGCTCAATGACCCAGCGACTATCGGCTCTCGGACCCAGCGACTATCTGCTCAATGACCCAGCGACTAACGGCTCAATGACCCAGCGACTATCGGCTCAATGACCCAGCGACTATCGGCTCTCGGACCCAGCGACTTTAGGCTCTCGGACCCAGCGACTATCGGCTCACGGACCCAGCGACTATCGGCTCTCGGACCCAGCGACTATCGGCTCACGGACCCAGCGACTATCGGCTCTCGGACCCAGCGACTATCGGCTCTCGGACCCAGCGACTATCGGCTCTCGGACCCAGCGACTATCGGCTAACGGACCCAGCGACTATCGGCTCAATGACCCAGCGACTATCGGCTCAATGACCCAGCGACTATCGGCTCTCGGACCCAGCGACTATCGGCTCTCGGACCCAGCGACTATCGGCTCAATGACCCAGCGACTATCTGCTCTCAGACCCAGCGACTATCGGCTCAATGACCCAGCGACTATCGGCTCTCGGACCCAGCGACTATCGGCTCTCGGACCCAGCGACTATCGGCTCTCGGACCCAGCGACTATCGGCTCTCGGACCCAGCGACTATCGGCTCACGGACCCAGCGACTATCGGCTCAATGACCCAGCGACTATCGGCTCAATGACCCAGCGACTATCTGCTCTCAGACCAGCGACTATCGGCTCAATGACCCAGCGACTATCGGCTCTCGGACCCAGCGACTATCGGCTCAATGACCCAGCGACTATCGGCTCTCGGACCCAGCGACTATCGGCTCTCGGACCCAGCGACTATCGGCTCAATGACCCAGCGACTATCGGCTCTCGGACCCAGCGACTATCGGCTCACGGACCCAGCGACTATCGGCTCAATGACCCAGCGACTATCGGCTCAATGACCCAGCGACTATCGCTCTCAGACCCAGCGACTATCGGCTCAATGACCCAGCGACTATCGGCTCTCGGACCCAGCGACTATCGGCTCTCGGACCCAGCGACTATCGGCTCAATGACCCAGCGACTATCGGCTCTCGGACCCAGCGACTATCGGCTCAATGACCCAGCGACTATCGGCTCAATGACCCAGCGACTATCGGCTCTCAGACCCAGCGACTATCGGCTCACGGACCCAGCGACTATCGGCTCACGGACCCAGCGACTATCGGCTCACGGACCCAGCGACTATCGGCTCACGGACCCAGCGACTATCGGCTCACGGACCCAGCGACTATCGGCTCAATGACCCAGCGACTATCGGCTCAATGACCCAGCGACTATCGGCTCAATGACCCAGCACTATCGGCTCTCGGACCCAGCGACTATCGGCTCAATGACCCAGCGACTATCGGTTCACGGACCCAGCGACTATCGGCTCAATGACCCAGCGACTATCGGCTCAATGACCCAGCGACTATCGGCTCTCGGACCCAGCGACTATCGGCTCAATGACCCAGCGACTATCGGCTCAATGACCCAGCGACTATCGGCTCAATGACCCAGCCACTATCGGCTCTCGGACCCAGCGACTTTAGGCTCTCGGACCCAGCGACTATCGGCTCACGGACCCAGCGACTATCGGCTCTCGGACCCAGCGACTATCGGCTCTCGGACCCAGCGACTATCGGCTCTCGGACCCAGCGACTATCGGCTAACGGACCCAGCGACTATCGGCTCAATGACCCAGCGACTATCGGCTCAATGACCCAGCGACTATCGGCTCTCGGACCCAGCGACTATCGGCTCTCGGACCCAGCGACTATCGGCTCAATGACCCAGCGACTATCTGCTCTCAGACCCAGCGACTATCGGCTCAATGACCCAGCGACTATCGGCTCTCGGACCCAGCGACTATCGGCTCTCGGACCCAGCGACTATCGGCTCAATGACCCAGCGACTATCGGCTCTCGGACCCAGCGACTATCGGCTCACGGACCCAGCGACTATCGGCTCAATGACCCAGCGACTATCGGCTCAATGACCCAGCGACTATCGCTCTCAGACCCAGCGACTATCGGCTCAATGACCCAGCGACTATCGGCTCTCGGACCCAGCGACTATCGGCTCAATGACCCAGCGACTATCGGCTCTCGGACCCAGCGACTATCGGCTCTCGGACCCAGCGACTATCGGCTCAATGACCCAGCGACTATCGGCTCTCGGACCCAGCGACTATCGGCTCACGGACCCAGCGACTATCGGCTCAATGACCCAGCGACTATCGGCTCAATGACCCAGCGACTATCTGCTCTCAGACCCAGCGACTATCGGCTCAATGACCCAGCGACTATCGGCTCACGGACCCAGCGACTATCGGCTCTCGGACCCAGCGACTATCGGCTCAATGACCCAGCGACTATCGGCTCTCGGACCCAGCGACTATCGGCTCAATGACCCAGCGACTATCGGCTCAATGACCCAGCGACTATCTGCTCTCAGACCCAGCGACTATCGGCTCAATGACCCAGCGACTATCGGCTCTCAGACCCAGCGACTATCGGCTCTCGGACCCAGCGACTATCGGCTCAATGACCCAGCGACTATCGGCTCACGGACCCAGCGACTATCGGCTCAATGACCCAGCGACTATCGGCTCAATGACCCAGCGACTATCGGCTCTCGGACCCAGCGACTATCGGCTCTCGGACCCAGCGACTATCGGCTCTCGGACCCAGCGACTATCGGCTCAATGACCCAGCGACTATCGGCTCAATGACCCAGCGACTATCGGCTCAATGACCCAGCGACTATCGGCTCAATGACCCAGCGACTATCGGCTCAATGACCCAGCGACTATCGGCTCAATGACCCAGCGACTATCGGCTCAATGACCCAGCGACTATCGGCTCCTCGGACCCAGCGACTATCGGCTCAATGACCCAGCGACTATCGGCTCACGGACCCAGCGACTATCGGCTCAATGACCCAGCGACTATCGGCTCTCGGACCCAGCGGCTATCCGCTCTCGGACCCAGCGACTATCGGCTCTCGGACCCAGCGACTATCGGCTCAATGACCCAGCGACTATCGGCTCAATGACCCAGCGAATATCGGCTCTCGGACCAGCGACTATCGGCTCTCGGACCCAGCGACTATCGGCTCTCGGACCCAGCGACTATCGGCTCTCGGACCCATCGACTATCGGCTCAATGACACAGCGACTATCGGCTCTCGGACCCAGCGACTTTTGGCTCAATGACCCAGCGACTATCGGCTCAATGACCCAGCGACTATCGGCTCAATGACCCCAGCGACTTTCGGCTCTCGGACCCAGCGACTATCGGCTCTCGGAACCCAGCGACTATCGGCTCACGACCCAGCGACTATCGGCTCAATGACCCAGCGACTATCGGCTCAATGACCCAGCGACTATCGGCTAATGACCCAGCGACTATCGGCTCTCGGAACCAGCGACTAACAGCTCATGACCCAGCGACTATAGGCACAATAGACCCCAGCTACTATCGGCTCATGACCCAGCGCCGATCGGTGCTCAATGACCCAGCGACTAACGGCTAATGACCCCAGCGACTAACGGCTACAATGACCCATCGACTACGGCTCAATGACCCAGCGACTTCGCTCATTGACCCATCGACTAACGCTCACGGACCGCAGCCGACTAACGCTCAATGACCCAGCGACTATCGGCTCACTGACCCAGCGACTAACGTGCTCTCTCGGACCCATCGACTATCGCTCAATGACACAGCGACTATCGTCACGGACCAGCGACTATCGGCTCAATGACCCAAGCGACTTTCGGCTCAATGACCCAGCGACTATCGGCTCTCGGACCCATCGACTATAGGCTCTCGGACCCAGCGACTATCGGCTCACGGACCCAGCGACTATCGGCTCAATGACCCAGCGACTATCGGCTCAATGACCCAGCGACTATCGGCTCTCGGACCCAGCGACTATCGGCTCACGGACCCAGCGACTATCGGCTCACGGACCCAGCGACTATCGGCTCACGGACCCAGCGACTATCGGCTCACGGACCCAGCGACTATCGGCTCACGGACCCAGCGACTATCGGCTCAATGACCCAGCGACTATCGGCTCAATGACCCAGCGACTATCGGCTCAATGACCCAGCGACTATCGGCTCTCGGACCCAGCGACTATCGGCTCAATGACCCAGCGACTATCGGCTCACGGACCCAGCGACTATCGGCTCAATGACCCAGCGACTATCGGCTCAATGACCCAGCGACTATCGGCTCTCGGACCCAGCGACTATCGGCTCAATGACCCAGCGACTATCGGCTCAATGACCCAGCGACTATCGGCTCAATGACCCAGCCACTATCGGCTCTCGGACCCAGCGACTTTCGGCTCTCGGACCCAGCGACTATCGGCTCACGGACCCAGCGACTATCGGCTCTCGGACCCAGCGACTATCGGCTCACGGACCCAGCGACTATCGGCTCTCGGACCCAGCGACTATCGGCTCTCGGACCCAGCGACTATCGGCTCTCGGACCCAGCGACTATCGGCTAACGGACCCAGCGACTATCGGCTCAATGACCCAGCGACTATCGGCTCAATGACCCAGCGACTATCGGCTCTCGGACCCAGCGACTATCGGCTCTCGGACCCAGCGACTATCGGCTCAATGACCCAGCGACTATCTGCTCTCAGACCCAGCGACTATCGGCTCAATGACCCAGCGACTATCGGCTCTCGGACCCAGCGACTATCGGCTCTCGGACCCAGCGACTATCGGCTCAATGACCCAGCGACTATCGGCTCTCGGACCCAGCGACTATCGGCTCACGGACCCAGCGACTATCGGCTCAATGACCCAGCGACTATCGGCTCAATGACCCAGCGACTATCTGCTCTCAGACCCAGCGACTATCGGCTCAATGACCCAGCGACTATCGGCTCTCGACCCAGCGACTATCGCTCAATGACCCAGCGACTATCGGCTCTCGGACCCAGCGACTATCGGCTCTCGGACCCAGCGACTATCGGCTCAATGACCCAGCGAATATCGGCTCTCGGACCCAGCGACTATCGGCTCACGGACCCAGCGACTATCGGCTCAATGACCCAGCGACTATCGGCTCAATGACCCAGCGACTATCTGCTCTCAGACCCAGCGACTATCGGCTCATGACCCAGCGACTATCGGCTCTCGGACCCAGCGACTATCGGCTCTCGGACCCAGCGACTATCGGCTCAATGACCCAGCGACTATCGGCTCTCGGACCCAGCGACTATCGGCTCAATGACCCAGCGACTATCGCTCAATGACCCAGCGACTATCGGCTCTCAGACCCAGCGACTATCGGCTCAATGACCCAGCGACTATCGGCTCTCGGACCCAGCGACTATCGGCTCTCGGACCCAGCGACTATCGGCTCAATGACCCAGCGACTATCGGCTCTCGGACCCAGCGACTATCGGCTCAATGACCCAGCGACTATCGGCTCAATGACCCAGCGACTATTGGCTCTCGGACCCAGCGACTATCCGCTCTCGGACCCAGCGACTATCGGCTCTCGGACCCAGCGACTATCGGCTCAATGACCCAGCGACTATCGGCTCAATGACCCAGCGACTATCGGCTCAATGACCCAGCGACTATCGGCTCAATGACCCAGCGACTATCGGCTCAATGACCCAGCGACTATCGGCTCAATGACCCAGCGACTATCGGCTCAATGACCCAGCGACTATCGGCTCAATGACCCAGCGACTATCGGCTCTCGGACCCAGCGACTATCGGCTCAATGACCCAGCGACTATCGGCTCACGGACCCAGCGACTATCGGCTCAATGACCCAGCGACTATCGGCTCTCGGACCCAGCGGCTATCCGCTCTCGGACCCAGCGACTATCGGCTCTCGGACCCAGCGACTATCGGCTCAATGACCCAGCGACTATCGGCTCAATGACCCAGCGACTATCGGCTCTCGGACCCAGCGACTATCGGCTCTCGGACCCAGCGACTATCGGCTCTCGGACCCAGCGACTATCGGCTCTCGGACCCAGCGACTATCGGCTCAATGACACAGCGACTATCGGCTCTCGGACCCAGCGACTTTCGGCTCAATGACCCAGCGACTATCGGCTCAATGACCCAGCGACTATCGGCTCAATGACCCAGCGACTATCGGCTCTCGGACCCAGCGACTATCGGCTCTCGGACCCAGGGACTATCGGCTCACGGACCCAGCGACTATCGGCTCAATGACCCAGCGACTATCGGCTCAATGACCCAGCGACTATCGGCTCAATGACCCAGCGACTATCGGCTCTCGGACCCAGCGACTATCGGCTCACGGACCCAGCGACTATCGGCTCAATGACCCAGCGACTATCGGCTCAATGACCCAGCGACTATCGGCTCAATGACCCAGCGACTATCGGCTCAATGACCCAGCGACTATCGGCTCAATGACCCAGCGACTATCGGCTCAATGACCCAGCGACTATCGGCTCAATGACCCAGCGACTATCGGCTCAATGACCCAGCGACTATCGGCTCAATGACCCAGCGACTATCGGCTCAATGACCCAGCGACTATCGGCTCAATGACCCAGCGACTATCGGCTCTCGGACCCAGCGACTATCGGCTCTCGGACCCAGCGACTATCGGCTCAATGACCCAGCGACTATCGGCTCAATGACCCAGCGACTATCGGCTCAATGACCCAGCGACTATCGGCTCTCGGACCCAGCGACTATCGGCTCTCGGACCCAGCGACTATCGGCTCAATGACCCAGCGACTATCGGCTCTCGGACCCAGCGACTATCGGCTCAATGACCCAGCGACTATCGGCTCTCGGACCCAGCGACTATCGGCTCAATGACCCAGCGACTATCGGCTCAATGACCCAGCGACTATCGGCTCAATGACCCAGCGACTATCGGCTCAATGACCCAGCGACTATCGGCTCTCGGA
This sequence comes from Squalus acanthias, assembly GCA_030390025.1. Lineage (NCBI taxonomy): Eukaryota > Metazoa > Chordata > Chondrichthyes > Squaliformes > Squalidae > Squalus > Squalus acanthias. Next base: position 97,831 of record JASTWF010000922.1, read on the forward strand.
CCCAGCGACTATCGGCTCTCGGACCCAGCGACTATCGGCTCTCGGACCCAGCGACTATCGGCTCTCGGACCCAGCGACTATCGGCTCACGGACCCAGCGACTATCGGCTCACGGACCCAGCGACTATCGGCTCTCGGACCCAGCGACTATCGGCTCTCGGACCCAGCGACTATCGGCTCTCGGACCCAGCGACTATCGGCTCAATGACCCAGCGACTATCGGCTCTCGGACCCAGCGACTATCGGCTCACGGACCCAGCGACTATCGGCTCAATGACCCAGCGACTATCGGCTCTCGGACCCAGCGACTATCGGCTCTCGGACCCAGCGACTATCGGCTCTCGGACCCAGCGGACTATCGGCTCAATGACCCAGCGACTATCGGCTCAATGACCCAGCGATATCGGCTAAAGACCCAGCGACTATCGGCTCACTGACCCAGCGACTATCGGCTCTCGGACCCAGCGACTATCGGCTCTCGGACCCATCGACTATCGGCTCAATGACACAGCGACTATCGGCTCTCGGACACCAGCGACTTTGGCTCAATGACCCAGCGACTATCGGCTCAATGACCCAGCGACTATCGGCTCAATGACCCAGCGACTTATCGGCTCTCGGACCCAGCGGACTTTCGGCTCTCGGACCCAGGGACTATCGGCTCACGGACCCAGGGACTATCGGCTCAATGACCCAGCGACTATCGGCTCAATGACCCAGCGACTATCGGCTCAATGACCCAGCGACTTTCGGCTCTCGGACCCAGCGACTTTCGGCTCTCGGACCCAGGGACTATCGGCTCACTGACCCAGGGACTATCGGCTCAATGACCCAGCGACTATCGGCTCAATGACCCAGCGACTATCGGCTCAATGACCCAGCGACTATCGGCTCAATGACCCAGCGACTATCGGCTCAATGACCCAGCGACTATCGGCTCAATGACCCAGCGACTATCGGCTCAATGACCCAGCGACTATCGGCTCAATGACCCAGCGACTATCGGCTCAATGACCCAGCGACTATCGGCTCAATGACCCAGCGACTATCGGCTCAATCACCCAGCGACTATCGGCTCAATGACCCAGCGACTATCGGCTCAATGACCCAGCGACTATCGGCTCAATGACCCAGCGACTATCGGCTCAATGACCCAGCGACTATCGGCTCAATGACCCAGCGACTATCGGCTCAATGACCCAGCGACTATCGGCTCAATGACCCAGCGACTATCGGCTCTCGGACCCAGCGACTATCGGCTCTCGGACCCAGCGACTATCGGCTCAATGACCCAGCGACTATCGGCTCTCGGACCCAGCGACTATCGGCTCTCGGACCCAGCGACTATCGGCTCTCGGACCCAGCGAGTATCGGCTCAATGACCCAGCGACTATCGGCTCTCGGACTCAGCGACTATCGGCTCATTGACCCAGCGACTATCGGCTCTCGGACCCATCGACTATCGGCTCAATGACCCAGCGACTATCGGCTCAATGACCCAGCGACTATCGGCTCAATGACCCAGCGACTATCGACTCAATGACCCAGCGACTATCGGCTCTCGGACCCAGCGACTATCGGCTCTCGGACCCAGCGACTATCGGCTTCTCGGACCCAGCGACTTTAGGCTCTCGGACCCAGCGACTATCGGCTCACGGACCCAGCGACTATCGGCTCAATGACCCAGCGACTATCGGCTCTCGGACCCAGCGACTATCGGCTCACGGACCCAGCGACTATCGGCTCTCGGACCCAGCGACTATCGGCTCAATGACCCAGCGACTATCGGCTCAATGACCCAGAGACTATCGGCTCAATGGCCCAGCGACTTTCGGCTCAATGACCCAGCGACTATAGGCTCTCTGACCCAGCGACTTTCGGCTCAATGACCCAGCGACTTTCGGCTCTCGGTACCCAGCGACTATCGGCTCTCGGACACCGGCGACTATCGGCTCTCGGACACGGCGACTTTCGGCTCAATGACCCGCGACTATCGGCTCAATGACCCGGCGACTATCGGCTCAATGACCCAGCGACTATCGGCTCTCGGACCCAGCGACTATCGGCTCACGGACCCAGCGACTATCGGCTCAATGACCCAGCGACTATCGGCTCAATGACCCAGCGACTACGGCTCAATGACCCAGCGACTATCGGCTCAATGACCCAGCGACTATCGCTCTCGGACCCAGCGACTATCAGCTCAATGACCCAGCGACTATAGGCTCAATGACCCAGCGACTATCGGCTCAATGACCCAGCGACTATCGGCTCAATGACCCAGCGACTATCGGCTCAATGACCCAGCGACTATCGGCTCAATGACCCAGCGACTATCGGCTCAATGACCCAGCGACTATCGCTCAATGACCCAGCGACTATCGGCTCTCGTACCCAGCGACTATCGGCTCAATGACCCAGCGACATCGCTCTCGGACCCAGCGACTATCGGTCTCTCGGACCCATCGACTATCGGCTCAATGACACAGCGACTATCGGCTCTCGACCCAGCGACTATCGCTCATGACCCAGCGACTTTTCGGCTCAATGACCCAGCGACTATCGGCTCTCGGGACCCATCGACTTTAGGCTCTCGACCCAGCGACTATCGGCTCACGGACCCATCGACTATCGGCTCAATGACCCACGACTATCGGCTCAATGACCCAGCGACTAGCGCTCTCGGACCCAGCGACTATCGGCTCACGGACCCAGCGACTATCGGCTCACGGACCCAGCGACTATCGGCTCACGGACCCAGCGACTATCGGCTCACGGACCCAGCGACTATCGCTCACGGACCCAGCGACTATCGGCTCAAATGACCCAGCGACTATCGGCTCAATGACCCAGCGACTATCGGCTCAATGACCCAGCCACTATCGGCTCTCGGACCCAGCGACTATCGGCTCAATGACCCAGCGACTATCGGTTCACGGACCCAGCGACTATCGGCTCAATGATCCAGCGACTATCGGCTCAATGACCCAGCGACTATCGGCTCTCGGACCCAGCGACTATCTGCTCAATGACCCAGCGACTAACGGCTCAATGACCCAGCGACTATCGGCTCAATGACCCAGCCACTATCGGCTCTCGGACCCAGCGACTTTAGGCTCTCGGACCCAGCGACTATCGGCTCACGGACCCAGCGACTATCGGCTCTCGGACCCAGCGACTATCGGCTCACGGACCCAGCGACTATCGCTCTCGGACCCAGCGACTATCGGCTCTCGGACCCAGCGACTATCGGCTCTCGGACCCAGCGACTATCGGCTAACGGACCCAGCGACTATCGGCTCAATGACCCAGCGACTATCGGCTCAATGACCCAGCGACTATCGGCTCTCGGACCCAGCGACTATCTGCTCTCGGACCCAGCGACTATCGGCTCACTGACCCAGCGACTAGCTCTCAAGACACAGCGACTATCGAGCTCAAGACCCAGCGACTATCGGCTCTAGGGACCCAGCGACTATCGGCTCTCGGACCCAGCGACTATCGGGGGCTCATCGGACCCAGCGACTATCGGCTCTAGGACCCAGCGACTATCGGCTCACGGACCCAGCGACTATCGGCTCACTGACACCAGCGACTATCGGCTCAATTGACCCGAGCGACTATCTGTCTCAATGACCCAGCGACTATCAGACCCAAGCCTTCATTGACCCCCAGCTGACTATCGGCTCTCGGACCCATGCGACTATCGGCTCTATGACCCAGCGACTATCGGCTCTCGGACCCAGCGGACTATCGGCTCTCGCGACCCAGCGACTATCGGCTCAATGACCCAGCGACTATCGCTCTCGGACCCAGCGACTATCGGCTCACGGACCCAGCGACTATCGGCTCAATGACCAGCGACTATCGGCTCAATGACCCAGCGACTATCTGCTCTCAGACCCAGCGACTATCGGCTCAATGACCCAGCGACTATCGGCTCTCGGACCCAGCGACTATCGGCTCTCGGACCCAGCGACTATCGGCTCAATGACCCAGCGACTATCGGCTCTCGGACCCAGCGACTATCGGCTCAATGACCCAGCGACTATCGGCTCAATGACCCAGCGACTATCTGCTCTCAGACCCAGCGACTATCGGCTCAATGACCCAGCGACTATCGGCTCTCAGACCCAGCGACTATCGGCTCTCGGACCCAGCGACTATCGGCTCAATGACCCAGCGACTATCGGCTCTCGGACCCAGCGACTATCGGCTCAATGACCCAGCGACTATCGGCTCAATGACCCAGCGACTATTGGCTCTCGGACCCAGCGGCTATCCGCTCTCGGACCCAGCGACTATCGGCTCTCGGACCCAGCGACTATCGGCTCAATGACCCAGCGACTATCGGCTCAATGACCCAGCGACTATCGGCTCAATGACCCAGCGACTATCGGCTCAATGACCCAGCGACTATCGGCTCAATGACCCAGCGACTATCGGCTCAATGACCCAGCGACTATCGGCTCAATGACCCAGCGACTATCGGCTCTCGGACCCAGCGACTATCGGCTCAATGACCCAGCGACTATCGGCTCACGGACCCAGCGACTATCGGCTCAATGACCCAGCGACTATCGGCTCTCGGACCCAGCGACTATCCGCTCTCGGACCCAGCGACTATCGGCTCTCGGACCCAGCGACTATCGGCTCAATGACCCAGCGACTATCGGCTCAATGACCCAGCGACTATCGGCTCAATGACCCAGCGACTATCGGCTCTCGGACCCAGCGACTATCGGCTCTCGGACCCAGCGACTATCGGCTCTCGGACCCATCGACTATCGGCTCAATGACACAGCGACTATCGGCTCTCGGACCCAGCGACTTTCGGCTCAATGACCCAGCGACTATCGGCTCAATGACCCAGCGACTATCGGCTCAATGACCCAGCGACTATCGGCTCTAGGACCCAGCGACTATCGGCTCTCGGACCCAGCGACTATCGGCTCACGGACCCAGCGACTATCGGCTCAATGACCCAGCGACTATCGGCTCAATGACCCAGCGACTATCGGCTCAATGACCCAGCGACTATCGGCTCTCGGACCCAGCGACTATCGGCTCTCGGACCCAGCGACTATCGGCTCAATGACCCAGCGACTATCGGCTCAATGACCCAGCGACTATCGGCTCAATGACCCAGCGACTATCGGCTCAATGACCCAGCGACTATCGGCTCAATGACCCAGCGACTATCGGCTCACTGACCCAGCGACTATCGGCTCAATGACCCAGCGACTATCGGCTCAATGACCCAGCGACTATCGGCTCTCGGACCCAGCGACTATCGGCTCAATGACCCAGCGACTATCGGCTCTCGGACCCAGCGGACTATCGGCTCAATGGACCAGCGACTATCGGCTCAATGACACAGCGACTATCGGCTCTCGGACCCAGCGACTATCGGCTCAATGACCCAGCGACTTTCGGCTCAATGACCCAGCGACTATCGGCTCTCGGACCCAGCGACTTTCGGCTCTCGGACCCAGCGACTATCGGCTCACGGACCCAGCGACTATCGGCTCAATGACCCAGCGACTATCGGCTCAATGACCCAGCGACTATCGGCTCTCGACCCAGCGACTATCGGCTCACGGACCCAGCGACTATCGGCTCACGGACCCAGCGACTATCGGCTCTCGGACCCAGCGACTATCGGCTCACGGACCCAGCGACTATCGGCTCACGGACCCAGCGACTATCGGCTCACGGACCCAGCGACTATCGGCTCACGGACCCAGCGACTATCGGCTCACGGACCCAGCGACTATCGGCTCACGGACCCAGCGACTATCGGCTCTCGGACCCAGCGACTATCGGCTCTCGGACCCAGCGACTATCGGCTCTCGGACCCAGCGACTATCGGCTAACGGACCCAGCGACTATCGGCTCAATGACCCAGCGACTATCGGCTCAATGACCCAGCGACTATCGGCTCTCGGACCCAGCGACTATCGGCTCTCGGACCCAGCGACTATCGGCTCAATGACCCAGCGACTATCGGCTCTCAGACCCAGCGACTATCGGCTCAATGACCCAGCGACTATCGGCTCTCGGACCCAGCGACTATCGGCTCTCGGACCCAGCGACTATCGGCTCAATGACCCAGCGACTATCGGCTCTCGGACCCAGCGACTATCGGCTCACGGACCCAGCGACTATCGGCTCAATGACCCAGCGACTATCGGCTCAATGACCCAGCGACTATCTGCTCTCAGACCCAGCGACTATCGGCTCAATGACCCAGCGACTATCGGCTCTCGGACCCAGCGACTATCGGCTCAATGACCCAGCGACTATCGGCTCTCGGACCCAGCGACTATCGGCTCTCGGACCCAGCGACTATCGGCTCAATGACCCAGCGACTATCGGCTCTAGGACCCAGCGACTATCGGCTCACGGACCCACGACTATCGGCTCAATGACCCAGCGACTATCGGCTCAATGACCCAGCGACTATCGGCTCTCTGACCAGCGACTATCGGCTCAATGACCCAGCGACTATCGGCTCACGGACCCAGCGACTATCGGCTCTCGGACCCAGCGACTATCGGCTCAATGACCCAGCGACTATCGGCTCCTGACCCAGCGACTATCGGCTCTCATGACCCAGCGACTATCGGCTCACTGACCCAGCGACTATCGGCTCTAGGACCCAGCGACTATCGGCTCAATGACCCAGCGACTATCGGCTCTCTGACCAGCGACTATCGGCTCTCGGAACCAGGGACTATCGGCTCAATGACCCAGCGACTATCGGCTCTCTGGACCAGCGACTATCGGCTCAATGACCCAGCGACTATCGGCTCAATGACCCAGCGACTATCGGCTCTCGGACCCAGCGACTATCCGGCTCTCGGACCCAGCGACTATCGGCTCTCGGACCCAGCGACTATCGGCTCAATGACCCAGCGACTATCGGCTCAATGACCCAGCGACTATCGGCTCAATGACCCAGCGACTATCGGCTCAATGACCCAGCGACTATCGGCTCAATGACCCAGCGACTATCGGCTCAATGACCCAGCGACTATCGGCTCAATGACCCAGCGACTATCGGCTCTCGGACCCAGCGACTATCGGCTCAATGACCCAGCGACTATCGGCTCACGGACCCAGCGACTATCGGCTCAATGACCCAGCGACTATCGGCTCTCGGACCCAGCGGCTATCGGCTCTCGGACCCAGCGACTATCGGCTCTCGGACCCAGCGACTATCGGCTCAATGACCCAGCGACTATCGGCTCAATGACCCAGCGACTATCGGCTCAATGACCCAGCGACTATCGGCTCTCGGACCCAGCGACTATCGGCTCTCGGACCCAGCGACTATCGGCTCTCGGACCCATCGACTATCGGCTCAAGACCCAGCGACTATCGGCTCTCGGACCCCAGCGACTATCGGCTCACTGACCCAGCGACTATCGGCTCAATGACCAGCGACTATCGGCTCAATGACCCAGCGACTATCGGCTCACGGACCCAGCGACTATCGGCTCAATGACCCAGCGACTATCGCTCAATGACCCAGCGACTATCGGCTCAATCGACCCAGCGACTATCGGCTCAATGACCCAGCGACTATCGGCTCACGGACCCAGCGACTATCGGCTCAATCGACCCAGCGACTATCGGCTCAATGACCCAGCGACTATCGGCTCATCGACCCAGCGACTATCGGCTCACGGACCCAGCGACTATCGGCTCAATCACCCAGCGACTATCTGCTCAATGACCCAGCGACTATCGGCTCATCGACCCAGCGACTATCGGCTCACGACCCAGCGACTATCGGCTCATCGGACCCAGCGACTATCGGCTCAATGACCCAGCGACTATCGGCTCAATCACCCAGCGACTATCGGCTCAATGACCCAGCGACTATCGGCTCAATGACCCAGCGACTATCGGCTCAATGACCCAGCGACTATCGGCTCAATGACCCAGCGACTATCGGCTCAATGACCCAGCGACTATCGGCTCAATGACCCAGCGACTATCGGCTCAATGACCCAGCGACTATCGGCTCAATGACCCAGCGACTATCGGCTCAATGACCCAGCGACTATCGGCTCAATGACCCAGCGACTATCGGCTCAATGACCCAGCGACTATCGGCTCTCGGACCCAGCGACTATCGGCTCTCGGACCCAGCGACTATCGGCTCAATGACCCAGCGACTATCGGCTCAATGACCCAGCGACTATCGGCTCAATGACCCAGCGACTATCGGCTCTCGGACCCAGCGACTATCGGCTCTCGGACCCAGCGACTATCGGCTCAATGACCCAGCGACTATCGGCTCTCGGACTCAGCGACTATCGGCTCATTGACCCAGCGACTATCGGCTCTCGGACCCATCGACTATCGCTCAATGACCCAGCGACTATCGGCTCAATGACCCAGCGACTATCGCTCATGACCCAGCGACTATCGACTCATGACCCAGCGACTATCGGCTCTCGGACCCAGCGACTATCGGCTCTCGGACCCAGCGACTATCGGCTCTCGGACCCAGCGACTTAGGCTATCGGAGCCCAGCGACATCGGCTCACGGAGCCCCAGCGACAATCGGCTTCAATGACCAGCGTACTATCGGCTCTCGGACCCAGCGACTATCGGCTCACGGACACCAGCGACTATCGGCTCTAAGGACCCAGCGCACTATCGGCTCATGACCCAGCTACATCGGCTTCATTGACCCAGCGACTATCGGCTCAATGGGCCATCGACTTTCGGCTCAATGACCCAGCGACTATAGGCGTCTCGGACCCAGCGGACTTTCGGCTCATGACCCAGGCGACCTTTCGGCTCTCGGACCCAGCGACTATCGCTCTCAGGACCCCGCGACTATCGGCTCTCGTACACGGCGACTTTCTGGCTCAATGACCCGGCGACTATCGGCTCAATGACCCAGCGACTATCGGCTCAATGACCCGGCGACTATCGGCTCTCGGACCCAGCGACTTTCGGCTCTCGGACCCAGCGACTATCGGCTCACGGACCCAGCGACTATCGGCTCAATGACCCAGCGACTATCGGCTCAATGACCCAGCGACTATCGGCTCTCGGACCCAGCGACTATCGGCTCAATGACCCAGCGACTATCGGCTCAATGACCCAGCGACTATCGGCTCAATGACCCAGCGACTATCGGCTCAATGACCCAGCGACTATCGGCTCAATGACCCAGCGACTATCGGCTCAATGACCCAGCGACTATCGGCTCAATGACCCAGCGACTATCGGCTCTCGGACCCAGCGACTATCGGCTCAATGACCCAGCGACTATCGGCTCAATGACCCAGCGACTATCGGCTCTCGGACCCAGCGACTATCGGCTCAATGACCCAGCGACTATCGGCTCTCGGACCCAGCGACTATCGGCTCTCGGACCCATCGACTATCGGCTCAATGACACAGCGACTATCGGCTCTCGGACCCAGCGACTATCGGCTCAATGACCCAGCGACTTTCGGCTCAATGACCCAGCGACTATCGGCTCTCGGACCCATCGACTTTAGGCTCTCGGACCCAGCGACTATCGGCTCACGGACCCAGCGACTATCGGCTCAATGACCCAGCGACTATCGGCTCAATGACCCAGCGACTATCGGCTCTCGGACCCAGCGACTATCGGCTCACGGACCCAGCGACTATCGGCTCACGGACCCAGCGACTATCGGCTCACGGACCCAGCGACTATCGGCTCACGGACCCAGCGACTATCGGCTCACGGACCCAGCGACTATCGGCTCAATGACCCAGCGACTATCGGCTCAATGACCCAGCGACTATCGGCTCAATGACCCAGCCACTATCGGCTCTCGGACCCAGCGACTATCGGCTCAATGACCCAGCGACTATCGGTTCACGGACCCAGCGACTATCGGCTCAATGATCCAGCGACTATCGGCTCAATGACCCAGCGACTATCGGCTCTCGGACCCAGCGACTATCTGCTCAATGACCCAGCGACTATCGGCTCAATGACCCAGCGACTATCGGCTCAATGACCCAGCCACTATCGGCTCTCGGACCCAGCGACTTTAGGCTCTCGGACCCAGCGACTATCGGCTCACGGACCCAGCGACTATCGGCTCTCGGACCCAGCGACTATCGGCTCACGGACCCAGCGACTATCGGCTCTCGGACCCAGCGACTATCGGCTCTCGGACCCAGCGACTATCGGCTCACGGACCCAGCGACTATCGGCTCAATGACCCAGCGACTATCGGCTCAATGACCCAGCGACTATCGGCTCTCGGACCCAGCGACTATCGGCTCTCGGACCCAGCGACTATCGGCTCACGGACCCAGCGACTATCGGCTCTCGGACCCAGCGACTATCGGCTCACGGACCCAGCGACTATCGGCTCTCGGACCCAGCGACTATCGGCTCTCGGACCCAGCGACTATCGGCTCAATGACCCAGCGACTATCGGCTCAATGACCCATCGACTATCGGCTCAATGACCCAGCGACTATCGGCTCAATGACCCAGCGACTTTGAGCTCTCGGACCCAGCGCTATCGGCTCACGGACCCAGCGACTATCGGCTCACGGACCCAGCGACTATCGGCTCTAAGACCGCAGCGACTATCGGCTCAATGACCCAGCGACTATCGCTCACAGACCCAGCGACTATCGGCTCACTGAGCCCAGGCGACTATCGGCTCAATGACCCAGCGACTATCGGCTCACTGACCCAGCGACTATCGCTCACTGACCCAGCGACTATCGGCTCAATGACCCAGCGACTATCGGCTCTATGACCCAGCTGACTATCGGCTCTCAGACCCAGCGACTATCGGCTTCAATGACCCAGCGATCTATCGGCTCTCGGACCCAGCGGACTATCGGCTCAATGACCCAGCGACTATCGGCTCTCGGACCCAGCGACTATCGGCTCTCGGACCCAGCGACTATCGGCTCAATGACCCAGCGACTATCGGCTCTCGGACCCAGCGACTATCGGCTCACGGACCCAGCGACTATCGGCTCAATGACCCAGCGACTATCGGCTCAATGACCCAGCGACTATCGGCTCTCAGACCCAGCGACTATCGGCTCAATGACCCAGCGACTATCGGCTCTCGGACCCAGCGACTATCGGCTCTCGGACCCAGCGACTATCGGCTCAATGACCCAGCGACTATCGGCTCTCGGACCCAGCGACTATCGGCTCACGGACCCAGCGACTATCGGCTCAATGACCCAGCGACTATCGGCTCAATGACCCAGCGACTATCGGCTCTCGGACCCAGCGGCTATCCGCTCTCGGACCCAGCGACTATCGGCTCTCGGACCCAGCGACTATCGGCTCAATGACCCAGCGACTATCGGCTCAATGACCCAGCGACTATCGGCTCAATGACCCAGCGACTATCGGCTCTCGGACCCAGCGACTATCGGCTCAATGACCCAGCGACTATCGGCTCAATGACCCAGCGACTATCGGCTCAATGACCCAGCGACTATCGGCTCAATGACCCAGCGACTATCGGCTCAATGACCCAGCGACTATCGGCTCAATGACCCAGCGACTATCGGCTCAATGACCCAGCGACTATCGGCTCAATGACCCAGCGACTATCGGCTCAATGACCCAGCGACTATCGGCTCAATACCCAGCGACTATCGGCTCAATGACCCAGCGACTATCGGCTCAATGACCCAGCGACTATCGGCTCTCGGACCCAGCGACTATCGGCTCTCGGACCCAGCGACTATCGGCTCAATGACCCAGCGACTATCGGCTCAATGACCCAGCGACTATCGGCTCTCGGACCCAGCGACTATCGGCTCTCGGACCCAGCGACTATCGGCTCAATGACCCAGCGACTATCGGCTCTCGGACTCAGCGACTATCGGCTCATTGACCCAGCGACTATCGGCTCTCGGACCCAGCGACTATCGGCTCAATGACCCAGCGACTATCGGCTCAATGACCCAGCGACTATCGGCTCAATGACCCAGCGACTATCGGCTCAATGACCCAGCGACTATCGGCTCTCGGACCCAGCGACTATCGGCTCTCGGACCCAGCGACTATCGGCTCTCGGACCCAGCGACTTTCGGCTCTCGGACCCAGCGACTATCGGCTCACGGACCCAGCGACTATCGGCTCAATGACCCAGCGACTATCGGCTCTCGGACCCAGCGACTATCGGCTCAATGACCCAGCGACTATCGGCTCTCGGACCCAGCGACTATCGGCTCAATGACCCAGCGACTATCGGCTCAATGACCCAGCGACTATCGGCTCAATGACCCAGCGACTTTCGGCTCTCGGACCCAGCGACTTTCGGCTCTCGGACCCAGCGACTATCGGCTCACGGACCCAGCGACTATCGGCTCAATGACCCAGCGACTATCGGCTCAATGACCCAGCGACTATCGGCTCAATGACCCAGCGACTATCGGCTCTCGGACCCAGCGACTATCGGCTCTCGGACCCAGCGACTATCGGCTCACGGACCCAGCGACTATCGGCTCAATGACCCAGCGACTATCGGCTCAATGACCCAGCGACTATCGGCTCAATGACCCAGCGACTATCGGCTCAATGACCCAGCGACTATCGGCTCAATGACCCAGCGACTATCGGCTCAATGACCCAGCGACTATCGGCTCAATGACCCAGCGACTATCGGCTCAATGACCCAGCGACTATCGGCTCAATGACCCAGCGACTATCGGCTCAATGACCCAGCGACTATCGGCTCAATGACCCAGCGACTATCGGCTCAATGACCCAGCGACTATCGGCTCAATGACCCAGCGACTATCGGCTCAATGACCCAGCGACTATCGGCTCAATGACCCAGCGACTATCGGCTCAATGACCCAGCGACTATCGGCTCAATGACCCAGCGACTATCGGCTCAATGACCCAGCGACTATCGGCTCAATGACCCAGCGACTATCGGCTCAATGACCCAGCGACTATCGGCTCTCGGACCCAGCGACTATCGGCTCAATGACCCAGCGACTATCGGCTCAATGACCCAGCGACTATCGGCTCAATGACCCAGCGACTATCGGCTCAATGACCCAGCGACTATCGGCTCTCGGACCCAGCGACTATCGGCTCTCGGACCCAGCGACTATCGGCTCAATGACCCAGCGACTATCGGCTCTCGGACCCAGCGACTATCGGCTCATTGACCCAGCGACTATCGGCTCTCGGACCCAGCGACTATCGGCTCAATGACCCAGCGACTATCGGCTCAATGACCCAGCGACTATCGGCTCAATGACCCAGCGACTATCGGCTCAATGACCCAGCGACTATCGGCTCTCGGACCCAGCGACTATCGGCTCTCGGACCCAGCGACTATCGGCTCACGGACCCAGCGACTATCGGCTCAATGACCCAGCGACTATCGGCTCTCGGACCCAGCGACTATCGGCTCACGGACCCAGCGACTATCGGCTCTCGGACCCAGCGACTATCGGCTCAATGACCCAGCGACTATCGGCTCAATGACCCAGCGACTATCGGCTCAATGGCCCAGCGACTATCGGCTCAATGACCCAGCGACTATCGGCTCTCGGACCCAGCGACTTTCGGCTCAATGACCCAGCGACTATCGGCTCTCGGACCCAGCGACTATCGGCTCTCGGACCCAGCGACTATCGGCTCTCGGACCCAGCGACTATCGGCTCAATGACCCAGCGACTATCGGCTCAATGACCCAGCGACTATCGGCTCTCGGACCCAGCGACTATCGGCTCTCGGACCCAGCGACTATCGGCTCACGGACCCAGCGACTATCGGCTCAATGACCCAGCGACTATCGGCTCAATGACCCAGCGACTATCGGCTCAATGACCCAGCGACTATCGGCTCAATGACCCAGCGACTATCGGCTCTCGGACCCAGCGACTATCGGCTCAATGACCCAGCGACTATCGGCTCAATGACCCAGCGACTATCGGCTCAATGACCCAGCGACTATCGGCTCAATGACCCAGCGACTATCGGCTCAATGACCCAGCGACTATCGGCTCAATGACCCAGCGACTATCGGCTCAATGACCCAGCGACTATCGGCTCTCGGACCCAGCGACTATCGGCTCAATGACCCAGCGACTATCGGCTCAATGACCCAGCGACTATCGGCTCTCGGACCCAGCGACTATCGGCTCAATGACCCAGCGACTATCGGCTCTCGGACCCAGCGACTATCGGCTCTCGGACCCATCGACTATCGGCTCAATGACACAGCGACTATCGGCTCTCGGACCCAGCGACTATCGGCTCAATGACCCAGCGACTTTCGGCTCAATGACCCAGCGACTATCGTACTCGGACCCATCGACTTTCGGCTCTCGGACCCAGCGACTATCGGCTCACGGACCCAGCGACTATCGGCTCAATGACCCAGCGACTATCGGCTCAATGACCCAGCGACTATCGGCTCTCGGACCCAGCGACTATCGGCTCACGGACCCAGCGACTATCGGCTCACGGACCCAGCGACTATCGGCTCACGGACCCAGCGACTATCGGCTCACGGACCCAGCGACTATCGGCTCACGGACCCAGCGACTATCGGCTCAATGACCCAGCGACTATCGGCTCAATGACCCAGCGACTATCGGCTCAATGACCCAGCGACTATCGGCTCTCGGACCCAGCGACTATCGGCTCAATGACCCAGCGACTATCGGTTCACGGACCCAGCGACTATCGGCTCAATGACCCAGCGACTATCGGCTCAATGACCCAGCGACTATCGGCTCTCGGACCCAGCGACTATCGGCTCAATGACCCAGCGACTATCGGCTCAATGACCCAGCGACTATCGGCTCAATGACCCAGCGACTATCGGCTCTCGGACCCAGCGACTTTCGGCTCTCGGACCCAGCGACTATCGGCTCACGGACCCAGCGACTATCGGCTCTCGGACCCAGCGACTATCGGCTCACGGACCCAGCGACTATCGGCTCTCGGACCCAGCGACTATCGGCTCTCGGACCCAGCGACTATCGGCTCACGGACCCAGCGACTATCGGCTCAATGACCCAGCGACTATCGGCTCAATGACCCAGCGACTATCGGCTCTCGGACCCAGCGACTATCGGCTCTCGGACCCAGCGACTATCGGCTCACGGACCCAGCGACTATCGGCTCTCGGACCCAGCGACTATCGGCTCACGGACCCAGCGACTATCGGCTCTCGGACCCAGCGACTATCGGCTCTCGGACCCAGCGACTATCGGCTAACGGACCCAGCGACTATAGGCTCAATGACCCAGCGACTATCGGCTCAATGACCCAGCGACTATCGGCTCTCGGACCCAGCGACTATCGGCTCTCGGACCCAGCGACTATCGGCTCACGGACCCAGCGACTATCGGCTCAATGACCCAGCGACTATCTGCTCTCAGACCCAGCGACTATCGGCTCAATGACCCAGCGACTATCGGCTCTCGGACCCAGCGACTATCGGCTCTCGGACCCAGCGACTATCGGCTCAATGACCCAGCGACTACGGCTCTCGACCCAGCGACTATCGGCTCACGGACCCAGCGACTATCAGCTCAATGACCCAGCGACTATCGGCTCAATGACCCAGCGACTATCTGCTCTCAGACCCAGCGACTCTCGGCTCAATGACCCAGCGACTATCGGCTCTCGGACCCAGCGACTATCGGCTCAATGACCCAGCGACTATCGGCTCTCGGACCCAGCGACTATCGGCTCTCGGACCCAGCGACTATCGGCTCAATGACCCAGCGACTATCGGCTCTCGACCCAGCGACTATCGGCTCACGGACCCAGCGACTATCGGGCTCAATGACCCAGCGACTATCGGCTCAATGACCCAGCGACTATCTGCTCTCAGACCCAGCGACTATCGGCTCAATGACCCATCGACTATCGGCTCTCGGACCAGCGGAGGACTATCGGCTCTCGGACCCAGCGACGATCGCTCAATGACCCAGCGACTATCGGCTCTCGGACCCAGCGACTATCGGCTCACGGAACCCAGCGACTATCGGCTCAATGACCCAGCGACTATCGGCTCAATGACCCAGCGACTATTGGCTCTCGGACCCCAGCGGCATCCGCTCCTCGGACCCAGCGACTATCGCTGCTCGGACCCAGCGACTATCGGCTCAATGACCCAGCGACTATCGGCTCAATGACCCAGCGACTATCGGCTCAAATGACCCAGCGACTATCGGCTCAATGACCCAGCGACTATCGGCTCAATGACCCAGCGACTATCGCTCAATGACCCAGCGACTATCGCTCAATGACCAGCGACTATCGCTCAATGACCCAGCGACTATCGCTCAATTACCCAGCGACTATCGGCTCAATGACCCAGCGACTATCGCTCATGACCCAGCGACTATCGGCTCAATGACCCAGCGACTATCGGCTCAATGACCCAGCGACTATCGCTCTCGGACCCAGCGACTATCGGCTCTCGGACACAGCGACTATCGGCTCAATGACCCAGCGACTATCGGGCTCAATGACCCAGCGACTATTGGCTCAATGACCCAGCGACTATCGGCTCTCGGACCCAGCGACTATCGGCTCTCGGACCCAGCGAGTATCGGCTCAATGACCCAGCGACTATCGGCTCTCGACTCAGCGACTATCGGCCTCATTGACCCAGCGACTATCGGCTCTCGGACCCATCGACTATCGGCTCAATGACCCAGCGACTATCGGCTCAATGACCCAGCGACTATCGGCTCATGACCCAGCGACTATCGACTCAATGACCCAGCGACTATCGGCTCTCGGACCCAGAGCGACTATCGGCTCTCGGACCCAGCGACTATCGGCTCTCGGACCCAGCGACTTTAGGCTCTCGGACCCAGCGACTATCGCTCACGGACCCAGCGACTATCGGCTCAATGACCCACGTCTATCGGCTCTCGGACCCAGCGACTATCGGCTCACGGACCCAGCGACTATCGGCTCTCGGACCCAGCGACTATCGCTCAATGACCCAGCGACTATCGGCTCAATGACCAGCGATAGGCGCTCAATGGACCAGCGACTTTCGGCTCAATGACCCAGCGACTATAGGCTCTCGGACCCAGCCGACTTTCGGCTCAATGACCCAGCGACTTTCGGCTCTCGGACCCAGCGACTATCGGCTCTCGACCCGGCGACTATCGCTCTCGGACAACGGCGACTTTCGGCTCAATGAACCCGGCGACTATCGGCTCAATGACCCGGCGACTATCGGCTCAATGACCCGGCGACTATCGGCTCTCGGACCCAGCGACTTTCGGCTCTCGACCCATCGACTATCGGCTCACGGACCAGCGACTATCGGCTCAATGAACCCAGCGACTATCGGCTCAATGACCCAGCGACTATCGCTCAATGACCCAGCGACTATCGGCTCAATGACTCCAGCGACTATCGGCTCTAGGACCCAGCGACTATCAGGCTCAATGACCCAGCGACTATAGGCTCAATGACCCAGCGACTATCGGCTCAATGACCCAGCGACTATCGGCTCTCGGGACCCAGCGACTTCGGCTCAATGACCCAGCGATCTGTCGCTCAATGACCCAGCGACTATTCGGCTCTCGGACCCAGCGACTATCGGCTCAATGACCCAGGCGACGATCGGCTGCTCGGACTCCAGGCGACTATCGGCTCTCGGACCATCGACTATCGTCTCAATGACACAGGCGACTATCGGCCTCAGGACCAGCGACTTATCGGCTCAATGACTCCAGCGAGCTTTCGGCTTCAATGACCCAGCGACTATCGGCTCTCGGATCCCATCGACTTTAGGCTCTCGGAACCCAGAGCGACTATCGGCTCACGGACCCAGCGACTATCGGCTCAATGACTGCCAGCGACTATCGGCTCAATGACCAGCGACTAACGGCTCTCGGACCCAGCGACTATCGGCTCACGGACCCAGCGACTATCGGCTCACGGACCCAGCGACTATCGGCTCACGGACCCAGCGACTATCGGCTCACGGACCCAGCGACTATCGGCTCACGGACCCAGCGACTATCGGCTCAATGACCCAGCGACTATCGGCTCAATGACCCAGCGACTATCGGCTCAATGACCCAGCCACTATCGGCTCTCGGACCAGCGACTATCGGCTCAATGACCCAGCGACTATCGGTTCACGGACCCCAGCGACTATCGGCTCAATGATCCAGCGACTATCGGCTCAATGACCCAGCGACTATCGGCTCTCGGACCCAGCGACTATCTGCTCAATGACCCCAGCGACTAACGGCTCAATGACCCAGCGACTATCGGCTCAATGACCCAGCCACTATCGGCTCTCGGACCCAGCGACTTTAGGCTCTCGGACCCAGCGACTATCGGCTCACGGACCCAGCGACTATCGGCTCTCGGACCCAGCGACTATCGGCTCACGGACCCAGCGACTATCGGCCTCGGACCCAGCGACTATCGGCTCTCGGACCCAGCCGACTATCGGCTCACGGACCCAGCGACTATCGGCTCAATGAACCCAGCGACTATGGCTCAATGACCAGCGTCTTTCGGCTCTCGGACCCAGCGACTTTAGGCTCTCGGACCAGGTGACTATCGGTCACGACCCAGCGACTATCGGCTCTCGGGACCAGAGACTATCGGCTCACGGACCAGCGTCTATCGGCTCTCGGACCCAGCGACTATCGGCTCTCGGACCCAGCGACTATCGGCTAACGGACCAGCGACTATCAGGCTCAATGACCCAGCGACTATCGGCTCAATGACCCAGCGACTATCGGCTCTCGGGACGTCCAGCGACTATCGGGCTCTCGGACCCAGCGGACTATCGGCTCAAGGACCCAGCGACTATCGCTCAATGACCCAGCGACAATCTGCTCTCAGACCCAGCGACTATCGGCTCAATGGACCCAGCGACTATCGGCTCTCGGACCCAGCGGACTATCGGCTCTCGGACCCAGCGACTATCGGCTCAATGACCAGCGACTATCGCTCTCGGACCCAGCGACTATCGGCTCACGGACCCAGCGACTATCGGCTCACGACCCAGCGACTATCGCTCTCATGACCCAGCGACTATCGGCTCTAGACCAGCGACTATCGGCTCAATGACCCAGCGACTATCGGCTCTCGACCCAGCGACTATCGGCTCAATGACCCAGCGACTATCGGCTCTCGGACCAGCGACTATCGGCTCATCTGACCCAGCGACTATCGGCTCAAGGACCAGCGACTATCGGCTCTCGGACCCAGCGACTATCGGCTCACGGACCCAGCGACTATCGGCTCAAGACCCAGCGACTATCGGCTCAATGACCCAGCGACTATCTGCTCTCGGACCCAGCGACTATCGGCTCTCGGACCCAGCGACTATCGGCTCACGGACCCAGCGACTATCGGCTCAAGGACCCAGCGACTATCGGCTCAATGACCCAGCGACTATCGGCTCAATGACCCAGCGACTATCGGCTCAATGACCCAGCGACTATCGGCTCAATGACCCAGCGACTATCGGCTCAATGACCCAGCGACTATCGGCTCAATGACCCAGCGACTATCGGCTCAATGACCCAGCGACTATCGGCTCAATGACCCAGCGACTATCGGCTCAATGACCCAGCGACTATCGGCTCAATGACCCAGCGACTATCGGCTCAATGACCCAGCGACTATCGGCTCAATGACCCAGCGACTATCGGCTCAATGACCCAGCGACTATCGGCTCAATGACCCAGCGACTATCGGCTCAATGACCCAGCGACTATCGGCTCAATGACCCAGCGACTATCGGCTCAATGACCCAGCGACTATCGGCTCAATGACCCAGCGACTATCGGCTCAATGACCCAGCGACTATCGGCTCAATGACCCAGCGACTATCGGCTCAATGACCCAGCGACTATCGGCTCAATGACCCATGCGACTATCGGCTTCACCAGCGACTATCGGCACCGGACCAGCGAACATCGGCTCAATGACCCATCGACGATCGGCTCTCGACCATCGACTATCGCTCATGACACAGCGACTATCGGCCTCTCGGACCCTGCGACCTTTTCGCTCAAATGCCACCAGCGACTATCGGCTCAATGACCCAGCGACTATCCGCTCTCGGACCCAGCGGACTATCGGGCTTCTCGGACCCAGCGACTATCTGGCTCTCGGACCCAGCGACTATCGGCTCTCGGACCCAGCGACTAGCAGGCTCAATGGACCAGCGACTATCGGCTCAATGACACCAGCGACTATCGGGGCTCAATGACCCAGCGACTATCGCCTCACTGACCCAGCGACTATCGGCTCTCGGACCCAGCGACTATCTGGCTCAATGACCCAGCGATCTATCGGCTCAATCACCCAGCGACTATCGGCTTCAATGAGCCCAGCGACTATCGGCTCAATGACCCAGCGACTATTGGCTCAATTGACGCCAGCGACTATCGGCTCAATGACCCAGCGTCTATCTGGCTCAATGACCCAGCGACTATCGGCTCAATGACCCAGCGACTATCGGCTCTCGGACCCAGCGACTATCGGCTCTCGGACCCAGCGACTATCGGCTCAATGACCCAGCGACGATCGGCTCAATGACCCAGCGACTATCGGCTCAATGACCCAGCGACTATCGGCTCAATGACCCAGCGACTATCGGCTCAATGACCCAGCGACTATCGGCTCTCGGACCCAGCGACTATCGGCTCAATGACCCAGCGACTATCGGCTCAATGACCCAGCGACTATCGGCTCACGGACCCAGCGACTATCGGCTCAATGACCCAGCGACTATCGGCTCACGGACCCAGCGACTATCGGCTCACGGACCCAGCGACTATCGGCTCAATGACCCAGCGACTATCGGCTCAATGACCCAGCGACTATCGGCTCAATGACCCAGCCACTATCGGCTCTCGGACCCAGCGACTATCGGCTCTCGGACCCAGCGACTTTCGGCTCTCGGACCCAGCGACTATCGGCTCACGGACCCAGCGACTATCGGCTCAATGACCCAGCGACTATCGGCTCAATGATCCAGCGACTATCGGCTCTTGGACCCAGCGACTATCGGCTCAATGACCCAGCGACTATCGGCTCACGGACCCAGCGACTATCGGCTCTCGGACCCAGCGACTATCGGCTCAATGACCCAGCGACTATCGGCTCTCGGACCCAGCGACTATCGGCTCAATGACCCAGCGACTATCGGCTCAATGACCCAGCGACTATCGGCTCAATGACCCAGCGACTATCGGCTCTCGGACCCAGCGACTTTAGGCTCTCGGACCCAGCGACTATCGGCTCACGGACCCAGCGACTATCGGCTCTCGGACCCAGCGACTATCGGCTCACGGACCCAGCGACTATCGGCTCACGGACCCAGCGACTATCGGCTCTCGGACCCAGCGACTATCGGCTCACGGACCCAGCGACTATCGGCTCAATGACCCAGCGACTATCGGCTCAATGACCCAGCGACTATCGGCTCAATGACCCAGCGACTATCGGCTCAATGACCCAGCGACTATCGGCTCTCGGACCCAGCGACTATCGGCTCAATGACCCAGCGACTATCGGCTCACGGACCCAGCGACTATCGGCTCATGACCCAGCGACTATCGGCTCAATGACCCAGCGACTATCGGCTCTCGGACCCAGCGACTATCGGCTCAATGACCCAGCGACTATCGGCTCTATGACCCAGCGACTATCGGCTCAATGACCCAGCCACTATCGCTCTCGGACCCAGCGACTTTAGGCTCTCGGACCCAGCGACTATCGGCTCACGGACCCAGCGACTATCGGCTCTCGGACCCAGCGACTATCGGCTCACGGACCCAGCGACTATCGGCTCTCGGACCCAGCGACTATCGGCTCTCGGAC
Organism: Squalus acanthias; assembly: GCA_030390025.1. NCBI lineage: Eukaryota > Metazoa > Chordata > Chondrichthyes > Squaliformes > Squalidae > Squalus > Squalus acanthias. Next base: position 119,686 of record JASTWF010000922.1, read on the forward strand.
CCAGCGACTATCGGCTCATCGGACCCAGCGACTATAGGCTCAATGACCCAGCGACTATCGGCTCAATGACCCAGCGACTATCGGCTCTCGGACCCAGCGACTATAGGCTCTCGGACCCAGCGACATCGGCTCAATGACCCAGCGCCTTTCAGCTCTCCGGACCCAGCGACTATCGGCTCTCGGACCCGGCACTATCGGCTCTCGATACGCGACTTTCGGCTCAATGACCCCGACCTATCGGCTCAATGACCCGGCGACTATCGGCTCAATGACCCGGCGACTATCGGCTCTCGGACCCAGCGACTTTCGGCTCTCGGACCCAGCGACTATCGTATCACCGACCCAGCGACTATCGGCTCAATACGCCAGCGAATATATCGGCTCAATGACCCAGCGACTATCGGCTAAACGGACCAGGCACGGCTCAATGACCAGCGATATCGGTCTCCAGGAACCCAGCGACTATCGGCTCATTGACCCAGCGACTATCGGGCTCAATGACCCCAGCGACTATCGGCCTTCGGGGAACCCAGCGACTATCGGCTCACTGACCCCAGCGACTATCGGCTCAATGACCCAGCGACTATCGGCTCAATGACCCAAGCGACTATCGGCTCACGGACCCAGCGACTATCGGCTCTCGGACCCATCGACTATCGGCTCAATGACACAGCGACTATCGGCTCTCGGACCCAGCGACTTTCGGCTCAATGACCCAGCGACCATCGGCTCAATGACCCAGCGACTATCGGCTCTCGGACCCAGCGACTATCGGCTCTCGGACCCAGCGACTATCGGCTCAATGACACAGCGACTATCGGCTCTCGGACCCAGCGACTTTCGGCTCAATGACCCAGCGACTATCGGCTCAATGACCCAGCGACTATCGGCTCAATGACCCAGCGACTATCGGCTCTCGGACCCAGCGACTATCGGCTCTCGGACCCAGCGACTATCGGCTCACGGACCCAGCGACTATCGGCTCAATGACCCAGCGACTATCGGCTCTCGGACCCAGCGACTATCGGCTCTCGGACCCAGCGACTATCGGCTCAATGACCCAGCGACTATCGGCTCACGGACCCAGCGACTATCGGCTCTCGGACCCAGCGACTATCGGCTCAATGACCCAGCGACTATCGGCTCTCGGACCCAGCGACTATCGGCTCAATGACCCAGCGACTATCGGCTCACGGACCCAGGGACTATCGGCTCAATGACCCAGCGACTATCGGCTCAATGACCCAGCGACTATCGGCTCAATGACCCAGCGACTATCGGCTCTCGGACCCAGCGACTATCGGCTCAATGACCCAGCGACTATCGGCTCAATGACCCAGCGACTATCGGCTCAATGACCCAGCGACTATCGGCTCAATGACCCAGCGACTATCGGCTCAATGACCCAGCGACTATCGGCTCAATGACCCAGCGACTATCGGCTCAATGACCCAGCGACTATCGGCTCAATGACCCAGCGACTATCGGCTCAATGACCCAGCGACTATCGGCTCAATGACCCAGCGACTATCGGCTCAATGACCCAGCGACTATCGGCTCAATGACCCAGCGACTATCGGCTCAATGACCCAGCGACTATCGGCTCAATGACCCAGCGACTATCGGCTCAATGACCCAGCGACTATCGGCTCAATGACCCAGCGAATATCGGCTCAATGACCCAGCGACTATCGGCTCTCGGACCCAGCGACTATCGGCTCTCGGACCCAGCGACTATCGGCTCAATGACCCAGCGACTATCGGCTCAATCACCCAGCGACTATCGGCTCAATGACCCAGCGACTATCGGCTCAATGACCCAGCGACTATCGGCTCAATGACCCAGCGACTATCGGCTCAATGACCCGGCGACGATCGGCTCTCGGACCCAGCGACGATCGGCTCTCGGACCCATCGACTATCGGCTCAATGACACAGCGACTATCGGCTCTCGGACCCAGCGACTTTCGGCTCAATGACCCAGCGACTATCGGCTCAATGACCCAGCGACTATCGTCTCAATGACCCAGCGACTATCGGCTCTCGGACCCAGCGACTTTCGGCTCTTGGACCCAGCGACTATCGGCTCACGGACCCAGCGACTATCAGCTCAATGACCCAGCGACTATCGGCTCGATGACCCAGCGACTATCGGCTCAATGACCCAGCGACTATCGTCTCAATGACCCAGCGACTATCGGCTCAATGACCCAGCGACTATCGGCTCAATGACCCAGCGACTATCGGCTCAATGACCCAGCGACTATCGGCTCTCGGACCCAGCGACTATCGGCTCTCGGACCCAGCGACTATCGGCTCAATGACCCAGCGACTATCGGCTTTCGGACTCAGCGACTATCGGCTCATTGACCCAGCGACTATCGGCTCTCGGACCCAGCGACTATCGGCTCAATGACCCAGCGACTATCGGCTCAATGACCCAGCGACGATCGGCTCTCGGACCCAGCGACTATCGGCTCTCGGACCCAGCGACTTTCGGCTCAATGACCCAGCGACTATCAACTCAATGACCCAGCGACTATCGGCTCTCGGACCCAGCAACTTTCGGCTCGCGGACCCAGCGACTATCTGCTCAATGACCCAGCGACTATCGGCTCTCGGACCCAGCGACTATCGGCTCAATGACCCAGCGACTATCGGCTCACGGACCCAGGGACTATCGGCTCAATGACCCAGCGACTATCGGCTCAATGACCCAGCGACGATCGGCTCTCGGACCCAGCGACTATCGGCTCTCGGACCCAGCGACTATCGGCTCAATGACCCAGCGACTATCGGCTCAATGACCCAGCGACTATCGGCTCAATGACCCAGCGACTATCGGCTCAATGACCCAGCGACTATCGGCTCAATGACCCAGCGACTATCGGCTCTCGGACCCAGCGACTATCGGCTCAATGACCCAGCGACTATCGGCTCAATGACCCAGCGACTATCGGCTCAATGACCCAGCGACTATCGGCTCAATGACCCAGCGACTATCGGCTGAATGACCCAGCGACTATCGGCTCTCGGACCCAGCGACTATCGGCTCTCGGACCCAGCGACTTTCGGCTCTCGGACCCAGCGACTATCGGCTCACGGATCCAGCGACTATCAGCTCAATGACCGAGGGACTATCGGCTAAATGACCCAGCGACTATCGGCTCTTGGACCCAGCGACTATCGGCTCAATGACCCAGCGACTATCGGCTCACGGACCCAGCGACTATCGGCTCTCGGACCCAGCGACTATCGGCTCAATGACCCAGCGACTATCGGCTCACGGACCCAGCGACTATCGGCTCAATGACCCAGCGACTATCGGCTCAATGACCCAGCGACTATCGGCTCAATGACCCAGCGACTATCGGCTCAATGACCCAGCGACTATCGGCTCAATGACCCAGCGACTATCGGCTCTCGGACCCAGCGAATATCGGCTCTCGGACCCAGCGACTATCGGCTCAATGACCCAGCGACTATCGGCTCAATGACCCAGCGACTTTCGGCTCTCGGACCCAGCGGCTATCCGCTCTCGGACCCAGCGACTATCGGCTCAATGACCCACGACTATCGGCTCAATGACCCACGACTATCGGCTCATTGACCCAGCGACTATCGGCTCAATGACCCACGACTATCGGCTCAATGATCCAGCGACTATCGGCTCAATGACCCAGCGACTATCGGCTCAATGACCCAGCGACTATCGGCTCAATGACCCAGCGACTATCGGCTCTCTGACCCAGCGACTATCGGCTCAATGACCCAGCGACTATCGGCTCTCGGACCCAGCGACTATCGGCTCAATGACCCAGCGACTATCGGCTCACGGACCCAGGGACTATCGGCTCAATGTCCCAGCGACTATCGGCTCAATGACCCAGCGACTATCGGCTCAATGACCCAGCGACTATCGGCTCTCGGATCCAGCGACTATCGGCTCAATGACCCAGCGACTATCGGCTCAATGACCCAGCGACTATCGGCTCAATGACCCAGCGACTATCGGCTCTCGGACCCAGCGACTATCGGCTCAATGACCCAGCGACTATCGGCTCAATGACCCAGCGACTATCGGCTCAATGACCCAGCGACTATCGGCTCAATGACCCAGCGACTATCGGCTCAATGACCCAGCGACTATCGGCTCTCGGACCCAGCGACTATCGGCTCAATGACCCAGCGACTATCGGCTCAATCACCCAGCGACTATCGGCTCAATGACCCAGCGACTATCGGCTCAATCACCCAGCGACTATCGGCTCAATCACCCAGCGACTATCGGCTCAATCGACCCAGCGACTATCGGCTCAATCGACCCAGCGACTATCGGCTCAATCGACCCAGCGACTATCGGCTCAATCACCCAGCGACTATCGGCTCAATCACCCAGCGACTATCGGCTCAATGACCCAGCGACTATCGGCTCAATCACCCAGCGACTATCGGCTCAATCACCCAGCGACTATCGGCTCAATGACCCAGCGACTATCGGCTCAATGACCCAGCGACTATCGGCTCAATCACCCAGCGACTATCGGCTCAATCACCCAGCGACTATCGGCTCAATCACCCAGCGACTATCGGCTCAATGACCCAGCGACTATCGGCTCAATCACCCAGCGACTATCGGCTCAATCACCCAGCGACTATCGGCTCTCGGACCCAGCGACTATCGGCTCAATGACCCAGCGACGATCGGCTCTCGGACCCATCGACTATCGGCTCAATGACACAGCGACTATCGGCTCTCGGACCCAGCGACTTTCGGCTCAATGACCCAGCGACTATCGGCTCAATCACCCAGCGACTATCGGCTCAATGACCCAGCGACTATCGGCTCAATGACCCAGCGACTATTGGCTCAATGACCCAGCGACTATCGGCTCAATGACCCAGCGACTATCCGCTCTCGGACCCAAGCGACTATCGGCTCTCGGACCCAGCGACTATCGGCTCTCGGACCCAGCGACTATCGGCTCAATGACCCAGCGACTATCGGCTCAATGACCCAGCGACTATCGGCTCAATGACCCAGCGACTATCGGCTCAATGACCCAGCGACTATCGGCTCTCGGACCCAGCGACTATCGGCTCTCGGACCCAACGACTATCGGCTCAATGACCCAGCGACTATCGGCTCTATGACTCCAGCGACTATCGGCTCAATGACCCAGCGACTATCGGCTCAATGACCCCAGCGACTATCGCGCTCAATGACCAGCGACTATCGGCTCACTGACCCAGCGACTATCGCTCAATGACCCCAGCGACTATCGGCTCCTCAGTGACCCAGCGACTATCGGCTCACGTGACCCATCGACCTATCAGCTCACGTGACCCAGCGACTATCGGCTAAATGACCCAGCGACTATCGGCTCACTGAGACCCAGCGACTATCGGCTCTCGGACCCAGCGACTATCGGCTCACTGACCCAGCGACTATCGGCTCACGAACCAGCGACTATCAGCTCAATGACCCGAGCGACTATCGGCCTCAATGACCCAGCGACTATCGCTCAATGACCCAGCGACTATCGGCTCAATGACCCAGCGACTATGCGGCTCACTGACCCAGCGACTCATCGGCTCACTGACCCGCGACTATCGCTCAATGACCCAGCGACTATCGGCTCACGGACCCAGCGGACTTTCGGCTCAATGACCAGCGACTATCGGCTCTATGACCCAGCGACTATCGGCTCAATGACCCAGCGACTATCGGCTCAATGACCCAGCGACGATCGGCTCTTGGACCCAGCGACTATCGGCTCTCGGACCCATCGACTATCGGCTCTCGGACCCAGCGACTATCGGCTCTCGGACCCAGCGACTATCGGCTCAATGACCCAGCGACTATCGGCTCAATGACCCAGCGACTATCGGCTCTCGGACCCAGCGACTATCGGCTCAATGACCCAGCGACTATCGGCTCAATGACCCAGCGACTATCGGCTCAATGACCCAGCGACTATCGGCTCAATGACCCAGCGACTATCGGCTCAATGACCCAGCGACTATCGGCTCAATGACCCAGCGACTATCGGCTCAATGACCCAGCGACTATCGGCTCTCGGACCCAGCGACTATCGGCTCACGGACCCAGCGACTATCGGCTCAATGACCCAGCGACTATCGGCTCTCGGACCCAGCGACTATCGGCTCTTGGACCAAGCGACTATCGGCTCAATGACCCAGCGACTATCGGCTCACGGACCCAGCGACTATCGGCTCTCGGACCCATCGACTATCGGCTCAATGACACAGCGACTATCGGCTCAATGACCCAGCGACTATCGGCTCTCGGACCCAGCGACTATCGGCTCTTGGACCCAGCGACTATCGGCTCTTGGACCCAGCGACTATCGGCTCACGGACCCAGCGACTATCGGCTCACGGATCCAGCGACTATCGGCTCAATGACCCAGGGACTATCGGCTAAATGACCCAGCGACTATCGGCTCTTGGACCCAGCGACTATCGGCTCTTGGACCCAGCGACTATCGGCTCAATGACCCAGCGACTATCGGCTCACGGACCCAGCGACTATCGGCTCTCGGACCCAGCGACTATCGGCTCAATGACCCAGCGACTATCGGCTCACGGACCCAGCGACTATCGGCTCAATGACCCAGCGACTATCGGCTCTCGGACCCAGCGGCTATCCGCTCTCGGACCCAGCGACTATCGGCTCAATGACCCACGACTATCGGCTCAATGACCCACGACTATCGGCTCATTGACCCAGCGACTATCGGCTCAATGACCCACGACTATCGGCTCAATGACCCAGCGACTATCGGCTCTCGGACCCAGCGACTATCGGCTCAATGACCCAGCGACTATCGGCTCACGGACCCAGGGACTATCGGCTCAATGTCCCAGCGACTATCGGCTCAATGACCCAGCGACTATCGGCTCAATGACCCAGCGACTATCGGCTCTCGG